>JAQQAC010008719.1:1542753-1701741 GCA_029783875.1 Phataginus tricuspis | reverse complement strand
ACTGCTCTGCTTAATGCTACCAAGAGCAATTTCCAAGAGCTATTTTTTCCAACAGCTCTTCTACTTTACACCTAGGAGTAGTATTCCTATGTTTCTGCAAGCATATCATTTTATCCAACTAAAGGAGCAGAATAATCAAGGTCCTCAAAAGTCTATCGTACTAATCTACTTGATACCAATTAAGAAGTTAAATTTGTACATGACACTAAAAGGGTATGTTAATATCGGCAATTTTGACGATAGCAATGCTGAGCAATGCATAACTTCATCATTGTCTAAAATATATTAACATTGTGATTTATACATAGTCTGATATATTCAGAATTTAGAAAACATGAGTTTTAATTATCTAAGCAAGCACTTATTACATGGTTAAACATTCAAAAGAAAAACATACCTCCTAAAGCCCCACTGTGATCTAGACTTTTCTTCTTAAAGCCATTAGAGACGATCAAAACAGGAACAACAACAGAAAACAGCCAACGCCAAGGAGAAATAGGCTGTAAGTTACCTGAAAAATTATGAAAGTAGAGCACAGATTGTGTGAAGACTGCACAAGTTAGTTGTGGCTCTAAGCTTTGATAAACTGCATTCTGGATTAAAATACTGCCATGAGAACTGATATGTAGGTTAAAACATTATTTTCAGAGAGACAATCCTACTGGGAAATGACCAAGTAAGTCCTATCCAAGTTTTGAGACCCATTACAATAAACAGTTATAAGTGGTTATTTTCATACAATTTAGAGATTTGAAGTGACTCTCTGAAACCTTCTTTTTTTGGAAAGGAGGCACATATAAATCTCAAGAACTGCATAAAGTCAACTCGTCTCTTAACCGGATCCAATTATTCTTCTCTCTGCCTTTCAGAGAGATTTTTGTAAACAGTAACATTCTCATACCTAAACACCTCAGGATTTAATGGTTACCAACTGATTTTCCAAAGGTTGCATCCAGCTCACAGATGTTTTGTTTGGCTAGCACAATGTTTTCAACCAACTTGAGTCAATGTTTAAAGATTAGGAGATTTCATATAAAAATCCAGATCCTTGTCTTCTGTTTTAAAGACTGGAAGTCAGGCCCGTGTGGCACAGTTGAACGCAGGTGAAGAGAAGCCACCTCCTTTAGTCGGGTCTTGGCCTTTCCTTTTAAATTCCTCACCATTCCTGACAGACTCCTAAACACAAAGGCTGAGTGATTATAGTAAAGAAAAATGTCACCTATTCCTTGTATTCATGTTTCTATCAAAAATGGGAAAATGAAAGACAAAGAGGGCCAAATGTTTAACAGCAAGTGGGAAAATTCTATTTCTGGAAGTGAAAACTATTCCCATGTGTTAAACATGCATAAACCCGGACAGCTTGACTGATTTAGATCTGTTGCCTAGCTACAGAGGGATAATTCAGTTTACAAACCTTGGTTAATTCTATTTAGTTCAAGTCATAGTTAATTCTGGTGTTAATGAGAATCTCCTCCCCAAACCCTCATATCCTACTGTGGATAGTTATGAATGAACAGCACTGAAAGCTTTTGTTTACTGCAGAACACTCATCTGAATCACGTCTCTCTGCAAAAGGACTACGGTCTGAAATGGCAACCACTTAAGATATTACCATCTACAGAGTTGACCTTCTCACTGTACTTTGCACTTTTTCCTCTGAACTGAACAGTATTCTGTTTTTATAGGGGTACCAGGGAAGTTTGGTAAAGATATACCTTTGCTCTAAGTTGGCCTCAAAACCTCAAAGATTTGAGTCCCAAGCACCTTTTATTAATGCAAAGCAGCCTCAGGCTTAGAAGGAATCTTTTGAAGTGACCAAACAGCGGACAAATCCTCCCCATCTCCAAATGTAAACACTATACTTTTATTTTTCATTGTTATATTTACAGGATACATGAAACCATTAACTCAGTTACTAATCTCCATTATTAATATTCTTATTAAAAATAACTCCATTATTAATATTCTTATTAAAAATACCACTGCAATTGCTCTACAAAACTGTTTCACTTCCCTTATTTCTCACCAAAACAGATGTAATAAGAATTACATAAAACATATTTTGAAATAGGTTTAATTAGTACTATCACAAGCAGCATTTATGAAAGGCTTTAGCTTTTTCAAGGCACCGTTTATATTTTCATATTAGTTAGTAAATTAAAGTCAGACTGTGGACGTTAAATAAACAATTGCTAACCATTCAGAGGATATGAGTTTTGTATTTCACAATGGTACAATTTTAAATTTCACCGAAACATAGAAAAATAACTAGAATATTGATACTTACCATAATAGGTGCTTGCAGTCATAGACATAATCCAGAAAGCTAAAGAAATGCAAATGATCAGGCTCAATATAACTATATTAACTATCATCTTTATATATTTTTTGCATATATTGTCGTCAAGATCTGTCATGGAAAATAAAGATGTGAGCACTTGGCGGTGAAAATAGAAGGCGTTTCTGAGAAACGTGAAGTCATGTAAGTTGCCAGCAAAACATTCGTATACAGGAGAATATAAATGCCAACCCCTTCCACCGATCAGAAAAGTAATAAATATCCCAACTGTTTCCGCAAGCTGCTGCTGGCGGAGAGCTCAGGCTTGTCTGGGAAAGGAAAACGCCTCACTGGAGAGGCAGAGCGCGCCCCCGTGGGGGCCGGCGCCTGGACGGCGGTCACTCACACCTGAGCTCCGCGACCGAGAAAGCGGGGCGCAGGGAAGGCGAAAGCAGCCCATCTGCAGGCCCGCCAATGACGAGCGTAACCCGCCGCCCGGACCCCGTGGCTGCACAGCAAGGGGGAGGAGCCGGAACCCCGGCGAGTGCCTGCGGGGAGCGCTGCGCGACGCAGCGCGGTTACGTCCGACGTCCGCCCGCACCGCCCGGGAGACCACGGCCAGCGGGCCCAGGGCCCAGGCCCCTGGAGCTCCGCCTGCGCCTCGCCGAGTCTCCGCCTCCTGCGCGCAGGCGCAGCGGCCGCCTGAGGGCGTGGCCTGGCTCACGTGAGCCTTTTAAGGGCGGCTCTGCCGGCGGGCTGGGCGACTCGCGCAGCCCCGCCGCTGCTTCCCTGCGGGTGTTTGCGGTACTCCTCGGATTTTAGCAGTCTGGAGCCTCGGGTCCTCGCGTTTGAGGACGTCCAAACGCCGAAGAGTCAAGTGCAGCCAGGGTAGTAATAGAATAAAGGAATGAGTGAATTTATATGTGGTAGGTCCATTTCAAGCATAATATTCGAATACTTTTTCATCTCTGAAGAATTCATGCCGTATGATATTACGGATTTTTCAGGGGCGGGGTATATACTATGTTGTAGAAACGGAACTTTACTCTTGAGGAAATCACTTAAAACGGACACCATTTGTTACCTGTAATGTGCTGGACGCGGCTGGCTGCTGGATGGAAAGATGAAGCTGGACAGTCCCTGCTGCCGAGCTTTCAAGTACTTCCTGCCGTGACACCACGTACACTGTGGGAACTGTCCCCACTTCCTCGGATTTCAAGTGTGCGCAGTCAATTCATGTAGAAAGCAGAACGTCTGTTACCATTAAAAACGTGAATCTCGTGGCCGATTTCGCATTTTATGTGAAACTTCTGTTAGCCTGGGCTAACAGTGACTAATCGATAATTACATTGTATTTCTGAACTTTTCCAGTGAATGGCTGACAGGGCAGGAGGACGAGGCAAGGCAGTTTCCGATGCAGTACACCCAAATGTGCCTCGATCCGCTAATACTTTTTAAAAGCACTATTTTCAAATTGAACTACGTGCCAGAACAATGTAAACGGCCTTTCCTTTGGTAAGGCATCTGATTAGCTAGTTAACAACGAACCCGATCTGTGAAGTAGAACGAAATAGCGATGGCCTTCTCTGACTAGACTGCATGCACCAGGGGGCTTTATGAGAAATTCATTATATGCCCACTTAATTTTTGTCTCAGTCTGTTCAGCCCAGGTAAAATTGGGTCACCCCTGAAAACTAGCCAATATCGGCCATACCAAACAATTGGGTAAAGGTATTACCAACAGTAATAATACGGCATACTGACCTTGTTTTTGTCTCTGCTTAGACTAGATCATGAACTGGTCTCGCTTTTGTCCCCCGTTCATCACAGTCAGAGGGTAGTCTTGTCTGACGGTGTCCTGTGAGATTTTTGTATGTCCCACAGAAAGCCATGGCGTGGCTGTGTCAAGCGTCTTCTAAACAACACTGAAATCTAGACGTGTTAGGCTGGTTCCTGGATGTCAGGGGTGATTTTCTTTCTCATTCTATCTGGGTAAAATGGCATATTAAATAAATAGTAATACTAGTGACTAACCCTGCAAATGATTTTCTTCCATTTCTTTGGAGTATCCAATTATGCTGTTGTTCTCCATAAAACTTTACCCTAGCTTACGGCTGAAACAGTTTGGGGAAATTAATGCAGTTAAGATACACTTATTTGTAAAACAAAAAACAAAAAGCCCAGATATTAGGTTCAATACTTTTTATAGGCTTTGACAATCTTAAAATTTTCAATAGTCTTTTTCTATTTATCTTAAAAGCCATTTTCTAGCAACAGAATTTGTGGCTGACCATTTCCTAAACTGTATTCCTCAAGATAGTAGTAGCTATGTTACCCTCCACCACTGCCTCAAATACCTCTGATCGAATTTAAAGTTGAGGAATTTTATATCCTCATAGGACTGTGAGTCTGTTATTAAAGACTGAGAAGTTAAACACCTTTAACTCTTTCAACAGAATTGTTTCACCCCAGACTTTTTTCCCTCAGAAAACACAAGTTTGAGAATTTCAAAGAGTAACAGACTGAAGTTCATTGTTACACTACTAATCTTTAAATGTCATAATATCTATTTATGTTTAAGTGTTCAATATAAAAATGTTGGATTTTTCTGTGATAGATAAAATTAGCTACATAACACCAATTGGAAAAATCATCCCTATGGCAAAGGCACCTATGCTAGGAAAATATCAGTGGATTCTATGTACAATCCCTTTGAATCTAAGCCAAAGAAGTGGTATAGATTTTTCTGAAATCTACTAACATTTGAATGCCTACTCATACATGTATATACTCTGAGGCCCAAAAAGAAAAAAACCACACACATACTGCCTTGAAGAAACATAGAAAATGAAAATTCGTATAAGACAATTACATTATGACAACTTTATCCAGTCATGTATAATACAAGTCTCAAGGAGTAAAGCACTTATGCCACTTTGATATGTTAAGGGATCAGAGGGGAGTGTCAAGAGCTGACTTGAAAAATGACAGATTAAGTGACTGAGCTAAGGGGAGGGCAATTTGTACAGGTTGGGTGGTTGAGAAGAGCATGAAAATAGGAAGTTCAAGAGAATGGAGAAAAGTTAAATAATGGCTTGAAATATTATCTTAATAATTAACTTGAAAATTCATCTGAGGGATAGGCGTATATCTGCTGTCTTGACGTTAAACCCAAAGATTTTATTTTAACATTTTTGGAGCACACATTAAAAAAATAACTAGGTAGCAGTTTGAAGACTGATTTGTTGTACTAGATTTAACTCATTCTGAAAGGACATTAGGAAGAAGGTGGGGAGCAGTAAGGGCAGGAATAAACAAATGGAAAAATATTTTTCTGGTAGCCGTAAGGACATGCTTGTCTGGTTCGTCCTAGTTTTTGCTCAGTGTCTTAGTAAATGTTAATAGTTTTTGAATTAAAACTATTAACCAATACTCTAGTAAAGAAAAAACAAGAAAAAAATCACCTTATTTCCTTTTTTGTTACTAAAGTAATGCTTTGGCAATCACACTACAAATAAATCTTTGTGTGAGCTCCCAATTGTCAGGATAGACAAAGATAATTATAGCCCTCTATATATCTGGTTTAGATTACATAACCAGCATTTAAAACAGTGCAAATAAACTATAATGTATGTTTAGATATAACTTGGGTAACAAAAATGAGTAATTCCTCTCCCAGGCTTTACATATCTTTATTTTGTCTACAATTTGCTTCAATTTAAGAAGGACTTCAACAAAACTCTTTTAGGGGGTTAATCTAGGGGAAGGACTTCCACAGAAATGTTCATGTACATTTTTTGGAAATAACAGGCATAAGAGTAATTTCCTTGGAAAAAAGTTTTTAATATCAATATAGTGAGAATACATTTTTTTGTGAA
The DNA here is from genome assembly GCA_029783875.1 of Phataginus tricuspis. Lineage (NCBI taxonomy): Eukaryota > Metazoa > Chordata > Mammalia > Pholidota > Manidae > Phataginus > Phataginus tricuspis. Next base: position 1,695,585 of record JAQQAC010008719.1, on the reverse strand, counting down.
TATGCAATTAATATACATTATTTTTAGAAAGTTTCCAACTGTCTAAATACCATTAATTTTAGAAAGTTTCCAACTGTCTAAATACCAAAAGAATCCATATTCTGATGAACTATGTAATATACACAAATTAAAATTACCCGTATTCTAACATTCAGAAACGATAATACCAACATTATAAAGTCTGCCTGACATATATATGTGTGTGTTAGCCTTTGAGACATGACTTGTTCTATTTTAATAAGTGTCGTATGTTTAATAGAGAATTATAATGTGGAGGGCAGAGATGAGGCTTCAGACCTGTGTTCAGTCTAGAATTTCCTAGATGACTGGCATTTTTATCCCTTGTGCCAGTTGGCACATAGTAAATGTTTTAATGAATAAATTAACAAGGATATATTCATTTGTAAATTGGAGGTAATGCCACTTACCATACAGAATTATTTGTAAAGAACAAGAGAACTAATGGGTGCCATAGTGTTTTATTAACTTTAAGACTCTGAGTTAATTTTTAAAAATCTTTTGTTAGTTAGGTTTGTTATTTTGTAAAATTATCAAATGTCAAATAAACTCCACTACTTGGCTTTGATGTTGTATTTTATTTAGCTGTTTTCCTGTTAACGAATATACCATTAACAACAAATTTGTTCACTGTTTATTTTAAAGTGAAAAAAATATCTTACAACTCAGTAAGAAAACACTGTAATTCAGGTCAACAGCAATGTCCTTCTACCTCCTTTGGTAATTCATAAGAAATGTTTTTGTTTCAAAAGAATTTATTATAAAAAGGTCTTTTTATGTTCTCATTAAATTCCAATTCAACAGCATTTACCAAAGCACTTCACACATCTTTTATAGCATTTTTCATATATTACAAATAAATGTATTTTTTTCCTTTCAGGAGACTTTGAGCAACTTAAGTGCAGAAAATCATGTCATATTTATCTTTATGTCAAGTCACTAGCCTTTGTCTGATTCTTTGTAGAGGCTAGTACCTAACAGACATAGAATGAGTAAGACTTAGAGTGAATGAGTCTTAGAAGGAATGAACAAGAGGATATATGTTGTATCATTGCAGAGGACAAAGAGCTATCATAATTCTAACTAGTTCTATGGTATATGGTCAAAGTGATAAGTTATCACAAACTGAATACAGCATTTTAGAAGATTCCTTTTAGATATTTCTTTGAATGAGACTAGTTTTAAAGTAGAAAGATGTATGTTAATGAAACAATTTAATGTAGGGAAACTATGGAGCATGTTATCAGGATAATAACACAAAAATGACAGGAAGAAAACAGCAAAAGCTTAAAAGTTTTCGAGTGGTAGTTTTTTCAGTGGTCTCAAATAATAATGAAGACTAGGTAACATTGCCAAAAACTTGTATTTCATGTTTTGTTTCTGTGATTTTCAAAATGTTGTATTAAGATACCAAGATACTATTATAGATGGGAACTAACCTGCACTAATTAGTGTTTTGTATTGGGGAGGGGTGGAGGACCATATGAGAGATTATACTTGGAAAACACAGTTAATGTTTAAATGATTGTTTGCCCAATTTATTTTGCGGTATAATGTAGATATGGTCAGTAAGTGCTTGCTGATGATTATACATTAGTGAAAAGACATTTGAAACCATATTGGTAAAAGAATGTAATGATAACTCTAAGAGCTAATCCAATACTTAAGATTAAGATAAAATTACTAATAAGGTTTACAATATACATAAAAAGATTTTCATAAGTATTTGTTGCAAATGCCTCATGATAACTAAACCAGACTATTCTTACCTTTGCCTTTGTGAAATCTAGTTGCCTGAGAGACATTCCTTATTAAAAGGGCAGACACTGATACTGTAAAAACTTGCTAAGACCCAAGCAAATGTCATTAAAAAAAAAAAAAGCAATCCAAACAGCTGGCAACCCTGGCCCCCCAGCCCCATTCCCCTGAAAAACCATCTTAAAATCATGAAGTAGCCATTATCTTACAGGAAACATTTATAGCCATTTATGATTAGGTACGTGCTACTTTCATATGGTGGTGTCAGAAGCTCAAATTTTTACATAACCAAACTGAAGGAAAGGTTCCTATTAGACATTTAACTGGTGAAATAAGGCAAACTCTTTACTTGTTAAGTGACAATTATGGAATAGTTCTAATACTTTATTTTGTAAAATAATTAGCACTTGCATAGCTTTATCAGACACACATTTTTATAGAGAACTGCATTTCATTTTCCTTATGCAGGACAGTTGTTCTATTTGACTTTCACTAAAGAAGGAGATAGAAAGCAAGCTGTATAAGATAAATTGATCCCATTTTAAGTTATAAGTTGTGAAGATAATTATGATGTACTTTTCTATATTAAATTATACTGTAGGTTTATGGAAAAAAACTTGAGGTTTGGTACCAACATACATGGGGACAGGGGGTTATTCCTGACATGGAACTTTGTAGCATATTTGCTTATTAATGCATCAATTTTGAAACTGTAAATGTAGTATTTTTATTATGACAGAGTAGTACACATTTATCTTTTTGTTTAACTAAGGTAAAAGCTAGATCCTGATCTCTAAATTACTTCACAACATATTTTCTTAGAAAATGAAAATAATCAACTACCAGTTTTTACCAGTCTGAGGTACTTGAGGCCTTTCTTAGCTTGGATGAATCAATGATACTTTACATTCAAAAATACTATTTTCAAAATATTTTACAATCTATTTTAAAAGCTAATATTTTTAGAGGGGAGGCCATGATTACTTTTTACTGGTAAACAGATATGGGAGGTTTAAATAAAAGAACTTGCCCTGTACCTCAGGTGTTTTTTCTATAAATTTTCCAAATCACAGTGCCAATAATACTTAAAACAAAACCCAGCTGTTTTAAAATCATATTTAATGTTGGCTAATTCCTACTTTGCATCTCATTTAGAATGTAATATCCCAACTTTGGCACAGGAAAAAAAATTTCTAATATAAATTAAACACATCACTTGTCATAGACCATTCTTTAAAGTAGTTTAAAAACCAAAACCACAAAATACCTTGCAAACATACAATTTCCTAGCAAAAATTTTTAAGTAGTTAATTCTCATGTAAGGCACTTCCATTCTTTTTCAAATAAAAGTTTCATGAATAGTTTTTCATTTTTTTGTAATCAAGTCTTTGTGAATTATATAGTAATAGTGTTGCTTCAAGTAAAACTTAAATACCCAATTCTGGTATAATTTCCTTAAATATCTTTATGTTTGAACAAAATTAAAGATGGGCATCAAGTTCTATACAGATTAACTTTAAATGAAGGTACTTTTGATCTGTTTAGGTTTAGAGAATTGGTAATGTTTTATGTTGCTGATCTTGTTCAAGAATCTTGAAATCTTCTAAATGAAGACTGCTTAAGGCAGTTGGTAAAATGTGTTCTGATGTGCCCTTAGGTAATATGTTATTTGCTTCTAGATTCTTCACCAAACACGTGGCTTTGATCCATCTTCGAGTTGCTCTGCGTTCTTTTTGTAGGCAAGTTTTCATTTTCCTTCTTAAGTTTGCTATTTCTTTTTCCAGTTTAATTATCCTCTTTTTTGCCTCCATAGGATTCCTAAAGGCATAACTGTGTTCAAGTAGGACTTGCTGACTACTAATGTTTGATTTTAAATTAGATGGTCCGGTTGGAGTACAACTGTTGTTTCTCTTCAAAAGATTTCTTGACTTGAGTTTCTGAGTCAAATAAAATTGGGGGATTGCACATAAATTATGTAGTATCACAAATAAGTGAATTTTGTCCAGTATTATATAACAGTATTTAAACTGCTGTTTTCAAAACTGATTTCAAAAATTTGACAGGAAGTATCAGAAGCCATCTCATATAATCATGGATTTAAGTTTTTCAATTGGCTGAATTAACTCCAGCTACCTATTTATTTTTATTTTCTCTCTCCATAAAGATGCAAACATTGGTTTGGAAACAGACAATGGACTTGCAAGTTCTCTTCCAAGTTACTGAGTATGATTCTATGGAGACTTAAAAAAGCCTTTACAATTTTCTAAGGCCAATTTAATGTATTTAGACATTTGGTTTATCTGTGATACTTATTTTTTAGGTAAATATTATTCTTTCAATTTGATTAATACTTTAGACCTGGGGTCCTACTTGGTAAAACATATTCCCAAGTATGAAGCTCCTGAATAAATTTATGTATTACTTATTAACACATACAAATATATCTTCTATTCAAGGATTTAAAAATTTGGCCATGAAATTTTTGCCCAGATCAGAAACCTAAAGGCCCTTTTCCCGCTTTATCTCTTTTTTATTCAATTAGTCATCAAGTCCTATTAATTCTAACTCCTAAATATCTCTATCATGAACCCTCTGTTCTTCATTATTAATGCTACTATCCACAGCAGGCCTGTTATATCTGACTTAAATATATTAAAAACTTCTTTATTAATTTCTGCTTCATTTTGATCCTCACTAATCCATATTCTGCCACTAGAAAAACGTTTCTAACAGACTTGATTTTTCAGTACTGGCTAAATTACTCTTTGCCTCACCATTACCTAAAGGAAAAAAAATCTTTACATGGCATACTATACCATTTAGGATTTCACCTCCTTCTGCCATTCACCATTTTGACATGTCCTCCAGCAGTACTAAACCACTTATTGTTCCTGGATTATACCATAACCTCGTAACTTTTTCATTCATTCAACAAAATTTATTGAAACACAAGGTTATTCATTTTATGAACAAATGAATTTTCCTCTTATCAGACATTCCACTAACATTCAATTATTTTCCACTCAGATCTCAACACATTGGCTTTTGTTCTAATCCTGCTATTACAATTGTGCTGTGCAAGGGCCCTCTCCTAAATTCCCAACTCCAAACTCAAGCCCCGCCTAAATGCCTGAGCTATCTATGAAGTGTTCTGTTATTCATTCCTCCCTCTGAACTTATATTCTTTGGTATAACTCCAGTATTTTTTGGGTGCACTGCTGTTAAAGCACTTAGGCACATATTTTCTATGTCATCTTAAAAGCAGAGCAGAGTGATCCTGGAGCTTTCATTACTCATGATTTCTCAGTTTTACCAATGGTTCAATTACTGATAATAATTAGCAGTAATGTATAATTCCAATATAATAAAACAACTTCGACTAGGGAAAGAATGTTGAGAAGACCTGAGCTCTAATTCTAGCTGGCACCTTTACTGCACAAGAGGCAGTTTTACAACTTTCTTGAGGCATATCATTATATATTAATTTCAGTATATCCTGAATTGTTCCATTTCACAAACAAAAAAGAAGGTGTTCTAAAAATGGTAAAAATGGGGTAAAAGAAAAGTAAATTACCTACCATAGACTTTATATGGGTACAAAAATCAAAAATGGTTGGAACAGCATCCATTTTAAGTCGTCGAGTTTGTCCTGTTAGGTCAAAACAGGAGGCTTCAAAGTGCTTTGAACAAAGAAAAGTATGTTTTCCTGGCACAAAATTTTTGCGCCTAACCAGGCGAACCCATTCTTTTCTTCTTTTAGGATCCAAAGGAAACCTTAAAAAAAAAAATGGCAACTAAAATTCCAACTGTCATACTCCTGATGGCACCCAAATGATAAAACAAAATTTAAAAAGATAATCATATAAAGTGTCTTCCATTTGCATAAAAATGTTTAATTCCCAATGTCCAGACACTGGAATAGAAGTCAATTCATGATTATTTTTTGTAAGTTGTAAAAAAATTTAATTAAGAAATTGGCATGAGTGGTTTTATTTTTCAGGGTTTTAAAAACAGACTTTTCTTCCCAACCTAGTTTTTATAATGGGCAGATCTAGATCAAGTTTACATAGAATCATTATCAGCAGGAAAAATTTTACAATGCTTTGATCTGCTGATTTACATAGTCAAGACAAAGAAATTATCTCCAGATTAAATTTGTCAAGGAACACCTAGACAGATTCTGGAATTCCTTCCTGTGTCCCTTCTTTATGACACTTACCACATTGTTTTGTAATTTTTCCACTTTAATACATTTCCAGTGAAAAAAGTAGATGGTACGTTTCTTGAGGACAGGGATCATTATATCTTTTCATCTCTTTTACACTTAGTGTAGTGCCTCGCAAACAGTAGGGACTCAACAAAAATTTGCTTAATATGGAATGATATATATATTAATAATTCACTATTATTTCCACATAAACTGCATGTTTCTAAAAAAAATGAACTCTTTAAGCTATGCAGTACAGTAGAAAATATACTTATTACAAATAAAATGCTGTTGACAAGTCCAGCAAGAATCTTTTTTTAATATATATTTCAAATACAAAGTATACCGATATATACCCAGTGCATACCTATTAAGAGAAAAATATAAGGGACTATGTGAAAATTCTAGTGGTAACTTGGGGAAGGCAGTACAGCACAGAGAAGACAAGTAGTGACTCTATAGCATCTCACTACACTGGTGGACAGTGACTGTAATGGGGTATGTGGTGGACTTGATAATGGGGGGAATGTAGTAACCATAATGTTGCTCATGTGAAACCTGAGCATAATATTGTATATAAATGACACCTTAACAAAAAATAAAAAAAAGTAAATGAAAAAAAAATTCTAGTGGTAACCATGTTGCTTACTCAGAAACCTAAGAATCAACATTCATCAGTAATAAGTTTGAGTTGAATTCTTCTTTAGTTTGATGATATTATCCTTTAAGCATTAATTATAAACTGACTAGTATTTAAAAAGAACCATTAAATTCATGGTAAAATATCATGTGGCTCAGAAGCTCCCAACTGAAACTTCACTAGGTAACAGCTTTGGCTGTTTGCTCAAATTACCAGTAGTGAGGGGCACAGAGGGATGAGAGCCCAGATGTGCTGGTGAGCACCCTCCCATCTCCTGTCCCTATCCCCTCAAGCTCAAACATGCCCTGAGCTGAAGATACTAACATTTATATATCTTTCTACAGTTCACTTATTTTCATGTATGTAAGTTTTTCCATTTCACTAGAAATCTCTGATGAATTTCTCTGCCCAGCCCTTACCTCTTAATAATAATGCATTCTCATTTCAAAGACCCCTGCTTCAATATTTAATGGCTTGGAAATGTTTCCTGTGTCCTAAGCTAAAAACTAAGCTTTAGTATATAAGCACATTATTTTTGCTGGGGCCTCAGTAAAGATTCGTAACAAATAAATACTATCATTGTTTTATCATTTATATGAAGACTGCCTTTCAGGCAACATATTTTTATTTTCAGCTCTTTTTGACGAAACCAATATCTCAAATTGAACCTTAACTTGACCAAATTCTTCTTCCGTAGGATTCACTTTAGGAATTCTATCTTTCAATGAAACTTCCCATTGAGAAGACTGGGGCAGGTGTTCCTGTAACTAACATGACTGTATCTAAGTGATTATTGTTCTACCTCTACCACCGGATTGAAGCTTCTCCCGACTGGGAGCTACGCTTTCCACTTTATCCTGTTCTGTAAGCACTCAGTCAGCTTCTCTGAGGGAATCATGGAATGAACAAGCTAATGGGGCTAATTTGGCATTAGTAAATCTTTAGTTACCTGAGTTGAAAGAGTAGAATAACCAACAGCTTTATATTTGATTTTGGATGTTTTCATACATCAGTAACCTTAATCATGTTTAACATGTTTTTAACTTTTTCTCAGAATAATCAAAGAGCAGGAGATGGATGCAGCCCATAAGCTAAATATGTGTAATAATAAATCATCCTGTAAATATTAAAAAATTAACATAGCAGTAACAGATGGATAGTCTTGTCTATGTAATAATAGAACTAGGCTTTCAGAAACATTAGATGTCTTGAAAATTGTTTAGTATTTTAAACAATGCTGTTTTGCTTGGGCATTTAATAAATAGCTGAATGTCTCTTACATTCCAAGCACTGTCCTAGACACTAAAGATACAGTGATAAACAAAACTGACCTATCTTTATGGTGTATACTTTCCTTGAGGGTATGCTGTAATGAGTAAGGTAGAAAATCTAATAGCTTGCTGCACTACAAAAGAGTGGCTGAGGACGTTGTGGAGGCAACCTAGGGTGCCAATCTTGGCTCTTTACATAATAACGACGACTTTAGGCAAGTTACTAGGCTTTTTAGGCCTCAGTATTATCATTTATCAAGTGAAGTAGTAATGGTGCCCAGCATGGTTCTAGGGATTGAGATGCTAAGAGTAAATGCTTAGGTACACAGTACATAGGAAATACAAAATAAATGCTACTTATTATTATAAAAGCAATTACAAGTGTCACAAGTGTTATAAAATGTTAAGTACAGGATCACATGGAACCATAAAACAGGAAGTGCATTTCCAGTCAGGAGGCCTTAAGAGAATAGGAATTAGGGAACTTAGGGTGGGGGGTCATGAAGAGAGTTAAGAGTATCTTGGGACAGGCAAGAGTGTAACAACATGAAAAGATGCTGAAGGGCCTTATAATTTAAAGAGATATTTTGAATTTTATCCAAAATGGTATTGGTAAGCCATTAAAAGCCCTAATTTAGAGAGCTCATTATTAACAGAAAATGTTTTAACTGGATGTTAAAGAGCCATTATTAAAAATTAAGTTGTGGAGACTTCCAGGAAGATGGCGGCATGATCAGGGTGGCAGAAATCTCCTCCCAACACTATATTTATCCACGAAAACACAGCAAATACAACTATTCCTAAAAGAGAGACCAGAATACACAGGAAAGCACACAGTGTGCAGCTACACCTGAGAGGACTCGGCACCAAGGGAGGTGGGTAAGATATGGAGCCACGACCCGATCACTCCCCAACCTGAGCGCATCGGCGGGAGGAGAGGATTCAGAGCCGGGAGGGAGTGGAAGTACAGGCCCACAAAATAACCAGCCCCGGTGATCTGCGCGGGGAGCACTGACACACATCGCGCGGTATAGCGGAGATTGGAGAGACAGAGGGAAAGGATCTGAGCGGGGAATGCGCCACGGTGCTTGCAGCCGGCTCCCGGGAAGGAAAGAAAAAAAAAGAAGAAAAGCATGTGCTTTTTTCAGCGGTCTTAAAGAGACTGGAGCCCAGCGGAGGACCGGATCGCCCCGGCACACTCAGCCCAGCAGGCTGGGAGTCCTGGGGAGTTTTGGACCCCTTAGCGGGCGACGGGGAAGGGGTGGCCGCACTTAGACTTCCCACAGAGATCAACAGCCTCCCATTCGTTCCCACCCCGGCCAGAGCTATAAAGGGCCCTGCGGAGCGGCGCGGCCACGGCTGCGGAATAGTGGAGCAACAGTGATACCTACAGCATCCCCACAGAATCCACTCCCAGTGGGCGTATTTTTTTCTTCTCTGTCTTTTTTCTTTTCTTTCTTTCTTTTTTTTTTTCCTTTTTAAAGTCATAAAGAGCCCAGCTGACATATGTGACAACTACCAGCAACCACTTCTATAGCCATGAAAAGACAGAGGAATATGGTCCAGACTAAAATCAACCACTAGACAACCCCAGAGAGGGAGCCTGAAGGGATGGACATGCACAGTCTTCCTGAAAAAGAATTCAGAATAAAAGTCATAACCATGCTGACGGATCTACAGAGAAATGTGCGAGAGTTGAGGGAGGAAGTGAGGGAAGTGAGGAAAGACAATGCAGAAATCAGAAAAGCCATCGACGGGCTTAACAGCAGACTGGATAAGATGCAAGAGACTGGTAATGGAATAGAAATCAAAGAAGAGGAATACAGAGAAGCTGAGGCAGAGAGAGATAAAAGGATCTCTAGGAATGAAAGACCATTAAGAGAACTGTGTGACCAATCCAAATGGAACAATATTCGCATTATAGGAGTACCAGAGGAAGAAGAGAGAGAAAAAGGGATAGAAAGTGTCTTTGAAGAAATAATTGCTGAAAACTTTCCCACACTGGGGAAGGAAATAGTCTCACAGTCCACGGAAGCCCACAGATCTCCCAACACAAGGGACCCAAGGAAGACAACACCAAGACACATAATAATTCAAATGGCAAAGATCAAAGATAAAGACAGAGTATTAAAGGCAGCTAGCAAGAGAAAAAAGATCACCTATAAAGGAAAACCCATCAGACTATCATCAGACTTCTCAACAGAAACCTTACAGGCCAGAAGAGAATGGCATGATATATTTAACGTAATGAAACAGAAGGGCCTCGAACCAAGAATATTGTATCCAGCACGATTATCATTTAAATATGATGGACGGATTAAACAATTTTCAGACAAATGTAAGTTGAGAGAGTTTACCTCTCATAAACCACCACTACAGGATATCTTAAACAGACTGCTCTAGAGGGAAGCACCCCTAAGGCTAAAAAGATGTCACCAGAGAAAATAAAATCATAGCAAAGAAAGCAGACCATCCAAATACTAACTAAAAGCAAAGAATAAAACACCTAATATATAAAGAATGGAGGAGGAAGAATAAGAAGGGAGAGATAAAGAAACATCAGATGGTGTTCACAATAACTTAACAATAAAGTTAAGTTAAATTGTTAGATAGTAAAGAAGCAACCCTTGAACCTTTGGTAACCATGAATCTAAAGCCAGCAATGGCAATAAGTACATACCTATCGATAATCACCCTAAATGTAAATGGTCTGAATGCACCAATCAAAAGACACAGAGTAACAGAATGGATAAAAAAGCAAGACCCATCTATATGCTGCTTACAAGAGACTCACCTCAAACCCAAAGATATACACAGACTAAAAGTGAAGGGATGGAAAAAGATATTTCATGCAAACAACAAAGAGAAAAAAGCAGATGTTGCAGTACTTGTGTTAGACAAAATAGACTTCAAAACGAAGAAAGTAGCAAGAGATAAAGAAGGACATTACATAATGATAAAGGGGTCAGTCCAACAAGAGGATATAACCATTATAAACATATATGCACCCAACACAGGAGCGCCAAAATATGTGAAACAAATACTAACAGAATTGAAGGAGGAAATAGACAACAATGCATTCATTTTAGGAGACTTCAACACACCACTCACTCCAAAGGATAGATCAACCAGACAGAGAATAAGTAAAGACACAGAGGCACTGAACAACACACTAGAACAGATGGACCTAACACACATCTACAGAACTCTGCACCCAAAAGCAGCAGGATACACATTCTTCTCAAGTGCACATGGAACATTTTCCAGAATAGACCACAAAAAGAACCTCAGTAATTTCAAAAATATTGAAATCCTACCAACCAACTTCTCAAATCACAAAGGTATAAAACTAGAAATAAATTTTAGAAAGAAATAAAAAAGGCTCACAAATACATGGAGACTTAACAACATTCTCCTAATTAATCAATGGGATAACGATCAAATCAAAACAGAAATCAAAGAATATATGGAGACTAATGACAACAACAACACAAAGCCACAACTTCTGTGGGACGCAGCAAAGGCAGTTCTAAGAGGAAAGTATATTGCAATCCAGGCCTATTTAAAGAAGGAAGAACATTCCCAAATGAACAGTCTAAAGACACAATTATTGAAATTGGAAAAAGAAGAACAAAGGAGGCCCAAAGTCACCAGAAGGAGGGACATAATAAAGATCAGAGAAGAAATAAATAAAATTGAGAAGAATAAAACAATAGAAAAAATCAATGAAACCAAGAGCTGGTTCTTTGAAAAAATAAACAAAATAGATAAACCCCTAGCCAGACTCATTAAGAGTAAAAGAGAATCTACACACATAAACAGAATCACAAATGAGAAAGGAAACATAATGACGGACCCCACAGAAATACAAAGAATTATAAGAGAATATTATGAGAATCTATATGCTAACAAGCTGGAAAACCTAGAAGAAATGGACAACTTCTTAGACACATACAACATTCCAAGACTGACCAGGCAAGAAACAGAAAAACTAAACAGACCAATCACCAGCAACAAAATTGAAACGGTAATCAAAAAACTACCCAAGAACAAAACCCCGGACCAGATGGATTCACCTCTGAATTCTTCCAGACATATAGAGAAGAAATAATACCCATTCTCCTTAAAGTTCTCAAAAAAATAGAAGAGGAGGGAATACTTCCAAACTCATTCTATGAAGCCAGCATCACTCTAATACCAAAACCGGCAAAGACCTCACCACAAAAGAAAATTATAGACCAATATCCCTGATGAACGTAGATGCAAAAATACTCAACAAGATATTAGCAAACCAAATTCAAAAATACATCAAGAGGATCATACACCATGATCAAGTGGGATTCATCCCAGGGATGCAAGGATGGTACAACATTCGAAAATCCATCAACATCATCCATCACATCAATAAAAAGAAGAACAAAAACCACATGATCATCTCCATAGATGCTGAAAAAGCATTTGACAAAATTCAGCATCCATTCATGATTAAAACTCTCAACAAAATGGGTATAGATGGCAAGTACCTCAACATCATAAAGGCCATATATGACAAACCCACAGCTAACATCATACTTAATAGCGAGAAGCTGAAAGCTTTTCATCTAAGATCGGGAACAAGATAGGGATGCCCACTCTCTCCACTGCTATTCAACATAGTACTGGAGGTCCTAGCCACGGCAATCAGACAAAACAAAGACATACAAGGCATCCAGATTGGTAAAGAAGAAGTCAAATTGTCACTATTTGCAGATGAGATGATACTGTACATAAAAAACCCTAAAGACTCCACTCCAAAACTACTAGAATTAATATCTGAATTCAGCAAAGTTGCAGGATACAAAATTAACACACAGAAATCTGTTGCTTTCCTATACACTAATGATGAACTAACAGAAAGAGAAATCAGAAAAACAATGCCACTCACAATTGCATCTAAAAGTATAAAATACCTAGGAATAAACCTAACGAAGGAAGTGAAAGACCTGTACTCTGAAAACTACACGACACTCCTAAGAGAAATTAAAGAGGACACTAACAAATGGAAATGCATCCCATGCTCTTGGCTAGGAAGAATAAATATTGTCAAAATGGCTATACTACCTAAAGCAATCTACAGATTCAACGCAATCCCTATCAAACTACCAACAGCTTTCTTCAACGAACTGGAACAAATAATTCTAAAATTCATATGGAACCAGAAAAGGCCCCGAATAGCCAAAGCAATCCTGAGAAGGAGGAATAAAACAGGGGGAATTACACTCCCTGACTTCAAGCTCTACTACAAAGCCACAGTAATCAAGACAATTTGGTACTGGCACAAAAACAGACCCACAGACGAGTGGAACAGAATAGAAAATACAAACATTAACCCAAACATCTACAGTCAATTAATATTTGATAAAGGAGCCTTGGATATACAATGGGGAGATGACAGCCTCTTCAGCAGCTGGTGTTGGAAAAACTGGACAGCTACATGTAAGAGAATGAAACTGGACTACTGTCTAGCCCCATACACAAAGGTAAACTCAAGGTGGATCAAAGACCTGTATGTAAGTCATGAAACCATAAAACTCTTAGAAAAAAACATAGGCACAAATCTCTTGGACATAAACATGAGCGACTTCTTCATGAACATATCTCCCCAGGCAAGGGAAACAAAACCAAAAATGAACAAGTGACTCTATATCAAGCTGAAAAGCTTCTGTACAGCAAATGACACCATCAGTAAAACAAAAAGACATCCTACTGTATGGGAAAATATATTCATAAATGATGTATCTGATAAGGGATTGACATCCAAAATATATAAAGAACTCATGCACCTTAACAAACAAAAAGCAAATAATCCAATTAAGAAATGGGCAGGGGACATGAACAGACACTTCTCTAAAGAAATTCAGATGGTCAACAGGCACATGAAAAGATGCTCCACATTGCTAATCATCAGAGAAATGCAGATTAAAACCACAATGAGGTATCACCTCACACCAGTGAGGATGGCCAACATCCAAAACACAAACAACAACAAATGTTGGCAAGGATGTGGAGAAAAGGGAACCCTCCTACACTGCTGGTGGGAATGCAAATTAGTTCAACCATTGTGGAAAACAGTATGGAGGTTCCTCAAAAAACTCAAAATAGAAATACCATTTGTCCCAGGAATTCCACTCCTAGTAATTTACCCTAAGACTGCAGCAGCCCAGTTTGAAAAAGACATATGCACCCCTATGTTTATCGCAGCATTATTTACAATAGCCAAGAAATGGAAGCAACCTAAGTGTCCCTCGGCTAATGGATAAAGAAGATGTGGTACATATACACAATGGAATATTATTCAGCCATAAGAAGAAAAGAAATCCTACCATTTGCAACAACATGGATGGAGCTAGAAGGTATTATGTTCAGTGAAATAAGCCATGCCGAAAAAGACAAGTATCAAATGATTTCACTCATATGTGGAGTATAAGAACAAAGAAAAAGAAAACTGAAGGAACAAAACAGAAGCAGAGTCACAGAACCCAAGAATGGACTAATAGTTACCAAAGGGAAAGGGCCTGGGGAAGAAGGGTGGGAAGGGAGGGATAAGAGGGTAAAATGGGCATTACGATTAGCAAAAGTTATGTTGGGGGGGCATGGGGAGGGCTGTACAACTCAGAGAAGACAAGTAGTGATTATATAGCATATCACTACGCTGATGAATGGTGACTGTAATGGGGTTGGTGGGGGGGACCTGATGAAGGGGGTAGTTTAAGCACCATAATATTGCACATGTAATTGTAGATTAATGATACCAAAATAAATTATAAATAAAAAAAATTAAGTTGTGTAAGTTTACAATTAAGTTAAAAACAAAGTTAGTAAATAGTAAAACCCATTGTATTCTAATTATTTTACTGTATTTATACTCTTAAAGCCATTTATGTCTGTTACAGCTATATGGCATAAATGCTATGCAATAGTGTGGTACTATATATTTCTTCCCAACTCCATGATCACTGATATTATGTTGATGGTTTGAAACCAGCCATGGTATAAGTATTTATAGCATGGAAACTGAGCAAACACTACAAATCAGGGCTTTTCCCCTTCCCTGCAGATCCTGTTCTTAAACATTTAGCAACATACCATTGATTATACAAGGGCGGTTAGGAATGTATGAATGGTTGAGAAGTGAAGGGAGGATGACCTCTGTTTCCAGGTGGATGGTATTTTCATTCATTGAGAAAGGGAATATGGGAAGCGGCACAGGTATTGGGGAAGGGCAAGTTCATTAGTACAGTTTTGGTATGCTGAATCTGAGAAACTGAAGAGAGACTGGGGACTGGGGAAATGCTGATACACTTGGTATATAGTTCGGGAACTCCTTAGAGAGCTTTGACTGGAGATATTGATTTGGGAGGCATCAACAAGTAACTGTTAGCTGAGACCACAGGAACAGATGAAATCATTTTGGTAGGAGTGGGAAGTCCTAGGTGAGGGGTGGAACAAGGGGCTGGCAGAGACAGGCCAAAGAAGTAGGATGAAAATCACAAAGTTAGTGTCAAATAATTAAAAAATAGTATTTCAAGAAGGAAATGACCCCATGCCATGAAACAGGAATGTAAGAGTGATAACTCATTTTATCAAAAGCAGTTTCAGAATAAACTGGGGAAAATTAGATTGGAGTGGGTTGAGCAAGAGATAGGAGAAATGGAGATCGTAAGTTTAAGTAACAGAAGTTGTACATGGGGATAAAGAAGTCTACCAATGTCCTAGAAGTGTTAATTAAATATTGTTTGTATTATGAAATAGGAATGTTTCTTTTTATTATAAATAATGTTACTTTAAGACAAAAATTTCTGGAGTTACATTTATGTTAATTTCATAGGTAGCAAATGGTCAAATATGGGAGGTATGCATGTTTATCATACTGCAACTCTTAAACATTCAATATTATTGGTGCCTTGACACTTCTTTTCCCTCATCTTCCAATTCAAATGACCAAATACAGTAGTTTCTCCTCAAACATTTCTCAAATCTGTCCACTTCTTTTCATCCCTACTGTCGGTACCTCTCTAGTCCAGGCCAATGCGTGGACTCTGCTTTGTTTTACTACCAGTTCCTGTTTTTTCTCTATCAACTCTCTCTTCTAGTGCTGGTTGTGCCCCCAAATACATTGTTTAGCTCAGCTGACACCTGTAGCAGGATCTCCCTATGAAAAAAAACTGTAGGTAAATTAAATATTCTGTAATAAGCTCTTCTCTCATCAAATTCATCCCTAGATGATGCTTGACTGGCACTTTAAGTAACACTGTAATTCTCCATTTGGCAACAGAGGGCTTTTTAATATGCAAATTTAATCATGCCATTCTTTTAAAACCCTCCATAGCTTCTCAAGTACTGATTAGATAAAATAGAAAATCCTTAAAGTGCACACAGGACAGTAGGTCATCCTTTGGTCCCATTAGAAATTTCACATCCTTTGAAAACTGTTCTTTGACTTTCTAAGGCTAAGTTAGGTCTCCCTGAATGTCTTCTGTGGCACTTAACCGTAATTATTTGTCTGTCTTTCTCATTACACCCTAAGTTCCAGGAATATAATAAGATCCCTAGCCAATAAGTTAGGCAAATAAGTACTCAGTACACATTTCATGGATGAGTGAATACAGCATTATATTTGCGTGAAGTCGTTGAAAAACAGAGAAACATCACAAGGATTTCTTTTAAGTGGTAACTTTTAATAATGGGGTACATTTAGTCATAATGAAGTAGGGAAAAGACAAGGATGTAATTACCTACTTTCTAAGATCGTATTAAGTTATGAAGTATCTAAAATCAGAACAATTGCACTTAATTTTTTTCATGCTTCTTTTCTTCAGGCACATGGCATGCACTTGCAGGGAAGGTAAACATTTACCTAGTACTTACTATATTTCACTTAATGTTTAAAATGCTTTCAATAGTTCTGACCTGACCAGAGCTAAAGACTTTTGATTGCTCTTCTGGCACACGAAGGAAAAGCACAACAACTAGGTTCTTTTTATTACTGTTCCAGTAAGAATAGGAAACTCATCTTTAGTACTTTCATTAACATCACTTTCATTAACATTACACGGCTACCAATGACGACTCAATTTCTCTGCATTTACAGTATGTAACTAGAAATCTTCACGCTTCCCATGTCAATTCAGCTAGTGAGAATTTCCTAATTTTAACGGGAACACAGCACGCTTTTAAAGTCATTGCTGACTTGAACAGGAACGTCTCGCTTCCTCTGATGGGGTCATTAATGTCAAGACCCTATATATTATATGGGAGTGAATGAGAAATTAAATTAACCTCCTGTCATTTTCTAAGGAGTGATCACCGTACAGGGCTTGGATTTCTTTTAAAGGGAATAAACATGCTCGGAGGGGAGAAAAAGACTGGACAGATGTGAGAAACACAGAAAAGGCAAAAACGATGCTTCCTTGGTAGTAGCTAGGCAGTGAAGTGATTAGAATGAGCAGAATCCTCCTCCTGTTCCTTCCACACAAGAGATACCCAATCTAGAGCTCCCGTTCCTGGCACCCCCACTCCCTGCCCAGGTTACCTGTGGAAGCTGATGTTAATGTGCTTGTTGTAGGTAGTAGCACAGCCCGCCGCGGCGCAATTGGTCGGCATTTCCCGTTCCCCCTCATTCGGCGCTGTCTTAAGCGTGTTCTGGGGCGCTGGCTGCTTGCTACAATTCCTTCGGGCAGGGGAAGGGCCCACCGAACTTAGAGTGGCGGGGACAGAGTAGGAAAAAGGTGTGTGTGTGTGTGTGTGTGCGTGTGGTGTTGGGTTGGGGGGGGTCAACCTTCCTCTTTATTAATATGGCGGGCTTGAGCCAGCGGAGCTGACGGCCGTGGCGCGCCAGTCGCCTTCTTTAACTTCACCAACATGGCGGACAATTCCCCGCCCCCTCCTCGGCCCCGAAAAGGGAGCGGGCCTACTGCATCGCTTCAAGCAGCGGTCTCCCGCACTCCCACCCTCATCCCGTTAGGAAACTGACTCGAGGCCGAGATTAAGAGGAGACCCGCCCACCCTGCCACGCACCCAGATACCCCAGTCCAGAGTCTGGCGTGGGGGTGAGCCACAGAGCGAAGGGACAAACTCGAAAGTTAAGAGACTTGTGAGTCACACTCGTAAACCAAACTGAGAAGTCCGTTGTCCAATTGTTATCGCGAGACTGGGAGCCTAGTTTCCTGCGTTCCGCAGGGAAGTGACGTCACGGACGCAGCCTCTTCCAGAATCCCTTTCTCGCGAGGCGGAAGAGCTCCGATCGCGGAGAAGCAAGGGGGCGCTAGGGAAGGCAAGTGGCTTGCGACGGTCCGGCGAGAAAGAGCTGGGGTGCGGGGAAGTTGGGGAGCAGAGCCCGTTAGGTGCGGAGTGGGGTAAGGCCGCACCGACCGGGCCCGTTAGGAAAGAAGGGAACCGAGGAGGAAGGCAGTTGTCGGGCGGATCCCCGGACGGAGGGCTGAGGCGGTGTGGACGGCGCTGCCCCCGGGATGGCGACCGCAGATCCTTCGGCCCCGGCCTCCAGCGGCCTGTCCCCCAAGGAAGAAGGGGAGCTGGAAGACGGGGAGATCAGCGACGACGATAACAACAGCCGGGGACGGAGCCGAAGCAGCAGCAGCAGCAGCGGCGGCGGGCTGTTACAGTACCCGCGGCGGCGGCCTCCTCACCCCGCCCGCGGCGGCGGGGCTGGCGCGGGCGGAGGCTCCTCGTCGTCCGCCTCTTCTCAGCAGCAGATGAGGAATTTCTCACGCTCCCGGCACACGTCGGAGCGGGGCCACCTCAGGGGACACAGCAGCTACCGACCCAAAGAGCCGTTCCGGTCTCACCCGCCCTCGGTGCGGATGCCTTCGAGCTCGCTGTCCGAAAGCAGCCCCCGGCCGTCCTTCTGGGAGAGGAGCCACATCGCCCTGGACCGTTTCCGCTTTCGAAGCAGGCCTTACCGGGGTGGGAGTCGCTGGAGTCGGGGGCGAGGAGGGGGCGAACGAGGAGGCAAGCCGGGGGGCAGACCCCCGGGAGGCGGAGCGGGATCCGGATTCGGCAGCAGTCAGAGCTGGCGAGAGCCCTCTCCACCTCGGAAGAGTTGTATCCTTAACGTGGCGCTCTGCCTTGGGTGTGTCACTACTAAAGTTCCCTTTCGCGTCATTCCACGGTCTGTGAGATGACTAACTTTTCTGAACGACCAGAACCGCTAATTTGTCACTGTGTCAATATACTTAAAGTAAGTTGTTTGGTATTCTCCGTGGGTCATGCTATAGTTTTGGTTTTTGAGGTTGCTTTGTTGGACATACTGCTTTTTAACATTAATGTGTTATGGACTGGGGCCAAGCTGGTGGAATCTAAGCCTAAAATAAGATTTATAAAAGTACATCAGAAACCCAAGTTTCATTAGCGTTTTTTTTTTTTTTTTTGCTGGTCCATGAACTTTGTATTTATGTGAAGTTGGCTTAGATTATTAGAGAGAGAAAAAAAATCATACACAGTGTGGGGAATACTGTTGCTTACATTGTACTTTGACATTGAAAATTGTTAAGTTTCATTCTGCATAATCCTATGGTTTTTGTGATTGTTTACCTTTCTTGATTTACGCATTGCTGCCTCTTAAAGTGGGGGAGAAAAAAGACCTCGGGTTTTCACCAACTCTGTTGATTCAGAGCTTTTAAATTCATGTATCTTTTTGGAAAACTTCACCTCCTCAACTTGTTTATTTCTCATGGTTATTTTTTGGACATTTTATAACTTGGTACTGACAAATGTAGGCCAGAGAGAGAGAAAGATAAACTTAAAAACTTAACAGCATTTTTATACCTTGGAATGTGGAGATTAGGGAGAGGTTGAGAAGGAAAAAGCAAAATACTTTTTTTTCCCCCTCTAATCTCATTCTTAGTTGTCTTTAAATTCCTGAGTTTACTCCGGATTTATACTGAACTCAACCATCTGAAGGTTTGCTGTTTTATGATGGTTCATGGAACTATTCTAATTGCATGGTAACTGCATAAAAATAGCTTGCTAAGCACTTTTATTACTGGTTGTAATTTTCATGGTGTAATGATTTTTTAATATATTCATTGTATATGAAACTTACACAGTGAAGGCACTCAACACTGTTCTTACAGAATACTTAGGGCCAAATGGTCTTTCCTAGATGCCAGCATATGAAGGGAGCAAGAAATGTAGGTTTAGGTAAGTAGGCCTCTGTTGTTAGGCCCTGAAAAAACTTATTTCTGCAACCACAAATTGGATTGGGAATGTCGGGATTGCTTGAGAGAAAATCATGTAGGTATTTAATGTTTAAAAAGACAAGGGGATGTTCTTTCAGTAAGGTTAGGAAACCTCTGCCCAAGGTGATTTTTAACTAAGGAGTTGTTAGTTATTCTTAATCTAAAAGCAGGTTATTTCAGCACATATATCTAAATTTTTTAAGAATACAGAAGGTGAAACTTGTAATTTCTGTTGGAGAGACAAATGTAAAGAAGTATTACAGTTTAATGTAAAAAGTTCAAATTTTAGAGTGTAAAAAGTACTATGGGAGCTCAAAGTTTTTTCTTAATTCTGAATTAGAGAAGGGGTGATGAGTGGGCATGCCTGTCTCCTGCCTTTGCCTTCTTTCTGTCTATTCAATGCCAGTTAGATCTCTGCCATATCTCTTTATTGTTAAACTTAAATGTATTTATTAATAAATAGGCATATGAACTTGTGAAAAAAGTACAGGAAAATATCCAGTCTGATTTCTGTAGCAACTTAATCAGAAATGAGCTGTTCTATTTTTCTTTTCACAGATGCTGCACTTAAGAAAAGGATGCTTGTTTTGATACCTCTGCTCATAGTTTTCCTCGTGAAGATTAATCCATCCTAGAGGTGGTATTCTTTATAAGAATTTGTGAAGGAAAACATAGTTTTCAGTCACTTATATAATGTGAGCAAGCAAAATTTGTCATAAAAATTTTACTTATTCAAATTCCTTTATTACCAAGGTTGTACTCAGTTAAATTTGTATTTCCACTATGTGATCATAATAATGATTTTAATCAATATTTCGATAAGAAAGAATAAGGGTTATACTGTGTCTCATTTCCATAATCTAGAAGTGAAGTAGGATGAGAACAGGTGGTTTTTTTTAAAACTTCTTTGTAATGGTTAATGTATGCTAGATGCAGCTTTAAAGAAATACAAGAAACCAGATTCTATTGCAGTATTTTCATTTTCATTCATTTTAAATTTGTCTTAGTGATAGACACTTTGTTAATCAATCTAAGCATATGTCTCTTTTAGATGACTACTGTGTTAAACTTTCACATCTGATGAGGGCTGACATAATTAGGCCGGTATCTCTCTTCCATAGAAAGTCATTCTATTTTCACCTGCACTTGTAAAGGTTGAATAGCAATTCTTTTTTAAAACCAGGTTTCAGATACAGAGTTGTATATGGACCAGCTTAAAATTAAATCTTTTAGGGTTTTTTTTCATCCTAGCTGTCCTGTATAAATAGAAGTAGGAGATTTTATTTACGTTGAAGACAATTAGTCAGTTACAGTCATAACTCAGTTCTTTCTCATTTTTCTGTCCTTCAGTTATTTCTCGTGTATTGAATCATTTCCCTTCCAGGTGTTTCCAAGACCCTCAGTCTTATTTTTTTTAATCACTATGGTTATGCCTTTAGGTGGCTCCACTGAAAAGTGAGATGTAAATGCAGATAATTACAGAAATTGTGTATAAAGAGTACATAATGGTGGGGTGAGGAGCAAGTAATTCTCTGGCTTCACATAGGAGGTGACATTTGAATTGGGTCTCTTTGAGGGACAACAAAACCTAGACACAAAGCTGTGCATAAATTGTGATGAACAGGGGAAAGGTGAGATTGGAAAGGAAGTACAGGTCGAATCATGAAGGCTTTATATACCATTATAAGGATTTTGGATTCTGAGATTTAAATGTAAGAGATCTGATCAGATTTGTATTCTAGAAAGATTAGTCTAGGAGCAATTGGGAGCGTGGCTTGTGGAAGATAGAAACCCAAATGTCTATCACCAGTCCAGACTTCTCTCTTCTATTGTGTAAAACGATGGGAGTGCATTAAAATGCTCAAAACACGGAGAGAAAGAGGCTAAGTAGAGCTCATTGGAGAGCACTGTTATTGTAGGAATTGGAGAGAAAGGAGGATGAAGACTTAAGCTGGGGGTGGCGGGGGGTGGGGCACGGTAGGGAAATGAGAGTGGATTTATGGAAGCCAAGAGAGAAGTGGCTCATAGTGTCCAGTGTTGCAGAGAGGTCAGGGAAAATAAGATTTGAAAACGTGGATAAACTCAGCCAGCAGAATCCAGATTCCGTGTGGTTGAAAAGACAGATAGTAAGAAACAAGTACTCTTTCAAGAGGAGAGATCAGAGAACTAAAGATTTACTAGAACGGTTTTGCTGCGTAACTGTTAAGATTTTCATTTGTGATGCTAATTTAATTTTTAAAATACTTGGTTGTGATTACCATTCTTGCATTTGTCACTGGGAAAATCTTCCGCAGGTTGCTTCTCTTGTAAGTTGTTAAACAGAACAATATTTAGGGAGCTGTAATGTTACATCTTAGCCAATTCAAATGACCTGTAAATAACATACTGTATTAAAACCACCTAAAATACTTATCTTTTCTCATGTTAATTTCTAGGCTTGTAGAAATGAGGTGTAACAATTTTCATATGTATCAATTATTTTGAATAAAAATTTTAGTTTTGGACTCTGTAGCCATTTCCAAGGAAGAAGTTATGTTCTGTGTATCACTATGTTATAGAAGAAAAATAAATTGGTTTAGATACCTTTATTTTTAGGGGAAAATTAGTTTAGAAGATGCATTTTGAATACTAGTAAAAGATTTTATATTTTTACATAACTGCCTTAATTATCCTGTGCATATATTAGATGTTAATATGTTGATGAGCTGAGATTGCTATATATTAGGTTTTTAAGGAAATGTTTCCTAAATTAATCTTATTGTCATTGTTCATTTTTATCTCTATTTTTTAAAATTTGAGACATGAAAAGAAACTAATTAAAAAGAAGAAATGTTTCCTCGTAATTATCTGTAATAAAAATTATCCATATCTGTGACAAACCATTCAGTTTCTCCCCTCTTTCTTCCAGAAGGAATCTTTAACCTCTAGCTCATTAAGGGCTTTCCTGATATCTACAGAAGGAAGGATGCTATAACCCAACTAGGTGGCATACCTGTGGATACTATGGGTAATAACTGATACTAGTATTGTTGTAAGTGGACTGTTTATTTGGATACTTGTTAAATTTGAAATAGGGGCACATAATGAAAGAGTGGGCATTAGCACATATATTAAATGGAATTTAGTAATTTAAAAATATCAATTCAGCTTTCTTGAAAAAAAGGGAGACAATTTGTAACAATGTGTTTTTGTTAAATTAACTGGAAAAATTTTGGAGACTGGTTTCCTTAATATGCTCTTCAGCCAAAAGTTTTGGAAGATCTCCATCAAGAAAAAATTATTCATCAAAAAGTGAAAACTGTGGTGAAGAAACTTTTGAAGATTTACTTTTGAAGTATAAACAAATACAGTTGGAACTAGAGTGCATCAATAAAGATGAAAAACTAGCTTTGAGTAGCAAAGAAGAAAATGTGCAGGAAAATCCTAAAACATTGAACTTTGAGGACCAAGCAAGCACTGATAATGTCAGTATTACAAAGGACACAAATAAAGAAGTAGCTCCTGAGGAGAAAACACAGGTCAAAACTTTTAAGGCATTTGAATTAAAACCACTCAGGCAAAAATTGACTTTACCAGGAGATAAAAACCGGTTGAAAAAAGTTAAAGAAGGAACAAAACAGCTTTCGATGAAATCTGACACTACTGAATCTAGTCAAGGTAATGGAATTAAAAATTTCAATTAGTAATAGGATTCGTTTTCTCTAAAGGGGTAACTAATTATTTTGGTAGTGGATATCATTGAAATGATTCTAGTATTTGTGAATTCGTTTTGCACTTTCTACATAGACAGTCATATTACTGAAAAATGACAAGTTCTGATCTTTCTTTTTTGGCCTTACATGCTGATCAGGACTAACAGTATACTTTTTAACATAAGTGACAATAGTGGGCACTTTTGTTCCCTAATCTAAAGGGTATGCTTTTGACATGTACCTTTAAACATGTTAAGTTTTTTGTAGGTACCCTTTATTGTAAAGGAGTTTTTTTGTATTTTTTCTTTTATTTTTTGTTTGAGATCTTTGTCATGAAAGGATGTTGAAGTTAATCATCTTTTTTTTATTATGGAGAACATCTAATTTTTCTCCTTTATTTTGTAGTGTTAAATCACCTTTGTATGATTGGTATAAACCCAGCCAGTTCATGATATATCATTTTTATATATCACAGGTTTGGTTTGTTAATTTTTTCTTTTCCCCTTTTGTTATGAAGGTGTAGTTTATATACAGTAATATTTAGTGTATAGTTCTTTTGACAAATGCAGGCAGTTGGGTAACCACTGCCAGTCACTGCAATTAAGGAACAGTTCCATTAACTCCTGCCGACTCTCACTTTTGTAGTCTGCCCTTCCCCCAGTCCTTAGGCCACACTGAGTTGTAACCACTGATCTGTTTTCTCTCTCTGTAGTTTTGCCTTTTCCAGAATGTCATATAAGTGGAATCATAGAGTATGTTGCCTTTTGATTCTAGCTTCTTTAACTTAATATAGTATATTTGAGATTAAACCATGTAGTTGTATTTATCAGTAGTTTCTCCTTTTTTTTTTTTTTGCCACATATTCCACTGTATGGCTGTGCTGCCATTGCTTACCCATTTTTCACTTAATGAGACAGTTGGGTTCTTCCAGTTTTGGGCAATTATAAAACCTTCATGAATGAAGGTTTGCTAATATTTTGTTTAGAATTTTTACCAGGGTTCATAGTTTTAGTTTTAATATAAGGTTATGATGCTCAAAATGAGTTGGGGAATGGTTTCCTCTTTTTTCTCTGGAATAGTTTAAGATTGGAATCATTCTGGAGATATTTGGTAGATCTTGCTGGTAAAGGTGCCTAGGCCTGGATGGAATTTTTTCTGTGAAGATTTTAAACTATTGACTGTTCATGTTTTCTACTTTTGGTTAAGGCAGTTTTCTAGTAATGTGCCTATTTCCTGTAAGTTGAAAAGTTTATAAAAAATTATTTTTAAGAATCTCACCTTTTTTATTATCTGTAGCATTTGTAAGTTGTATTGCCCACCTTTGAAAAAATTTCCCCAGAAATAAGTCCGCAGCTTCAAAAACTGATTAGTTTTTTGGTCTCTACTATTGAGATCATTTTGGGCTATGGATTTCTGCTTTAGTTGCATCTGTTTGTAATACGTAAATTTTTTGCATTCATTTCTAAATATCTTCTAATTTTTGTTTTTCTATGACCTTTAGCCCATTTGAAAGGGTTTCTTAACTTCCAAACATAAAGGTTTTTTAGCTGTATATTGTGATACTGGTGTCTAAGTCAATCATATTGTCAGATGATAATACCTAAATGATACCCATCTTTTGAAATATTGTAGAGACTTGCTTTATTGTCTAGTATGTGATTGATTTTTATAACTGGCCTGTGTGTATTTGAAAGGAATGTATGGATTTAGATAAACATTTTTATATTCACATCTTTCTCCATTTTTATCTATTTTTTTATTTTAATTAATTTTATTAAGTCTCCATTTTTAAATCTGTTTAATCTGTCAGTTACTGAGAGGCTGGTTAAAATCTGCCACTGGTGGTGGATTTGTGGTTTTAACTTGATATATTTTATATTAAATTTTTTTTTTGCTTTAAATATTTTGAGGCTGGGGAATTGATATTCTTATTATGTAGTGGTCCTCTTTATCTCCAGTAATGTTTTTGCCTAAAAGACTGTCATATTAATAGCTATACCATCTTTCTCTTGATAAGTGCATAGGCTTTGTATATCATTCTCCATCCTTTCAGTCTTTTTATTCATGTCTCAAATGTCACGTCCATAGTGTAGAGCTGAGTTTAATTTGTAATTTAGTGGTAAAGACAATCTTTCTCTTTAAAGTAGAACATACAGTCCATTTACATTTTTTCATGATTACCAATATTTGGGTTTATTTCCATTTGTTCCTTTTTCTTTCTTGCTGCTTGATTATTTTTTTTTCATACAATTTTTTTTTTCTTTTTTAGTTTGGAAGTTAGATACTAAGTTTCTGGTCTTATATTGGTTCCTGTAGGAATTGTAACAGGAATTCTTATAAATATTTAAAGTTAATCAAGGTCTTTATCCTCTCACTGATACAAGGATCAATATTTGCCTAGTTTTGCCCATATATTTAACACTTTTTCTGTTCACTATTCCTTCTTTGTCTATAATTACTTATGCTTGCTTTTTTTTGGAATTTCTCTCCGTGTTTGCTGGATGTAAAACTTTTTTTTTTTTTTTGCTATCTTTTACAGATAGTTTTCCTAGGTTTAGAATTTGAGATTGGTTAGTTATATCTTCAACATATTAATATGTTTTCTGACTTCTGTTGTTAATTTTGGAAAGTCAGATGTCAGCTTAATAGTTTTGATAGAAAGTCAGTAATAGTTTTAATAGAAAGTAATCTCTTTTCTTTGATATTCTTTGGTATTCTGTAGGTTAACTAGATTTGTTGATTATAGATTTATTTTTATTTAATCCAGCTTGGGTTTTGTTGTGCTGCTTGTTTTCATTGATTGTGAAAAATTGTCATTACCATTTAAAATATTGTCCCTTTATTTTCAGGAACTCTATATGTATGTTGTATTAAATCATTTCACTTTATCTTCCCATTTCTCTTAATCCATCACTTTGTAATTCTGTGCTGGAATTCTGGAAAATTTCCTCTGATGTATGTATCTTTCAGTTCACTTATTCTCTCTTGTTAACTGTCTGGTTGGTCTTTAGTCCATCTACTGAGTTTTAAATTTCAGTTAGAGTTTTTAGTGTTTTAGTTGGTTTCTCAAATGATTTTAGTCATTCTTTTTAGTTTTCTTCTCTCTGCTTATTTTTTCAAGTTTATAAACATGTTAACCGTAGGTTTGTTTTAATTTCTGTACTTTGCCTGCTGATTTCCAATATCAGAGGTCTTGTGAGTCAGATTTCTGATGTTTGCCATCTCTGCTTGTTCTCATTTTTGGTACTTTTTTTTCTTGGCTATTTAGTGGGGGGTTTTCATTTTTGTTTTAGTTTTGAGTGAGGTGCTCACTTCCCTTTAAATTTTTTGAAGACTGGGACAAAGGTGGATTCCCCAGAGAGGATCTCCTTTTGCCACCGCCAGGCACCTGAGTAGACTTATGCTCTGGGAATGCTTTATATTAGAAGTTTTCAAGGTCAAATATAATTGATGTAAATATAAATGGTATAAATTTGGTTGCAAACCTGAATGGTGACTGACTTTGGTTACACATTCTGAGGTACATGTTTTTCGTTCTTCAATTTAGCAGCATGATTCAAGATGGGCAGTTTGGAAGAGTATAACTGTGGGATAGAAAAGACACACAAATAACCATCATAGAGTATAATAGAAGTTATGTATGAAACCCTGCAATAATACATAGGAATGATCAAAAATCCCCACCTGGATTTTAGGAAAAATATCAAATATTTTTAAAAAGGAAAATGATGTGATCAGATGCCTGTTTTTGAAAAATAACTGGCAGCAGAGGGACAGGAGGAAAACCAAAAAAGTAAAATTTACCTCAAACAATAAATTATATTGATTAGTGTTGCTATGTATCGATCATTCCTTTCCCTCTAATCCCCCTTCAGCAAGACTCTCAGCTCTGCCATCAAACTTTTTTAAGTTGTCAGCTTTTTTTCCATTTATCTCAACAATTCTTCTAAACCTTTTTTTTTTCAGGCCTTTTACTCAACTTTTATTCTTATTTTCGCCTATGAATTTGCCTCCTATTTTACATGGTCTCATTTAGCTTCCAACTTTTCACTTTCTGACCGTGAACTTACATGCAAATATGTTTTCACTTCTGTTCCTCCACTCTGAGGAAGTGGTGACCCTCTCTTTGTTTATGGCCACTTTGTTTTAACCTGTATTCGTGGCTGTAAATTCTCCCACCTTCTCTGGGATATTGCTCCATCAATTGTTTATTATTCATCTTTAACCACTTTCTCTTAAAGGATCATTTTAAACATATTTGAGTTTTTCATCCCCAAATTTAAACATTCCTTTCTCCCCATTCTGCATTCTTTCTTAACATGTCTTTTCAACCAGACTTCTGGAAAGGCTAGTCTGCACTGACTTTCTTCATTTTACTTCTCATTCCCTCTTAACCCAGTGCAGTCAGTATGCTTTTCTCCCCCTATCAGAATTCTGGAACTACTTGTAACAAGGTTACTTTGACCTAATTGCAAAATTCATTTTTTATTTTCATTCATTTTCTATTTCATTTTCCATTTATTCAAAAATAGTTCAGTGCTTTATTCCAGGCTCTTGGAAATACATCAGTGAACAAAGTAGACATTTTTACCCTTATGGCCTTGCATTTTATCAGGAGAGGTAGTAAATATGATGAGTAAGTAAGCATTATGGAAAGAGAACTATAGCATGGTTAGTAGGATGGGGATAGTGAGTGCAGGTTGCAGTATTGAGTGATCAGAAGAGACCTGAATATGAAGGTGAGATTTAAAGAGGCTCTGAAGACGGTGAGGGAGTAGCTAAATGAGTATGTGGGGGAGGTTTCTAGGCAAACAGAATCAAGAGGTAGAGCAATGATTTTTTTTTTTAACTGTAGTCCTTAGACCAGCATTACCTGGGAATTTGATAGAAATGCAAATTCTCAGGCCCTAGCCCAGATCTGCTGAATGAGAAATTTTGGAAATGGGGCCCAGCAATCTATATCTAACAAGCCCTTCTGTTAATTCTAATACCTGATAAAGTTTGACAGTCACCAAACTAAGAGTAATGACCCTAAGGCAAAAGGTGCCTGGCATATTTGGGGAATAAGAGGGAGGCCTGTGCCACTAAAGAAAAGAGAGTGAAGGGGAGGTGTAGTGGGGGAAGAAGAGATTAGAGGTGATGGGTTGGGACAGATCATGTAGATCCTTACAAGAATTTTAGTTTTTATCCTGAGTGAAATGGAGGAGCTTGGCAAAGGGCTGGCATAATTTGCTTTATATTCTCAAAGGATCAGTCCGGCCCCAATGTTGAGAATATTCTGTAGGGTGTAGACATACGAACTGTAGTCTATTATGTTTTTCTTGCTGATCTTGGAATTTTGGGGTTTCTGTGATAGACTCATCTGGAATTTCTTGTAACTTTCTGATTTTCCTTTTGTTATTTTGTTTGATATTTATTTTTCCCTTGTAACTTCTCAACTGTTGATGTCCTTCCTCAACGTCCCATTCTCCTGGGGTGGAACATCCTATATCCTGATGACCACCTATAGCTCAGTTTAGAATTTCAGGTATTAAGTCTTAAAATATTGCATGACTGCCCAAGACCAGTTTTTACTTTGTATTGAGACTAGAAATAATTTTATTGTAGAGACCCATGACAGTGGTAGGACAGTGCCTAAAAAACATGGCCAGTTAATCCATAACCTGCTTTTATAATCTTTATGTAAAGTTAAATTTATAGACTGAAATTTATGGTTTGTGCTTTTTTTAATGGTAACATTGTATTCTTGAGGTACTGCTGGCTTAATGGATACTTGCCTCTTTGCCACCTTTGCGGGAGGCGCTGCCACCTTTTCAGATAAGAGAGATCCTCATCAACTAATAGACTTCTTATGACCTAAAGGCAGTTACAGGTTTCTCATGTAGAAGAGAAGTTAGTGCTTTCTATATTTATTATTGGAAGTGTGTTTATGTCTTTATTTTTTCGGTTTTTTTGTCTAATAGGTATTACTGTTCCTAGGATTCTTTGAAGTATGGTCAGTTGTGCTGTAACATGACATGCATTCCTAAAAATCACTACCCTGCAAAATTGCACAGTAAAAACCACAGGGCTTATGGGCATAATGGCATTAGGGAAACAACACTCCAACTTTTTCAGTGGCACATGAAAAAGGATAGGAACCTAATAACAATGGTAGCACAGCTTTACATGTTAAATGGGTAAAAAAAAAATGCTTGAAGTACTACAGTAAATGCATCACTTTACCTTGAAAAAGACCAACTGTGCTTGTGGAAGTGGAAGATTTGCAGCTTTTGAGTTACTATGAGGTGGAACGAGGAAGGCTATCTGAAATTGGACAGTAAGTTGTAACAACAGGTGTGGATGGGTGTCATACCATACATAGCAAACTGAAGTAACTGGTAGATCAAAGTGTGTGGGATTTATGTATTCATGTATGGCTTAGATCGCCTGGGTGCAGTTTCAAAGACAGATTTGCATGTAAGCAAACATGAAATTTGTATATGCTTAAGTTATTTTCTAATAAATAATCTATTACAATAAATTCGTATTTCCAAACAAAACCTTATAGCAGACTGACCTAGTTCACAATTTGGTGGTTGCCTTCTATTTACTTTGTCTAGGGTACTTGATTAGTAATTTCTCTATTTGTTGATTAAGTTGCCTGTTCTTTCACTGTTAGGTCCTCTTGGGCAATCAAATTAGCATGCTTGGAACACTGACAAATGGTATTAGAGAAAAAAGTAGGCTTCAAGTGTAAGACTTAGTTTAAATCCTAGCTTTGCAACTTCAAGTTGTACCATCTTGAAGAAAAATTGTTTTAGATTTTAAAGTCTTCAGTTGTAGTGTCTATCTCAATACTGTTATAATTGTACTATAACTTCATTGTATGATTTGTAGGGCTGTTGTAGATTATATGCAAATAAGATTTTATAAAACTTCATCAGAAATATGGGACCAAGACCACAATTCTGAAAGAATGTGTGGGTGGACTTAATTTTGTTGATACTTAACGTACTTCTGCTTATGCTTTTCTAGATAGGGGACTGTTTCTTCAATGTAAAAATTAAATACAGTCTCTAAATATTGAACTTTAGAGATGTGAATTAATCATCATAGTGTATCTGTGTACCATCTATTTTGTAATGAAGGTTTGCTTCTTGTCTATTGTATAAATTCTATTCTTATTTGAAATAATTATTTTTAGTTCAGAAGTCATTTTCTCAAAAGTACAATTTTATTATTTCATATTTTGAACCATTTTGCCTTTTAACTTTCAGAAATAAGGCTGATAATGAAAAGGGTGGTCAGATTTTCATTCTAGCAGCATTCTTTTGGTTGAGAGATTTAAGAAAATGAGAGCCTTTAGAATAATTATGTATTTCATAGCATTTTATTTTAAATTGGTTGTGGCCATCTTTTAGAGTATTCAAAGTATGCTGTTTTATTTTAAAGGATTAGAAGATAAAGAACAAAATTTAACAAGAAGAATTAGTGCCTCAGATATTCTATCTGAAAAGGTAAGATACTGCTTTGTGGGATATGAAAATCTGGAGAGATGTCTTAGAGTATCTTTCCATTGGGTTCAGTTAAATTGTATTTAATTCAAGATATATATACACACACACACACACACACACACACACACACACACACGCACACGCACACGCACACACACAAATAGATGATTTTTTTGTTTGTTTGTTTGTTTTGTGAACTTGTAATTTTCATCCTGAGTTTGCCTTCTCCTATTTCCATTGGATAATCCTGTGTGGGAAAGCTTGCGAGTTAGACAGACCCTAACCTGGCATCCATTTCTAGCTCCTCTTAGCGGCGTGGTCTTGTGTAAGCTATTTAGCCTTTGCTTGCCTCTTTTTTTTTCTACAAAATTAGTTTAATGTCATCTGTTCTCTGGGTTGCTGTGAGGTTCAGCAGAATAAAGTATAGAGACATCAACCTCTGTTTAGCTTGCCTGTCATTTTCTGTTAATGTTTTAGCTAAAATGTAGAGAATAGATTAATTTTTAAAATTACCTTAAAAAAGTAGAATGGCAAAATTAAGAGGTTATTTCAATCAGAAAAAAGTTCTGAAATGTTTTCTCTTACTCTTTCTTCCTGTTTTAGCTTCTCTGAAGAAAAGTCTTAGTAGTTCAGAATATTTTAAATAGATAAGTATCTGTAGCTTTTGTACATATAGTGTTCAAATATAAGCAAACCTTACATATTTTTTTCCTTTAACACTAATTTGAGGAGTTACCAAATATAAAAAAAGTTGGAAATTTGAATCTTGACGTTCAGTGTGCCTGTTCTCTGTATTACTTATAAGGCTAGTAAATCAGCTGATCATGGAACCACTTCATTGTTCATTCCTTACCTCTTCTGGGTTGATTTCTCACGTTTGCTGCCATCAGATTTCTATTTTCTCTTTTGGGAGGCTTAGTTAAATTCTAATCTCTGACCTTTAACTTTCCTTTTTTTGCATCCTGTTGCATTATTTGTATCCTCCTCTTCCAACCTTTTACACTTATTTTCACACACACCCTCCACAGATCAATCTTCTGTTTGTATTATAGGGATGGAATTAGGGAATAGGGTTATGGCAAGTAATTTAGTGTCCTTATTTTATGTATGTTTGCTACTTAAATATTTGCCTTGAAACTAACTTTAAATTCTGATCTTGTAAAAGATTTGACTTGGTGAAATTACTTAAGGCCAAATAATAGAATTTAAAAATTGCAACTATTTCTTTTTTTTAAAGAAACTTGGTGAAGATGAAGAGGAGCTGTCTGAGCTACAGCTTCGTCTTTTGGCTCTTCAGTCAGCCAGTAAAAAATGGCAACTAAAAGAGCAGCAGGTGATGAAAGAAAGCAAAGAGAAGTTGACTAAGACGAAAACTGTACAACAGAAAGTTAAAACCAGTACAAAGACACATTCGGCCAAAAAAGTTAGCACTACAGGTGATCATTTTTGTTAAGTTCTTTTAGTTGATTTCATATATCAATGTGGTTTATAGATTTTAATTCAGAAAGTTTTTTGAGTTTGAGTAATTATAGGACCCTGAACAGAGGACAATCCTATAAAAACAGAATTTGGAGGAGCAACTGTATGTATGACTTAATAATGTACATAATTTTTAAAGTTCTGTTTTTCTTTATTCTCTGGAAAATTTTAACTCAACAGATGTTGATATTACTGTATTTTTTGTTTGAAGCTAAACAAGCATTGCGGAAGCAGCAAACAAAGGCATGGAAGAAACTACAACAACAAAAAGAACAGGAAAGACAGAAGGAAGAGGATCAGCGGAAACAAGCTGAAGAAGAAGAGAGAAGGAAGAGAGAAGAAGAAATCAGAAAAATTCGTGATCTCTCAAATCAGGAAGAGCAGTACAATCGATTCATGAAGCTGGTTGGTGGAAAGAGGAGGTCAAGGAGTAAAGTAAGGAATGTAAACAGGAAAGCAAAGTGTTATGCAAATTTAAGTGTCTTCATAGTCTTGGTTCATAAATTCATCAAGTAAGAAAAAGTATGAACTCTTGTGTTTGATAGTGCTTGGGGAAATTGATTATAATTTGAGAATGAGTCTTTAATATAGGTGTTAGAAGTAGAAGATATTAAAGAAAGACCAACATGATTAGCAAAGACAGCTTTTGGCTTTTTTTTATCATTTTCTATTTAGAAGACAGGATAATTACAGTGAGGACTTACTCTAAAATGGCTGTTCTCTAAGTAGAGAGGCAGAATTTCATTAGTTTTTCATTGTTTAGTAATATAGAATTAGTGTGTTATGATTAATTGGTGTGGACTATTTTAAAGAAAGTTGAATCATATAGTAATAGCCTTAGTGCCTGTGGCTACTTTAGTTATCAAGCATTTGTGAGCCTCTACTATGTATGTAAGTCATTGATAATGACTGGGTCATTGCCTTTTATGGATGATGTCAGGAAGTAAACTGGAGGTTTAATACTGATCTAGAGCTATTACCTGTGACAAAACTTCAGAATTTGAGTTTTGAAACTATAATTGTCAATGTAGTAGTGAAGAATAGAGGGGTTAGAAAGAACTCTGATTATAGGGGATCAGGAGTTAGGTTTGATAAGTGAAGAATTTATAAATACTCTTGTTTTGAACTTCTAAAAAGCACTTTGATAGACTCTTTTTTTAGAGAAATTTTATTTGCATGTTACTCATATCTGGGTAGATTTTGCTAGTTTTTTATTAAGGATTATCTTTGTGAATAAAACACTGTAAAAAGTAAAAAAACTACATAGAAATATATTGAACGGGAGTTCTATTATTCATCTGTCAGTTTATTCATAACTGACATGTTACTGTATTCTTTTGAAATATCCTAAATATAGTCTTGATGACATAAAAATTGAATTTATTCGTCTGGTTTCTTACTTAATGGAGAGAAGCCATAGTGTTCAAGACTTGAAAGTTTGGTTTCATCTGTATGGATAGTATTTGATAGTATTTTCTGACAGTTAAAAATGTCAACCCCAGTGTACCTGCACTGTACATTGAATTTTCCATATCGGATGTGTTGGACAGGTCTCCCTGGAACACCTTGATTTTTTTTTTTTTTACA
Organism: Phataginus tricuspis; assembly: GCA_029783875.1. Classification (NCBI taxonomy): domain Eukaryota; kingdom Metazoa; phylum Chordata; class Mammalia; order Pholidota; family Manidae; genus Phataginus; species Phataginus tricuspis. The sequence continues at coordinate 1,661,198 of JAQQAC010008719.1, read as the reverse complement.
ATTTATTTTATTTTAGTATCATTAACCTACAATTACATGAGCAATATTGTGATGATTAAACTACCCCCTTCATCAGGTCCGCCCCACCAACCCTATTACAGTCACTGTCCATCAGTGTAGTGAGATGAGAATCACTACTTGTCTTCTCTGAGCTGTACAGTCCTCCCCGTGCACCCCCACCCTATGTCTGCTAATCGTAATGCCCCTTTTACCCTCTTATCCCTCCCTTCCCGCCCTTCTTCCCCAGTCCCTTTCCCTTTGGTAACTATTAGTCCGTTCTTAGGTTCTGTGAGTCTGCTGCTGTTTTGGAACACCTTGATTTTTGATACTGTTCCCCAAAATATAACTATCAATTGTTTTATAATTCCTGACTTAAGAGTAGACTAGACAGAAAATGTTTTGAAACTAAAAAAAATATCTTGTGTATTTAGTCTTCAGATCCTGACCTGAGACGATCCTTAGATAAGCAACCTACTGATAGCGGAGGAGGCATTTATCAGTATGATAACTATGAAGAAGTTGCTATGGATACAGATAGTGAAACCAATTCTCCAGGTATGAGCCAAAACTTAAAACATTTTCATATTCAGAAATTTCCGTAAGTAGAAAATGGTCATGAAACCACCCAAAACCTTGAAAGAAATGTGTAATGAAAGTAAGATATGTTGGTGACTTGTACAACTGTAGACATTATTTGGTGGTGTAAATACTTCAAGAGCAATACACAGATGTGTAATGTTAAATTATTTCCAAATGTTTCTTTCTAGATAGCATTTAAATAAAAAGGCAGCGCATAAACTCTACTATTAATTATTTGTTTTGTCTAAAAAGTGAAGACTGTGGAAAAGATGAGAACACTGTTTTGAAAAAAAAACATGACAAACCTTTGATCTCTTAAGTATCTTTATATTCAAGGTACTTTCTGCGTTAGTAGAAAAAAAGAGATCTTTTTGCTTTTAAGGCTTCCTTCCTCTTCTCAGAGATGGTACTTTGTAGGAATTTGGAGATGGAAAGTGACATTAATGGTATCTCAGGAAGGTTGGTTAGAACTGGTCAAGGTTGTACCTTAGTTAGATTGCAAATTTAGGATGTGACCTGGGGCTAAGGACTTGTTAGGGTGGTTGACTGTGAGAAACTTATTCTCTCACTAATGAAAAGGATTAAGACTGAACCAGAAAACTGAATGCACTTGGCATTCCAGGAACTGGAAAACTTAGTTGAAAGACTCTGATCAGTGTATTGCTCCTGATGGTCATACTGTGAGACCAAATTAAAACTAAAATCCTACTTTAGTGTGTCTAGGCTAGAGACAAGAAAAACCTATGTGATTTGGGTAATATTAACCAAAGAGCTCATTTTCAGGTTAATTGTTTTTAGGCTGATGTTTGACAATCATACATTGTATTATGTTTTGATTTCATAACTTAACTCTCTTTGGTAGATCTTTAATTTTATTTCCAGGTTCTTGGAGATGGTTCATTGCAGTCCCCAAGTACTGACAATATTATTAAATATTCCTCATTTCATAACTTTATGATCTATACTTTTTTTTTGTAATGAAAATTTATATTTATTAGGAAAAATATAACTAGCAGTTTTTTAAAGCTTATTTATAAGTAGATTTATTATTTTTGTTATACAGAGTATTATGAGTAATTATTAAAAAGAAAACATAAAATTTTCAAAAGCTACCTTTCTTTGTTCCCACAAGGATTTGTATCCATTTTCCCACCCATTTCACTAATTCAGATCACTGAGGTGGGACAACTGTTTCTTTTACTCTTCCTGACCCTGTAATAAATATTTTGCTTGGGTAAGCAATGGATTCTCTACCCTGATTAGACCTTAGAATCACCCAGAGAACTGTTTAAAAATACTGAATCTGAGATACCACCCACCAGAGAAAGTTATTTCAATGGTATGGGGTGGGGGAACTTAGGCATTTGATTTCTTTAAAGCTCCTTGGGTTATTCTAATGCATATCTAGAAGTGAGACTCCCTGGCCCTGGGCCCAGGCTTATCTGGAGAGAATCTCTCTGAGAATGAATGGCCAGCTCCAGGAAGATAATTATTTAATCTTCTCACTAAAAATTTTCTCTGCAATTTCATAACCTTCTTTCGCATCTCATTTTAACTGTGTGGTTTTTTTCAACCCTAACAAAGAAGTTGTTAATATCTATGAAGTTAAACTCTGTACTGTGACCTAGCAGCTACTCTATACAAATATTCTTTTTATTTTTTAATTTATTTTGGTATCATTAATCTACAATTACATGTGCAATTTATGGTTATTAAACTACCCCCTTCATCAGGTCCCCCCAACCAACCCCATTACAGTCACTGTCCATCAGCATAGTGAGACGCTATAGAATCACTACTTGTCTTCTCTGAGTTGTACAGCCCTCCCCGTGCCCCCCCTACCTTACATCTGCTAATCGTAATACCCTTTTTCCCCCTTTTCCCTCCCTTCCCACCCATCCTCCTCAGTTCCTTTCCCTTTGGTAACTATTAGTCCGTTCTTGGGTTCTGTAAGTTTGCTGCTGTTTTGTTCCTTCAGTTTTTTTCTTTGTTCTTATACTCCACATATGAGTGAAATCATTTGATATTTGTCTTTTCCGCTTGGCTTATTTCACTAAGCATAATACCCTCTAGCTCCATCCATGTTGTTGCAAAATGGTAGGATTTGTTTTCTTCTTATGGCTGAATAATATTCCATTGTGTATATGTACCACATCTTCTTTATCCATTCATCTACTGATGGACACTTAGATTGCTTCCATTTCTTGGCTATTGTAAATAGTGCTGCGATAAGCATAGGGGTGCATATGTCTTTTTCAAACTGGGCTGCTGCATTCTTAGGGTAAATTCCTAGGAGTGGGATTCCTGGGTCAAATGGTATTTCTATTTTGAGGTTTTGAGGAACCTCCATACTGCTTTCCACAATGGTTGAACTAATTTGCATTCCCACCAGCAGTGTAGGAGGGTTCCCTTTTCTCCACATCCTTGCCAACATTTGTTGTTTGTGTTTTGGATGTTGGCCATCCTCACTGGTGTGAGTTGACACCTCATTGTGGTTTTAATTTGCATTTCTCTTATGATTAGTGATGTGGAGCATCTTTTCATGTGCCTGTTGGCCTTCTGAATTTCTTCTTTAGAGAAGTGTCTATTCACGTCCTCTGCCCATTTCTTAATTGGATTATTTGCTTTTTCTTTGTTAAGGTGCGTGAGTTCTTTATATATTTTGGGTGTCAACCCCTTATTGGATACGTCATTTATGAATATATTCTCCCTTACTGTAGAATGCCTTTTTGTTCTACTGATGGTGTCCTTTGCTGTACAGAAGCTTTTCAGCTTGATATAGTCCCACTTGTTCATTTTTGCTTTTGTTTCCCTTGCCCGGGAAGATATGTTCATGAAGAAGTAGCTCATGTTTATGTCCAACAGATTTTTGCCTATGTTTTTTTCTAAGAGTTTTATGGATTCATGACTTACATTCAGGTCTTTGATCCATTTTGAGTTGACTTTTGTGTGTGGGGTTAGACAGTAGTCCAGTTTCATTCTCTTACATGTAGCTGTCCAGTTTATCCAACACCAGCTGCTGAAGAGGCTGTCATCTCCCCACTGTATATCTAAGGCTCCTTTATCATATATTAATTGACCATATATGTTTGGGTTAATGTTTGGATTTTCTATTCTGTTCCACTGGTCTGTGGGTCTATTTTTGTGCCAATACCAAATTGTCTTGATTACTGTGGCTTTGTAGTAGAGCTTGAAGTCAGGGAGTGTAATTCCCCCTGTTTTATTCCTCCTTCTCAGGATTGCTTTGGCTATTCGGGGTCTTTTGTGGTTCCATATGAATTTTAGAATTATTTGTTCCAGTTCATTGAAGAAGGCTGTTATGAGATCTATACTTTTAAAAGAATTTTGTAAAGAATTATTATACAGGAGGGTACTGTCTACTCAGCATTGTCACATTTGAACTTTTTGCCATATTCACTACAGATATTTGTATTTTTAAGAAGTAAAATTTTCTGAAGAACTAAGTAGTATCATTTCAGCCACAAATTAACTATATAAAGCGTGTGGGTAATATCCATGTTGACTTGTAAGACAGTTGAGATAAAGAAGAGTGTTAATTTTTCCTTAAGGTTATGTAGTTATTGGGTAGCAAGAGTAGTTTTTGAATCTCATTGAGTCTCAAGAAAGCACTGAAGGTAAAGTGAAGGTAAAATTATTTTTATCTGCTTCCAAGGAAGAAAAAATGCTTACAGCTTAACTGAGATGCTTTGATTCTAACTATTTCATAAGTATTAAAAAAGATCCACTATTGGTTAAATATAATAGGTAGTTCTCTTCATTCCCTGTCCTATTTGCTTTCTATACAGCTTATAGTCCATTTCCTCACTTTGCTCCACATGAAGGGGAGAGTGGAGTTACCACATGACTGTTTTGTTTTGGTTATGGCACTTGAGCAGATTCAGGGGAAGTTTTTATTTTAGTATTCCTTTAAAAGTAAGATTGCAAAAAAGAGTATGTTTCCAGCCTTTCCTGCTCTATTCCTTGTTACCATCATTAGGTGAGACAAAATGGAAAGTTTAGAGAGACTAAATGTCAGCTTAAATGGAAGGCAGGCTATGATGAACAATTTTAAATAGGTGGAGTCTCTATGTATATGGCTCATGGACCGTAAAGATTTTATTAGAGGTTAATAAAATGTAATGTGTTCTCTGCCTAGATGTGTGTCTGTATTTCTTCAAAGATACCATAAATTTAGTTTATTCCTGTTGAAGTATTTCTGTTATTAAACTCTTAAAAAAAATTTTTTTTTTTTACAGCTCCTTCACCAGTGCAGCCACCATTCTTCTCTGAATGTTCATTGGGATATTTTTCTCCAGCACCATCTATTTCTTTGAATCCACCACCTCAGGTTTCTGTAAGTGAGGATTGATATTTCTAAGAAAATTATTTTGTTGCTTTGTGTCCTTTCTGTTTTTGAAAAACTGGCATATAGTTAGTGAATGGTTAGGTTTGAAGAGACCTTAACAATTCAGAATTGTTTACCAAAATTAATAGCTATGAAATATGGAATAAATACTGGATTATTTATTAGCAGGCTATCCATTTGGTAGATTTTTTTTCACAGCTAATTTTTAATCTCATGTTGACTTTTCCAGACTTAAAGTGTTTCCTTCTTTCCTCTCCTTGCTTCTCAGCTGGTAGCTGCTGAGAAAACTTATTCCAAAGCATAATAAGAATTATTTACTGTTTGGAGTTACCTTCTTTGGGAATTTGGATTTAAGTGCATTGGGATGCTTCTAGAAGTTAATTATCTTCTTTTGATGAATACAGTTATTATTAGTTTGAAGATTCAGCAAAAGAGAGCATTATCTGTGGACTTTCTTTTTTCCTGTTTTCCTTTTAAATAACTGCCTACCCCCCATTAAAAAATGGAAAAAAATTAAGTGGAATCATGTAAGTTCTGAAGTTATTTCTAGATTTAGGGAACCTACAGACCAAACTCTCTCTCTCAGTGGGTTAGAGGGAACCTTGCCATTTCACAGTTAGGTAGATGTCTGGTATATTCCTAGGAAGCTTAAGGTAAGGGAATTTTTAGAGCAGATAGTGAGAGAGAAGACATTTTTTCCTTTCTTCCTTGAAATGTTTTGGGATATGAAGAAGAGATGAGCTAAATACCAAGAGAAATACTGGAAAGTCTTTGAGGCAAAAATTTTATCTAAACTCAAGGACCTGTATAAAATTAGTGTTCTTTATAGATAATTTCTGGGAGGCCACTTCACAAGGACTTAAGAGAATAGTAGTGATTTCTTCTTGACACTTAATTCTTAAGATACTTTGAACTATTCCCAGAATTCCTTTGGTTCCCAATTTTTGTTTTTTATTTAAATATCATATATTCTTGACTTTCAGTATGACTTGTTTTCAGGTAGTCATCTAGAGGGAAAGACCCAGGACTAAAATTTGATTTCTGTATCTTGTAGAATGCTAAATGAAGATAAGAATGGGAATGGAGAAGTTTGTGTAGTACTCGGGAGTTCATAAATTAAATGTTTTAAATACTGTTGAATTTTTTTATTGCAAAAATTGCTTTTTCATGACTGAATATTGAATTCTGGATTAGTTTTGAGCTTTACAGTATATGTAGTTCACGTATGCTTACAGCTAAAGTAATAACCTAAGCTTTACCCTTTTGTAATTTAATGTTGCTCCAGAGATAAACATTTTGAATTGGCAAATTTTGCATTGTAATTATTATTTCTTCTTTTTTAAAAACAACTAGTCTGTGCCACCTTTGAGCCAGCCTTATGCGGAAGGCTTGTGTGTTTCTCTTGAACCTCTACCTCCTCTCCCACCTCTACCACCTCTCCCACCTGAAGATCCAGAGCAGCCTCCGAAACCACCTTTTGCAGATGAGGAAGAGGAGGAAGAAATGCTGCTTCGAGAAGAGCTACTTAAATCTCTAGCGAACAAAAGAGCTTTTAAGCCAGAGGTAATTTAGGTGCCTGACCCTCCAGGTGGTGCTCTTGAGCTTGGTTTTAGGGAGTCTTCTTTGCTTATTTGGTATTCATTGGGCTTTTAAATAAAGTAAGAATTGTGATACTAATTGCCCAAGATATTTAAAGATGACAGAAAATTCTTTTTACTTAAAAATGTTTCATATCAGTCTTTTCCTTATTTAGGAAACATCCAGTAACAGTGACCCACCTTCACCTCCAGTTCTGAACAATTCACAGCCTGTGCCAAGAAGCAATCTATCAATAGTCAGTATTAATACAGTGTCTCAGCCTAGGATACAGAATCCAAAGTTTCACAGAGGACCTCGGCTTCCACGAACTGTGATCTCGGTAAAACAGAAAATATTTAATCCTTTTGTTATTCAAACAGCTTATGAGTATGTATGACATTGGGCTTGTCTTATTCCCTACCTCCTAGTTTATTTATATACACACATAGATATAAATATAAGCTTATTTTTAATTTATTAATAGTGAAATGGGCGTAGGTTCTTCATTTGAAAACTGATAATGTTTTTGGGGCAGTATTATTCTCATCGGAGTTGTATGCTTTCCTTTGCCATTTCCTCAAAATTTTTTTTCCCATGTAAATTGTTCCATTCAGATTTTCTGTTTATTCCAGAGTCAATTTTAGCAAATTTTATACTTTTTATTTCCCCCGTCTTTGATTATACTTTGCTCATATTTTTCCACTTAATGACTGTATTGTAATGGAAGAATTTAATTATGTTTATGTAAGGAGATTGAAATGACAGTTTCTTTGTACCTTGTTTTCTTAATGGCTTCAAAGTAAAATAGATGGATCAAAGCTAAATTGGAATCTTGCATCTGTTAGGTAAACCAGCTTTGGCCTTTTATCCTTTATGTATAACCACAAGAGCCAAAAAGTTTTGTTAATAAATTATGTAGAATTATTTTTTCTTTGGTTGTGAGAGAATTAATTTAGATGGCATTATGGTTCTTAATAGAAAGTTGTAGAAAATAAAACTTAGGAAGGTGACTATAGTAGTTTCTAGGAAAATTGAGAATATAGAATACATTACATTTTTGGAATATAATTGATGGAATGGGACAAAGTCTACTTGGAGTCCTTTATTTTTATGGATCAAAATTCGAAGACTTTAAGTAACTTGTCTGAGGCCACACAGTTAATTATAGTAGGGCCAAGGAAAGAGTAGATACTTTTGTCATTAAGAGTAACAAATATATTATCTTTGCAGCTTCCAAAGCATAAATCAGTGGTTGTAACACTAAATGATTCAGATGACAGTGAATCTGATGGAGAGACTTCCAAGTCAACAAATAGTGTTTTTGGTGGATTGGAGTCCATGATTAAAGAAGCAAGACGAACTGCTGAGGTAAGTCCAATAAAAAAAAAAATGAAAAGAAAAATAATTTATTGACAATCACTGTAATGTTTATTTTTTCCTGAAAAGTAGAACTTGGTATAGATTTTAATATATGGAATTGTGGAAATATTTTAAGTATTTGGTATGATAGATTTAACCATTAAAAGTCCCCTTTATTTTTGTTGTGATTGACTAGTCCCTTTTTCAAAATAGTAAAATTGAGTGGATAAATTGTTCTCTGTACTAAGGAAATCTGTTTTAGAATTGTGCTGTGTTATCAGAAATCAGTTTTTATTAAAGTGTATGATCTAAGTTCAACTTTTATCCCTATTCCTAGTGTAATAGTTGTTTAGATATGATTTAGTTCACTTATTTTCAAACTGTTTCTGGACTGCTTAGTGGATTGTACAGTTGATTTGGTGGTTAACACACCAGCATTGCTTTAAAAAAAGGAACAGAAAATAATGAAGATATTCAGTAATTTCTAGATATATAAATGTACACTGGGTTGCAATGTAAAATATAAATCTTAGTGTGGGATTATTGAAAACTGATGATCTGGTTGACTTCAAATGTTTTCTAGCAAGCTTCAAAACCAAAAGTACCTCCAAAATCTGAAAAAGAAAATGATCCCATGAGAACACCTGAAGCTTTACCAGAAGAAAAGAAGATTGAATATAGATTGTTAAAGGAAGAGATTGCCAAGTAGGTGGCATTTTTTTGTAATTAGCTTTAAAGGTATATGTTATTTTCAATACTTAATTTAGTCTGTGTACAGCTCATTGGCATTGGGAAATGAGCAATGATGATTTTATCCCAGATGCAAAACTATGCTTTTATAACACACAGGAGGGGGAGCCAGATGATCCTCTGTAGAATTGAAAAGAGTGATGCTGAGATATAAACAGCTAAGAAAAAGATAAAAGCTGTTATAAAGAACTACGCTATCAACTTTGAATGCCAGCTTGGATCATGCATATTGGCCGCCGTCATAATTATTAGTCAATATGATTAATACTTGTCAGTTTATTCTTTAGTATAATTCACCTGTCTTTATTGATTATTTTAGTCGTGAGAAACAGCGTTTGATTAAATCAGATCAGCTGAAGACAGGTTCTTCATCTCCAGCAAACTCTGATGTGGAAATTGATGGGATTGGCAGAATAGCAATGGTTACTAAGCAAGTTACAGATGCAGAAGCAAAACTTAAAAAACATAGGTGAGTCTCATCTGATGAAATACTGACGTGTATCTGAGTGTTCCTCTGTTAGAGGGATATATTCTGTGGTGTATGTTGATAGTAAGTGTACTATATGATGACAAATTCCTTTATACTTGTAGAAACCATAGAAGACTATCATTTTGTTGAATTAAACATGCACCTAAAGTAATAGTATTAATGTTAAATAAAAATACCAAGAATTGAAAGGAAAAATTTCCCTTTCAGATTTATACATGGCTTACTTACCATTGAAACATTTATGAAACTCCTTGTTTTGGAATTTTCTTTAAAACCTCTGGTGTATGTTTTGAAATGCCTCATTGGAAGAATGTTTTTATTGTTAAAAGGTGGCTTGATTATTAGATATAGTCATTACCTAGACTGTTCATTAAGATAAATCGTCAAATACAGTGTTATTATAAAGTTTGTGTTAAGGAATGATCATAAGCTTTTGTGTTCTATGAAATTACTGTTGAGCTCAAGTGATGTTTCAAAATTCTGAGAACGTGTGAAACCTCACAAGATGAACATGATGAATGACAGTTCATTAGCATATTGTGGGACGTTATTGTGGTACAATGTAAGTTACATCTAAGATGTGCATTATTTTTTGTACTACTAAGAAAGAAAACATATTGTTAGCTAAACTGTGATATGCAATAATGTTAAGATACAGCCTGATGTTAGAGATCTGAAAAATGTGCTTCATAGACCAAATACTGTGGTGACCATAAATCTCCAGTTACCATTGAGAAATGGTATTGTATATGTTTTAAAAGCAAAAGATTAAAATAAATTCATTTAGATTCCATTTTTTAAATAATTATAATAACAAATGAAAAGGTTTTAAAAATACTTTGTCTCTCTACTCCCCATCTTCTCTGTCTTTATGATTCATTCTAGATGTCGGTTACAACAACTATCAAAATGTGGTATATTTCTGGGAAAGGTTCAATACCTGTAGTTGAAAAGATGAAAATCTGTATCTACAAATTTGTCTTTTAGGCCTGTTTTTACTTCTCAGTTCCAAACTTTACAGCTATGTATTTTTATAAATTAGACTTCCTTTTCCCTTTCCTTGCCTTGTTTTAGATAAAATGAGTTAGAGGTTTGTAAGTGTTCTTGATTATGTTTTATAGGATGTTTTCAGTGTGTATATTTAGAAGCATTATCAGTGAAGCTGAACTTAGCAGTTTTCTGTCTCAAGAATTCATTTTTCAGAAGTCCTGAAGGGTCTGATTCAGCCAACCTTGAGCATTTACTATTAATAATTCTTCAGCTGTAATTCACATTACCTTGACTTACATGATTTTTTTTGAAAAGGTCAGACCCATGGATGCTTTCTGAAATACAGTAGCATATATTTGAATACGTGTGTGCTTGATGAATATGAAGATATTCATCCTTATAAATTCTTACCTGCCTATCATAAGTGTATTTTTTTAAATGAGCTGCTGCTTTGTGTATTATTCTGATGGTGTTAGTCCACTGGTTCAGAAAACCATTAATAAGAATTTTGTTATTTCTCAATTAGGATTCTCTTGATGAAAGATGAATCAGTTTTAAAGACTCTAGTACAGCAAGAAGCTAAGAAGAAGGAATCTGTTCGAAATGCTGAAACAAAGATTACAAAACTTACAGAGCAACTTCAGGCAACACAGAAAATTCTCAGTGTCAATAGGATGTTTTTGAAGAAACTTCAAGAACAAGTAATGTTCTTTATTTTTTAAATTAAAATACTATAGCCTCATGTTTACTACCTATTTTTATGGGCCAGATTTTTTATAAATCGTAAAGCCAAAACCATCAAATGTGCAGCGTAATACTGTTCAATATAATGTATTATATCGAGATATAATATTGGAATATTTTTATTTTCATTTGAATACTCTAAAGCTGGCTGTGTTTAAGAAGTTATTTCTTCTCTTAAGGTTTACATTTACAGCTTCATAATTATCCTGTATTTTCAGATTCACAAAGTTCAACAACGTGTTACAATTAAAAAAGCTTTGACGCTAAAGTATGGAGAGGAGCTTGCTCGAGCAAAGGCAGTGGCCAGTAAGGAAATAGGAAAACGTAAACTGGAACAAGATCGCCTTGGAGTAAGTTGTTTGTATTGATATTTTTGGAAAGGAGGTTTTTATGATCCTTTTGAAGGTAAAGATTTATCAAATAACTTCAAGCTTTTTTCTATATATTCAAAGAGAATAATATTTTGTTTCTAAATGACATCTACATTTTTGAAAGCTTGTTTTTTTTAACTTATTTTGTCTTAATTTTTTTCATAGATCATAGATTAGTAAAACTTCAGGGATTTTTGTAAAACTTTTTTTTCATTATTGATTTAGTTTTGTAATGTTGACATTGTATTATAGGGATAGCACAATTATCTTACCAAAATTGTTTATAAAATCATAGCAATATAAAATATTTGTATCATTTTCTTCCCCAGCCAAACAAAATGATGAGACTGGACAATTCTCCGATATCAAGTCCAAGAAAGCATTCAGCAGAATTAATTGCTATGGAAAAAAGACGGTTACAAAAGTTAGAATATGAATATGCCTTGAAAATTCAGAAACTAAAAGAAGCCCGGGCCCTTAAAGCAAAGGAACAACAAAATATTGCTCCAGTTGTGGAAGAGGAGCCAGAATTTTCTTTACCTCAACCCTCACTTCATGATCTGACTCAAGATAAATTAAGTTTGGACACTGAGGAAAATGATGTTGATGATGAGATTTTGTCTGGTTCGAACAGAGAACGAAGAAGATCCTTCTTAGAATCCAGTTCTTTTACTAAACCTAACCTTAAGCACACTGATACACCTAACAAAGAATGCATAAACAAACCTAGTAAGAATACGGTAGAAAAACCAGAACTTTTTCTAGGGTTAAAAATTGGTGAATTGCAAAAATTGTATTCAAAAGCTGACAGCTTAAAACAGCTGATTTTGAAAACCACCACAGGCACTACAGAAAAGGCTGTGCATGGCCAGGTAACTTGAACATTTCATTTCTTTATAAAATCTAGACTTGACCTTAGCCTTTTTTTACCTTATAAAGTAATTGTTTTCTTTTACAGGAGATTTCTGTGGATGTGGATTTTGTGACAGCACAGAATAAAACAACAGAAGTAAAGCCGTGTCCTTTTAGACCCTACCATAGTCCTCTTCTAGTTTTTAAATCCTACAGGTATAAAGGAAAGATGGGATAAGCCTAAGTTTCAGGGTTGTTCCTTGCTCTTGATGGTACTTTAACCTTGGGTTTGATGATAATGAAAAAAATTGAATCATGTTTACTGAAAAATGAACTTGTCCTGTTAGGGAAAATAAAAACTGTCTTATTGTCAGATTTGAATCATACCAGAAAGTAAGGTTTGACTCACACTTGGGTTTATTAATTCTTATCAAATTTTAATTTCTGGCTACTGCTAGAATTTTGGAGAATTCTATATTATTGTCTGTTATGGATTTTAGGAAAAGTAACTGGAGTCTTACAAGAATTTTTAAGTTTTGTGTTTTAATTTTACTATTGCTCTAGGGAATGCATTGACCAACTTTCATAAAATTGATTTAGGCATTCTTAGATTAACTTTTTGGGAGTTTGTCTTTTTTTAAAAAGACTAGTTCTAGAGTTTGTGAGATGAGACTGTTAAGTGGGTAAAGCACCAACCAGGTAGTAGTCTGTTGGCTGGCATGCACAAGAAGTACCAGTATTATGTGGCATTTTATCATGTGATGAGAAGATCGGTATTTTAAAATACAGGGTTTTTTGTTTTCTGTTTCAGGTCTTTAATGTTTGTGTATAGAAGTAGCTTATTCCTGTCACTTGATATTCTGGTTGTTTTCTAGAGTTAATATTGGTTCTAAGTAATTTGATAAATAGTAAGCTTTAAATTATAGAAATTTTAATTCGGAAAGAAAAATGAAAACTTTCTTAATTTTCTGGGAAATGTTTATAGAGCATATTGTGCCTATCCATTTCTCTTCTTTTTAGATTTAGTCCATACTATCGAACCAAGGAAAAACTTCCCCTAAGCTCAGTATCATACAGTAATATGATTGAACCAGATCAGTGTTTCTGCCGTTTTGATTTAACAGGAACATGTAATGATGATGATTGTCAGTGGTGAGTAGTTTTTTATTTGTGAATATTTATTTTATAATTTAAAAGACTGTCTTGATTATTCAGCTTTATCTTTCTTCTGTTGTCATTTTATTGTAGGCAGCACACACAGGACTATACGCTTAGCCGAAAACAGCTATTCCAGGACATTCTGTCATATAATTTATCTTTGATTGGTTGTTCAGAGACAAGCTCTGATGAAGAGATTGCTGCTGCAGCAGGTTTTTAAACCTCTTATTCCCTAAGTGAAAATTTGAATTTAGGCAGTTTAAAAATTTTGTATTCAGTTTTGTTGACATCTTTAAATAGCTTAAATAACTCAGTACTCACCTATGACACATTGTCTACATCTGCTCTGTCCAATACAAAAGTCAGTAGCCATATGTTGCTATTCAAACGTATATTTATTAAAATTAAAATTTACTTCCTCATTCACACTAGCCACATTTCAAGCTCTCAGTAGCTCAGTAGTGGTTAAGTTCCCACCAGTAGGATAGTACAGATGGAAGACGTTTCCATCATTGCAGAAAGTTCTATGGACAGAGCTTATATAAATAGTCTGGTTTATTTAGAAGACTAATTAGCATATTTCTGTAGAGATTTTACTAATGATTTTTAAATAGACGTCTTTTTTTTATTATTATTTTCAGAAATAGAAAAGGGTTGGAAGATGACTAGTTTCAAGTTCTACATGAAATAAGAAAGACTTTATATACTTTAACATTGAAGAAAACATAGATTACTGTCAGACATTGTGTGTAATTGCTTATTAATCTTTTCCCCAGATTTAGTGCCAAATGTTAAACCTTAAGCTACAAGTCTGGAAATAAGGAAACTGGTGTTGGAATAAATTTAGTGTTATCACAACCCAGAATGACTGTAAAGTCGCTGAATCTATTTAATCATTCCCAATTTGGAACTTTAATTTTAACTTAGTTTTTAGTTTATTCCTGGAAATACTTTTATTTTTTCAAATTGAGTGCATGATGGGGTAGGAATTGCTGTAGTCGTTAAGACAATATAGGCCTTGCCCTCTAGAACGCCAAAGGTGTTTCTGAGTAGTACCATATACATCCTTTTAATTCTTAAACTGTTCTTCGCTTTGTACTCTTTAATTAGCTTCATCTGTGTAATATATGTTTTTGTATACTTATTATGAAAATGGCATTGCTCTAATTCCAGAAAAATATGTTGAGAAACTTTTTGGAGTAAACAAAGATCGTATGTCAATGGACCAGATGGCTGTTCTCCTTGTTAGCAATATCAATGAAAGTAAAGGCCATAGTGAGTATATTTGTCTGTTTCTCTCTCTCTCTTTCTCACACACACATAAGGACCTTGTAGTTTAGTTTCTTTATGACAGCAAACTTGCTGGCATTTCGTTCTCAATATAAAAATATATGTCATTTCTGACTAACAATAAATTTTGCTCTTTTTGAATATTGTTTGGGCAGCCTTCAAAACTATAAAATACTAGTTAATATCAACTAACAATCTTTTTTCTACTTTAGCACCTCCATTTACAACCTATAAAGATAAAAGAAAGTGGAAGCCAAAGTTTTGGAGAAAACCTGTTTCAGAGAATAGCTTCAGTAGTGATGAGGAACAGTCTACAGGACCAATTAAGTATGGTAAGAAGTAATTTAAGATCCAGAATCATTAAAATGTGGCATTCCAGCTTTGTCTAACACCTTAGTAAGCTTTGTTGTATCTACTAGCCTAGTGTTTTTCTTTCTGTTTTTTTAAACAATGATGCCTTTTGGCATTTAAGGTAATTAGTTCTTCATTGTGCAGGATTGCCCTGTATGTTGCAGGATGTTTTGTAGTCATGGCCCCTGCCCAGTAAATGCAGCCTTACAAATGTGACGGTTTCTAGTATTACTAAACATACGTGAATCGGGAGAGGGGAGCTGTACTGCTCCCATCGGAGATCCACTGACTGGCCTGTGTCCCTGAGGACAAGTGTTCTATTTTATTTTGTCTTTGAGTCTTAACGTTTTCTGACATGCAGTAAGAACAAAGTAATGTATTGAGTCCCTTGCTGTCAAGTATTTCTTGCATTATGTTCTCACATTTGCATATTTATTTACTATTTGTGGATCAGCAAATATCTAATAAATACATGTTCTCGTGCTTATTTACATGAATATAACACTTTTCCTCTAATTTAGATGTAGTTGAATATATCCTTTCATAAATTATAACTTTCTTTTAGAATTTAATGAATATGAAATATCAGATGATATAGGGAGACCATACTTTTGATTTGCCTGGTAGAATCCTAGTTTATATCTGCTTTCCTGGCATATTTCTAATAACAGCTCTTTCAGTCTTTGATGTGTCCTTGTTTGGACAATAAATTATACGACTGTTCTGACTTAAAGCTATGAGCTACTGCACATAGAGTCTTTAGATTTTTTAATTAAAGATAAGACCAGTTATTTTTTCCTGGGTCTGTGAAATAAGAGTAAGTGTGAAGCTAATGATGCTTTTCCTTATAGCCTTCCAGCCAGACAACCGAATAAATGTTCCAGCTTTGGATACAGTTGTCACTCCAGATGATGTCAGATACTTTACAAACGAGACTGATGACATCGCTAATTTAGAAGCAAGTGTGCTTGAAAATCCTTCTCATGTACAACTTTGGCTCAAACTTGCATACAAGTACTTGAATCAAAATGAGGGGTAGGTCCAGTTTCTAATCTTTGTGTAAACTGTTGCACATTTATATTCTTTTGTTTGAGGTTTATTTCTTCTCTGGTAATCATGTTTTCTTCCTAGTCTAGATGGGGTCTTTGTTTTTTTTTTTACAAAGTTAGAAGCACTTTATTGTTTAAAAGCTATTAGAAAGTTTGAGATTAGATCTTGAGTGTATGCATGTCTCAGTGTATGATAATAAATTAGCTACAACTTTAACTTCAGTAGACTCTTATTTCAAAGGAGGATCAGTTAAAACAGTAAATTCTGAGTAGTGCAAGAATTAATTACTGTTTTTTTTAAAAAGTAGTCATAGTTTCTTAATAAAATTATAAAATCACAGTGGAACAGGTTAAATTTTTTTTTTCTGTTTCTTTTTTTGTTTTGTTTCGTTTTTCATTGGAACAGGTTAAATTTTATGTGAGTTTTCATTGGAGATGTAAAGCTTGTCTAAGAACCTCTGAATTCTGGTGAAATGTCTTTCTGTGTGTTGTGTTATGTGTATTCAAATAAGGTGAATAGTTATGTATCTCATAACAGCTCCTGTTGCATAATTGCATTTTCTAACTCCTACTTTTTGATAAGATTACCAGGAATAATCTCTTACTACTTTATTATATTTCTATTAAAACCTGTTGTTTATTTACTATAAAAAAGACAATTCACTTTTTTCCCACAACTATTCTGAATGTCTGTCTAAAACATTATATAAAAGCTTTCTTCATAAGGCAGCACAACAGAAAATGCTAATACATTCTGTCGTGAATGTGGTGCTCATTTAACTTGCCTTGTGTGTCAATTCCATGTTAATGGGCTAAGTTAGAGTGTTTTCTTTTCTGACTCATTTACTGAATGAAGGCCAAAAGAACTGTACATTATTTTATGAATAGGATCATGAGAGACAATTATCTTCTCCAAGAGATAGCAAGCCCTTGATCGTTGAAAAGAACTATTATATTGAAAGCTTTGATATTTTGTGCTGGCAGTAGCTGGCCTTGAGGGAGAATTGCTTAACTTTTCCTATTCCTGGACCCAGAGTAAATCATAAAAGGTATTGCTGAATATGGACATAAAGCATATTTGAAGTCAATAATCTAGTGGTTTTATAACACTGTTTTTATCTGATAAATGCTCACTAAACATCTTTTAAGGAATTGTTGGGTCTGTGGGAAGTCAGGATCTTTTTTGGACAAATGTGATTTAAAATTCTAATCTACTTCCCTTTGTCATGGGTAATTCTAGCTACTTGGTAGGTTCTAATAGAAAAAGACTTAAAAATTGACTCATTAAATTTGCCCTTTAAGAAGTGTTTTCAAGCATTAAAAAAAAAAAGCTCATTTTCTTTTAAACATGTAGACTGTGTTCAGAGTCCTTGGATTCTGCTTTAAATGTTTTGGCTCGAGCTTTGGAAAACAACAAAGACAATCCAGAAATTTGGTGCCATTACCTCAGACTGTTCTCAAAAAGAGGAACCAAGGAGGAGGTGCAGGAAATGTGTGAAACAGCTGTTGAATATGCTCCTGATTATCGAAGTTTTTGGACTGTGAGTAGAAAAGATAACATAGTCGTGTGAGTGTGAGAGAGAGAGAGAGAGAGAGAGAGAGAGAGAGAGAGAGAGAGAGAGTGTGTGTTTTGATAATCTTTTGGGTCATCCTAAATACTGATGTGTAACTTAATAGAACATACTTTATTTGCCTATAGATACAATTACCTTGCTTGCGGTGTCCAATAACTTCAAAACCAGTTCTCTGGGTCAGGATTAATTTAGGCTAAACAAGAGGAAAATATTTAGTGAAGTGATTTTTGTGGTTAACTTTACCACAAAATTTTTGTGGTGTGATATGTGGAAAAAATATAAACATTTTAAAACATTTTACACTTACCTATTCTTAGACGGGTTAGCTTGGGCAAAATTAAGTGAATCTTTTGCAAACCATCTGAAAAAAAAATTTTTTTTTTTAAATTTCTTATGCTTATGTAATATTTTCATGAATGCCAGGAAACATTTTGGTCTTTTTATTATCTGTCCTCATTACTTACGGAAATAATCTTAATCTGTAATTCATACTAATAGTGAACCTTACCAAGATACAAGATTTGGGGGAAAAATGGATTTCTTCCTCGTTGTCTGAGAGAATGGGATGTTTCCTACTCAGACTTAAAATTATAATAAATCTACTTGTAAAACAAAACTCATTAATATCTGAACTTTTACCAGCTGAACCCAGGAACCATTAGATTCAGATAAATTTCCAGCTAAATCTGTTACTGTAAGATCTGTCATTTATTGCTAACTGAAATTCAGGACAAATAGATTTGGATCACATTGTATTTCTTAACGAACTTGCCACCATAACCTTCACTCTCCTAACTCAGGTACTGAATAGATTGGACAGTGAAAAATGCTTGATTTTTGACCTGGGGCCTTGTACTGAAGTTAATGCTCTTGATTACCACATGACTTTATAGGGTGTAATGTTTTTCCTTTAAGTTGTTTGGTCTTTAAAGGGCCTCTTAATTGCTTAAGTCTTTTAAATTATTTTGGCACATATTTCTAATATGAATGTTATTCTCAGGATTTTTATAGAGTCACACAAGTAAGCAATACAAATTGTATCTGATCATAAATGGGAACTTTTGGAGCTCCATCATGAGCTTGCTGTCATTTACCTATTGATCCAAGGGAAGGAGAGATGAAAATGCTTCAGTAGTGATTCTGAGTATATCTGTATTGTTTTAGTTTTCATCTAATGCCACTTTCCAACTTGTACAAGTGGAAATCTAAGTTATAGAACTGGAAGATGGATTTATACATATTGTAATTAACAGAAATTTATATATATTATAATTGCCGAAATTAATCTAATGTGAGACAGTTTCTTAATGTGAAAAATCTGTAGTTTTAGAGTTTATTCTTATGAAGCAGCATTAATTGTGTGAAACCCTTTTGGGTAGTTTCTGCATTTAGAAAGCACCTTTGAAGAAAAGGATTACGTATGTGAAAGAATGGTGGAGTTTCTGATGGGAGCAGCCCAGCAGGAAACATCAGATATTCTATCCTTTCAGCTTTTAGAGGCTCTTTTGTTTAGAGTTCAGCTGCACATATTTACTGGAAGATGCCAAAGTGCACTTGCAATTTTACAGGTAAACCTTTACTGTAACATTTAATAACATCTTGTAGAGAAAATTTGAAAGGTCTAAAACATGACACGTAGCATTGTTTAGTGATAACACAGGCTTTAGATTTGAATCTTTGTTTTGCTGCTCACTAGTAAATTGTGTTAAGTTGGGTACAGTTGTAACTGTTTCCTCATTTGCTTAGTGGGGATAATGCTTTCTTGAGAGTGTTTATGAGGTTTAAATGAAAATAATGTATGTTAAGTACCCACCAGAATAAATTTTTAATATTCAAACCATAAAGGGAAAAAAATGAGTGAAAATCTTCTATATAGGTGTGTTGTTTTTTTATGTACAAATAAATTTAATCTTTTTCATTAGTTTTAAACCTTAGCATAATAAAAATTATGTTAATCTGGCATTGCCATCTCTTAAGAGGTTTTCCATTAAAAAAATTGTTGACTATCAGAATTTTTATTTAGGTAATTAAGAACTACTCCAAAGAAATATAACATATTTATTTTTCTTTGCCTTTACATTTGAAATCTTAGTAGGAATAAGACTCATTATTTTTAAAAACACAGATAATTTTTTCATTTTACTTAGAATGCATTGAAGTCAGCTAATGATGGAACAGTAGCTGAATACCTTAAAGCAAGTGACCGATGTTTAGCATGGCTGGCCTATGTACATCTTACTGAATTCAACGTTCTCCCCTCAAAATTTTATGATCCATCTAATGCCAATCCCTCAAGAATTGTTAACACAGAACCATTTGTAATGCCATGGAAAGCATTTCAAGATGTAAAGACTAATCCTGACATGTTGTTAGCAGTTTTTGAAGGTAAGTATAAGTGTTCACAAATTATTTAGAACATCAGCTGATCCCTTTTTATGATTCTTCATTAGGTAAGTGGAATAAATTTATATATTAAAAGTTGTAGTTTCATACTTTACTACATAAATGATTAGAAGATTAAGGATTGAATTTGAAAAGGTGGACGTTGGCATCTGTGAAAGCCAGGACCTGTTCTGCGTTACAAAATTTGTTTTTCTGATTATAGCAAAGGAAATCAGCTAAATAAGTAATATGGATTATATAAGTTAAATGAGTTGATTGAGTCATGGAACCAGGTAATTTTTTTTTAAGCAATCCATCAAAGTAGAGATTAAAAGATTGTATTTTTTTTATAATTAATGTTTTCTCCATCAGTTAGTGAGTGTGATTGCTGCTGTATACACTGTAAGATGTATCTACTGTGGAACACATGCAAGGTATAGACTTACTTTCTAGAAGAAGTACATAGCCTAGTCAGAAGATAAAATCAGTACATTTAGTATAATTATTAAACTTGAGGCCATATAAACTGAGTATTAGTTATTAGTATGTAGTCTAAATTCTGTGTTTACAGAAGAGACTAGGGTCTATGATTTATAGAATTATGTGGTTTAGGCTATAAACCCAAAGGGAAGAGATTATTGTAGGTTTGTAGGTTTGCATGATCAAGGAAATCTTCATAGAATTAGAACTTGGAAGTGGACTTTGAAGCTCAACTGTGAAGTGACAGAGTGGGCCTTCTCAAAGATGGGACCCTTGTCTTACTTATCTCTATTTCCCAAGGGCCTGTATAATGTCTGGCTGTGTATTGAGTGCTTAGTACATGTTTGCTGAATAAAGTAGTGAAGAAAGGAAGGAAAAGAAGGAAGGACATTTCTGTTAGGGAAACTAAGTAAAAAAAAGTAACAGGTAGATAGGAATTGGTACAGTGGATTTGAAGGGAGAGTCCTTATAAAAGGAGAGTTTTGTGCTAGAGAATAATAGGAATTAAGCTTGTTAAATGGAATGACACCAGATTTTCAAGAACTTTCATTAAGTGTTGGTAGACTTGATGGCAGTTAGAGGTTTAAGCAAGAAAAAATGTGCTGAGGAGAAATGATACTTAAGGTATAAAAACCAACAGAAAGCTGATAGCCATAACTGAGGCACGAAAATGTAACCTGGGAAAGAAAAAGGTTTTGTTAGAAACATTTGAAGTTATCATGTAGAGATGTGGGGGACAGATTACATGTTAGGGAAGAAGAGAAAAAATAGTCAAAGATGATTTAAGGGTTTTGAGCCTGGGAAGAGGAGTGTTATTAATAGAAAACTGATAAATTGGGAAGACAGGTTTTGGTAGGAAGAGTGGTGTTTGTGAATAGTGGTTGGTCATCCGAGAGGAAATGCTTGTTGGCAGAAGGAAATAAGGAAGTGGACTGTAAGTAGATGATTATGGATAGAGAAATGGATTTGGCAGTTATTGACCAAGAAATTACTATGAGGTGCTTTACATACAGTTATTAGTGTGTTCTCGCAGTAAATTATTCAGTAGTTGAAGCTGTGAGATATTTTCTGAGAGAATGGAGATTTAAGAGAAATGCAGTAAAGGGAAAGAAGGAGAACAGAGTTAGTGAATGAGACCGAGAGGAAATACAGATAACCTCTTGGAAGCAGAGGCAAAAAGAAATTACGAAGAAGAGAAAGAACATTATCAAGTACTAATCAAATAAAATGAATGTGGAGATGGACTTTTAGGTTTGTTTAGATGTGATCCTTCTAAGTGAACTTCGAAAGTGTAGTTTCAGAATTACATTCACTTTTAAACTCCACAGATCTGTGAGGTCCTACTACCATTGGCCAAGATGGAAGTGGTAACAGCTGTGCATAGTAAAACTGTACTATTTTCTAAGAAGCAGCAAGATAATGGACTCTTTACAATGGGAAAAGTGTGTATTGAAGGAGTCAGGAAAGGATCTAGTTTAGGGGGAGACATTTAAATGGCTATAGAATAGAGCAAAGAAAAAGATAATTCATTCTTTGATTTTTTTCTTAATTGAGATCAGTTTTAAGGAATTCAGGATAAATGCAGAGGCACTTGTTCAAGTGAAAGCACTGACAGATGTAAGAGTTCCTATGGGATGGTTTATCTTCCCGGGAAACTGAGGGTAAGACATTGACTTCTAGGAGTTTGGGAATGCCTGAAATGTCTCCTTTAGGTAAAAGCCAGGAGTTCAGGAACGATGAATAAGATGATGCCCAAGCAAAGGGATAGACCACCTTTTCCCTTTAGAGTTTAAGTCACAGAGTCGGATAATTCATTTTATGTTTGATTCATGTTGTTATGTTTTTGGATAGATGCAGTGAAAGCTTGTACAGATGAGAGCCTTACTGTTGAGGAAAGAGTAGAGGTCTGTGTTCCGCTTTACACAAACATGATTGCTCTACACCAGCTTCTAGAGAGGTAAAACTTAATTGACAAGCAATTAACATTATATTAAGAATTAATTTTTTTGTGTGTTTAGACATGTGATTTTTTTCTTGTTAAGGTATGAGGCTGCAGTGGAGCTTTGCAAATGTTTACTAGAATCATGTCCCATGAACTGCCAATTGTTGGAAGCACTTGTTGCTTTATATTTACAAACAAATCAGCATGACAAAGCCAGGACAGTGTGGCTTACTGCATTCGAAAAAAATCCTCAGAATGCAGAGGTTTTTTACCATATGTGCAAATTCTTCATCTTGCAGGTAAAAAAAAAGATACGTAATTCTTAAACACGATATTTTTATGTTTCACATTTTCTTATTCATCCTTTGAGATATTTTGGGATCAGTCTCTCCAGGGAGCTTTTCATGGTCCTTATGCCCTGTGCAAACTGAGTTGATATTCTTTCTCTCTCTGCCATGAGTACCGGGTACATAATTTTCCCACTGCATTTATTACGTTGCCTTGTAATTTTATTTATAGCTGCTTTATTTGCTATCCTAAGAGCCTCCTGACAGCAAGGACCTTGTCTTGTTCAGATATAGAGCCCCAACACTTAGCTCAGTTCCAAATAAGCAATAGAAGCTTATTAGACAATTGGTGGGTGAAACTTGAGCCTGTGGTTTTTTGGGTGTTAAGCTGCTTAATGGTTAGTTGAATTTCATTTGAAGATCAGAATATAGACCTTATCTCTACCTTCCTACTCAGAAAACTTAGTGATTCTTTTTATAGTGCTTTTTCCTCCCTTGAAAGAGTTCATTTAATCATTGTAAGCCTAATGTATATTTTCCCTTTCTCTTTTTAAAATAGAATCGAGGAGATAATCTTCTTCCATTTTTACGGATATTTATCGCATCCTTCTTTAAACCTGGGTTTGAGAAGTATAGTAACTTGGATCTCTTTCGGTAAGTTTGTAGAACTCTTGATTTGTAGATGAATGAGAGATAGTATAGTTCAATGGAAAGATTACAAATTTTTTTGTGGAATATATTATATTTTCAAATAATTAAAAAAATACTTGAATGCCCCCCTACAGAGTTGTTATGAGGGCAATAGAATTTAATAAAAATGGAGACAAGATGTAAAATGCTTTATATTCTTTGGATTAAAGACAGTAACAAAAGAAGGCTTATAATAACACCGTGGTGACTCTGCTTTTAATTTATTGCTATTGTTATTTTTAGCACTTAGTATTATAGGAACGGATTATCCTGAGACAATCTCTCAGTGATTTTGAAAAAAATGAGTTTTAATTTATTGGATTGGTGATCTGAAGTGCATGTAAATAATACGCCTTTCATTTTTCTTAATTCTAAAAGAACTGCTGTAGCCTCTGAAATGTTGAGTAAGAAACTTTAAAGGACTTTTTCAGCTGTCACTTTGTCAGTAACTTACCTAGAGCTCTATATTTACTGTTTTTCTGCTTTGCTGTGAGTTTTTGTTCTAACAAGAGGCCACAGAAGATCCATAAAGAATTTTTGGGAGGCTATTAAAGTTCTCATTCTTTCTTCCTCATTTCTCTGTAGGGGTTAGTAGACTTTTTTTCTTAAGGGCCAGATAAGTAAATATTTTAGCTTACAAGCCATATGGTCTATTATGACTAGTCACCTATGCTGTTGTAGCAAGAAAACAGCCACAGAAAATATATAAATGAATGGGTGTGACTGGGTTCCAGTAAAACCTTATTTACAGAAATAGTCAGAGTTTGCTGATCCTAAGTAAAACAGCATTAAAAGGAAAATGTTTTGTCATGGCATACTCTTGTTTTTTTACGATAGGAAGAACTGAGAAAAGGAAGGACTAAGCTGAGTATCTCCTATTAAAAAATTTCTTGTGGAAATACGGATAAATGAAGATAAAAGCTTGGTTTTATTTTATTTTATTTCTCCTCTCCCTACCCCCTCCCTCAAAAGCTTGGTTTTATATGTGCATGTTTAATGCTTGTAAATATTTTTCTTAGGTGCTTCTTCCATCCCCTCCCCAATATAGCAGTGTTATATAAAAACACATTTTAAAAAATGACCCACATTTTGTTAAATTGGTGGTCCATATGCCCTAGGATATTTGTGAAAATGCAGTTTTGAGATTGGCAAAGATGATAAGGGTTACTGTTCTGTCCCAGACTTGAATCTTTACATCCATCCTCTTATTATAGCCAGTTTATCTACATAGTGATTTTAGTATTCTTCCCTGAAATGTATTCTGCTCTGCTACATCTCAATTAATAGTTTATAATTGATTACAAAAGAACAACTTAAAATGAAAATTAATAGAGAATTAAGTAAGGAATTTAGAGATAAGTTTAGCTTCTCCACATTGACTTTCTACCTGTTTAAGTTAGATTGTTTTAATGTCTTAGACCTCAGGCACAGGACAAATCCAAGGCTGAACCAACATTTTTACAGATTCGCTGGTTCTGGTCTTCCCTTGGGCATACAGGTAATTGGTTTAGTTTAAAAGAGGGTGCTGCCATTTGCTGGTAGCTAATCAGAGATCTTCAGATCATCCTGATGTCAGCTTATGGAAGCAGAATAAGTTAACAGTTATAATCTTCAAATTTGAAGATGGGTTGCCTCATTGTTTACTAAGTCATCTTGCTTGGTAAGATTTTTCATAGGAATAGTCTAATTCAAGAGTTACAAGAAAAAGGTACCCTATGCTTAGTTTATTTAGACAGTACTGAAGTCCTTATTTACACAGTGGCATTTTTGTTAATTTAGGAAAATTTTTGAGTTAATTCTTAGGAGATAATAGGTGAGTTTAGTTTTGTATTGTCATAATTATTGATTAATTTTTTTTAATTTATAAGTACAGTCAAGGTTTATTGTCAGTGCTTTCATAGGTTCAACATACTTTTTTTTTCATGAGTAGAAATTATAAAGCAAAATACTTAGCACTGTAATATTTACCTAGAGTTGGATTCTATCATTTCACTTTCTGTGTAACATTTAGTATAAAAATAGACAAAAACAGCTATATGAGGTAACTTCATGTGTTTCAAATCTGCTTGAAGATTAGTAGTCATAAAAGTAAACTTGGGGATTTCATTCACTTTACTGAACTTAACCTAGAGATAGAGTCTTAATGTAGTTTAGATTTGAAGTCATCTCTTCTTACCTCAGTTTTCAGTTGAGAAAACTAATGTCCTTAGACATTAAATGATTAACTCATGGTAATAGAGCTAGTTATGGCCAAGTCTTACAAGTCAAGATGTTACAGAATACATTTTGATATCATGTCTAAAATTAAACCTATAATGGTGTGTGTGTATGTATGTATATGAGAGACTATTTTCAGATATCAAGGTTTGTAAGTTAATTTTTTTTTATTAAGGTATCATTGATATACACTCTTATGAAGGTTTTACAAGAAAAACAATGTGGTTATTACATTCACCCTTATTATCAAGTCCCCTCCCATACCCCATTGCAGTCACTGTCCATCAGGGTAGTAATTGTAACTTAATTTTTTATAAGAAATTATAGATTTTGTAGGAAAATTTTAGATACTTGGTAGTCTCATTTGTTCTCTGTTTTATTAGGTTTAATTAAATGAGTATTGTAGTTTCTATAATTTTGGAGATAGAATAAATTCATTTTAGGGAAAGGTAGTCATGTAGGGATAAAACAGTAAATATATGTTGCTAGAGATGTGACCGAAGTGGTATAGCTGTACATACGAAAACAAAGTCTCAATACTTTATAAAAACATTTCAAGAAAATTAAGGTTGAAACTGAAAAATTTTTAAGTATTAGTAATCCATGCATGTATAAGCATGATTTCCAGTGGTATTTTTTTTTCCAGGTATCTCTTAAATATCCCAGGACCACTTGACATTCCAGCCCATTTATGTAAAGGGAATTTTGATGATGATATGTTTAACCACCAAATTCCTTATTTGTGGCTGATTTACTGGTGAGACATTATCTGCTGTGGAGAGAAATGTTGTATACTAGACTTGAATTTGTTATTATTGAATTACACTGCTAAAATTAACCTGATATTAAAACATTGAACCAAAATGGAAGGGGTGCTAAGGTTTATATGTTATTAAAGGAGAAAGATCAAAAGAAGGATTCCATTGTAATAATAATTGTAATGTTTAAAATATACATTGTCTTTCCTTTACCTAATAGAATTGAGCTGTAGACCTACAATGTTTTCCTTCATTCTTTAAACAGCCTTTGTCATCCTCTTCAATCAACTATTAAAGAGACAGTGGAGGCGTATGAGGCAGCATTAGGGGTGGCCATGAGATCTGATATATTGCAGAAGATTTGGATGGAGTAAGTTTAGTTCCTCTTAATAAGAATGGGATTTGGAATAAAGGGCATATGGTGGGGAAAGGGGTGATTGGCTTTCTGTAAAGAATTATTGGCTTAATATATTCTTAATTAAACTATTTTTCTTTTGGCAGCTATCTTGTCTTTGCCAATAATAGAGCTGCTGGATCCAGAAACAAAGTCCAGGAATTCAAATTTTTTACTGACTTAGTGAATAGATGTTTGGTTACGGTCCCTGCCCGATACCCCATTCCTTTTAGTAGTGCTGATTACTGGTCCAACTATGAATTTCATAATAGGGTAAGAATTTAAAACTTTTTATTGAGATGTTTGTACAAAAGAAGGGGACTTAAAGTAAAGGACAGCAAAACTCCGTTTAATATCAAAAGGGCTTTTCCTAGGATCACTTTCCTAGCATTTACTATTATTCTTGGCCATGTTTCCTACTTAACCTCTTCAAACTCTAGGAACAGAGCCCTTTATGGTTCAATTAAGAGAAAATGTGCATATTGATTATGTTATATTTAAGAAAGTATAACAGTGAAGCAAAATTGAAAGGAGGTTAAGGCTTAATATATATTAAAAGAGAAAAATCAAAAGTAATCATAATAGTATTTAATGTTTTGCTTGAGTAGTTGGAAATTTAGCTCCATATGGAATGAAAATTCTGTAACTTCAAAGTAAGAATGGGCTTATACAGTATAGTAGTTCTTTCAGACCGTATTTTGTCAAGCAAATAGCTGTACAGAGGATATAAGGAAACTGAAATCAGATGCTGCTTAGGACTTTGAGAGTAGAATCTACCTAATGGTACATTTATAAGGCTACCCTTGTAGACCATGAAGCAAAGTTTTCTTTTTTAATTATTATCAGAAACCTCTTTCAGTTTAGTGTAGGCTAAAAACTTCTATTAAAGTTCAATGTGGATTAAAACATGTATGTATTTATTTTTTTAGTGGTGTGGTTTTGCTGCCAATCAGGATAACCAGCTACTATGCTTTGTCCTTCTATGCCATTCTTTATCCCAGGATCTCAGACCACATTATGAACATTAAGTCATTTACACACAGGCATTCCATGAGCAAGATGTGGCAGGTATTATTAGCCCAGTGATTTGCCCAGCAAGTAAAGGTAGACTCAGGAATGAAAACACGGACTCCTGGCTTCTTGTCAGTTTCTCAGTCCATGCTCTCATCACCAGACCATACTTCCTAATTCATATTTGGAAAGACACTAATATAATTAATGGTAGGAACTGTAACTCACAGCATCATACATTATTATAATTTATACATTCATGTCTTAAAGACCATTTGGTTTTCTCATTAAAACACTTAGGTAATTGGACTTCACATTTTTTTAATTCATTTTTTGCACCCCCCCCCCAACCGTTACAGGTTATTTTCTTTTATTTGAGCTGTGTTCCAAAGACCCAGCATTCCAAAACCTTGGAACGATTTTGCTCAATTATGCCAACTAATTCTGGACTTGCACTGAGGTAAGAAAAAATAAAGTTCTTTGGTTCTTTGCTCAATAGAATAGGCTATTCATATAAAATTATTCTTGAAAACTTGATAAAAATAGTCTGTTCTTCCACTATTTCCTCACTAATATGACACTTTTTAATTTCATAGTTGTTAAGCAGTCTATAGCTGTTCATGTAAAAAGTCAGTATAATCATCTGTGCAGGTTATAAGGGGGCATGTAATTCAAGTAGAGTTCATCTGTGTTCCCTAAGCACATATATTATAAGCAGTAAGCATGTTTTGCATGCAAAGGAATATTGCTTAAGAGGTTTTTAAAGTGTTAGAGAGCAGCCAACTACGTATATTTTGGTTACTGTGACTTGTTTTCATATAGGTCAGTCACTCTCAAATGCTTGCATGCGTCAGGGTCTTCTTGGCATCCTCATTTATAATGCAGATGCCTGAGCTGGAGCCCTTAAACCAGTTGAGAAGTACTTATCTACAGATTTCATACCTTCAATTTGAAGGAGATTTCTGCGCATTTCTCTAGTTTCTCTGCTCTGATAGGGTAAACCTATTTTCCCCCTTAAGAATTGTGCTTTCTTTTAATTCAGAAAGATACTCTGCATGCTAATGCTTTGGCTTCTACTTGTGTAGCCAAATGCATTCCCACTGCATCGGTTGTGTCTTACATTTCTGAGTTTATTTTATGGACCATAAGGTGGCCAAATATTTATCAGATATTCTCTTTATTCTCAGAGCTCTACTCTGTGTTTTAAAGTATTTATATTCTACCTAGCATGTATGTGGGAAAATGGTATGAGGCTGAAAAAATTCCAAAACCTAAGGCTATGATAAAAATAGCCATAGTGTTCTATAATGAAGATTTTTAATAAGCATGCTAATCTATAGAAGCTAATTACAGAAAATTGTATTACAGAACATCACTTTTGGTAAAACTCATGAAATAGAAACTGTGGTTATATTTTAGCTAGTGTCTATTATGATCAGTGTTTTGGAATAAAGGTAGTTTAACTTGGTATTGTCGGTAAAGATCCACTTCTGTCTTTTGATACTTATTTCCTTGTCATTCTTTTCTTTTTTATTTCAGAATAGAAAATGTAATACTTAGACTCTGTACTTAAAATGTAGCTCAAGAAACATTCACAATTTAATATATTCTCTTTCTATAAAGAGAGAAAGATACCAGGAAATTACATTAATATATCAAGTCATTATTTTGGAAAAATCTTGGGGAAGGAGGCACCTGGAATGTAATTTGGAGAGAATGCTTTGGTATAGAAATACATAGGCCTTACTGTAACTTGTTGAAGATGTGGGTCTTGACTGGACCTCTTGTTAGTTTGCCCCAGGGTAATTTTTGTAAGAGGCATTCTGCAAGTACTTGCCTAATAGCCTTGATGGAATTTAAGTGACCAAAAAAGGTGTACCTCATCAGACATTCTGCTTGTAGAGCACATTTGGGGTTCCCTGCACTTGCAATGCTTTGTTCATTTTCCTGAATGTACTTTACAGGCTACTTCAACATGAATGGGAGGAAAGCAATGTTCAGATTCTGAAACTTCAAGCCAAGATGTTTACATATAATATCCCAACATGCCTGGCCACCTGGAAAATGTAATGCAACAATCATGTACATGTCTTTATAGCTATTGCTTTTATTTATAAGGTTTGCTCCAGACAGGTAAATCTGAAATGACGTTTTAACTTTTTTCCTGGACAGAGCTCTACTCTAGTTTAGATATGTTTTTGGCACTTGCTGAGGTTTTATGCCAAGAATGGCATACAGTGTTCATTAACATTTGCTTCTAAAAGCAAAATGAAGAGTTTTAGTTTTCCTTGGAGAACATTTAGATAACAGTACTATTAAATGAATCTGTTACATACATTTTAAGACCATCTCTTTTGAAATGCGGGGTTTTCCTCGTGTTATGGTCTGATGTTGTCTTTCTTTTAAAGGTCTTGATGCCAGGTATTTTTTAGTAGTAGTTATGAGCAGTTTTCATGAACTTTATTTATGTTCAAAACACTGGTCTGCTTCATTCTTGTAAAGTTGATAAAAATTCTTGAATTTTTCTTTTCACTATAGGTTACCCTCCTTGGAAGTTTAGCCTGTTACTTTCAGGAAGTTTTGTACTCAGATTCCCACAGTCAGTATTCTGCCAGTGCTGGTATCTCATTTTGTTCAAAGATATATAAATTTCTCTTTCCCCTTTTCTATATTCCTTTTTTTTTTTTTCTTAGAGCCATTGCTGCTGAGATTGTTCTAAAGGGACAAAGAGAGGTAAGCCATGATTGACTATCACATGGGTCACTTTTTAAAAGCTTTTCTGCCTCTTTTATTGATTTCTCAATTTAAAAGGATTAAAGCATAGAAACTTTAACATCCTAAGAATTCTAAATGTTTGGAAACTCCAAAACCCAATGTGATCATTTTGTCTTGAATGGTCTTATATTATGAAATAACATTCAAATAGGATTGTGAAGGTGTTTTAACCATTCAAATATTTAGAATTATGAAGGTGTTTTCATCATGTTTCCTGATAGAACTGTGTGTATATCTATCTTATAGGTTCACCGTTTATATCAGAGAGCCTTACAGAAGTTACCTCTTTGTGCATCACTGTGGAAAGATGTAATGCTTTTTTTCTTTTATTTCATCTTGAAGTTATCCTACATTTTTCTGCATGTGCCATATCCATTGATGTGGTAATGCTCAAAATCTGGCTAAGTCTTACTTCTGTGCTTCCCTGTCTTTTACAGCAACTCTTGTTTGAAGCATCAGAAGGAGGTAAAACTGATAACCTGAGAAAACTAGTTTCCAAGTGCCAAGAGATTGGAGTCAGCCTAAATGAGCTCTTAAATTTAAGCAGTTACAAAACAGAAAGCAAGAATCATTGAACACTGGGTGCAGTCAGTTCTAAGTCCTTATAATAATTGCCAAAATTATTTGAATGATCCTTCAAGATTAGGCTGATCCCTGGCTAAGGTCTGTGTAAAGCAGACAAGCATTACTGATCTTATCAAGTCCCCTACAATATCCTATCCTCAAAACGAAGCAATGAACATGACCCTCTTCGGTTGGATAAATGAACTTCCTGTTTGGCCTGCCTCTAGGCCCTGCCAGATTCTCATAACATCATGTACGTAAGTATAGTTCCTCAAAGTGACTGACATTTTAATTTTGCTTTGTTTTTGTTTTTATTTTTTTACCTTTCCCCCTTCCTTTATGTTGTGCTATTCCTGATTCACTTGACACTCTCTGATGCCTGAGAGATTTCTTGTTTGGGATTTAATTTCCAGGGCTGTGTTTACAGTAAAAAGCAGGCAGTCCCTTTTAGTTCTTCCTCTTAAACCTTTGAGATTCTTCATTTCAGGATTTAAAACTTAAGCAGTCCATCTTAAGGGAAGTGTAACTGCCATGCCACAAGTCTGCTAGTTGCACTGGAATGCTCTAACAGGGTTGTCTATTGCCCTTTTCTACGTTCTGGACTCCTTGCCGAGACTGTTTAACTTGAAGATTAAAGAAACTATTGCAAATGCCAGTGCATCAGAACCTAAGAGTGATCAAATATGTGCAATTTTTTTGTAAAGAAATTTTAATTTATAATAAAGTTTAACAGTTTAAAGAACAGTTAATATTTGAACTGCTTTGTATTGAAATACTACTTTGTAGTATTAAAATTGTTTATACACAAAATATTTTTAATATAAGTTAACTTTTTAAAAAATGTTGCTGTCTTTATTCACTTTTCACACTCTGGTGGGAAAGGGGTTGAAGTAGGAGATACAGATATTCACCATAATTATATCCATACTTTTTTATCCTGAACTTGTTTTCCCATGAAAACATTCCAGTGACTCTTTGATTCATGAAAAGACGGGTCCTGTTCTGCTTGAGGACAGTGAACAGATAGGTTTGCACTACCATTAAATTCCTTATTAAGACCACAGTGTTTAGAAAGTACCTCCCAAATGAAGTCTGAATGATTTGCTTAGTGACATTCTGTCCTATTTGATTATCAATATGATCATATAGAAAGAAGACCTTGCTTTATGTTTGGCTTGTTTTCAGTCTACATTGGGTTGTTTGTACCTGCTAGAAAAGTTATTAATGAAACACACTGTCACAAATCTTGTCTTAGAGATTTAGTGCAGTCTACTCATGGAAGGCAGAGCGGCAGCCCCGTGAAATACTAGGCACTTTGTACATCTGTACATGTACATTGGTATAATGTTTACCTGAAACAAAACTATGTTTTGAGGCCCTAATATGGGCCTGCCAGGTAGTGCCTATTTGGCTAGTAAGTGCTGCTTGGTGAGGTCAAGAAGGAAACCCATCTTCCTAGTGTCTTTCATGAAGCTGAATAGAGATTATTTTTTTCCTAAAACCAAAGAAATTTGCATGGAAGATAGTAATTCCAGAGGGATATCCCTTCATTGTATGCATTTGACTATTTAACCTTGAAAATTTTTCCTGCTCTGATTATTTGAAAATCATTGTCAGGTGCTTGGAAGAATATTTCCAGTCTGGCCCCCCTCTTCTCCCATGGTGTAATGGTTTTGGTGTTACCTGAAATGTCTCAGTCATTTTTTGGAGACAGTGCTAAATTTTGGACTTTTGTATATTCTAAAACCTACCATTTGTTGCATTAGCAATTCCATCAGTAGTAACTTTTGCTGTTTTTACATTTGCTTTACATTTTACAGTTGCTTTGGTACATGCAACTCCAAGGTCCAGCCATGCAGGCTGTGCTCCAACAACTCCAGGGGTCGCCACTCTCATGCTGCAGTAGTCATGCAGGCAGAGGCCCTAGCCTGTATTATGCAGCTGCTTCCTTTTTTATAAGTTGTCATATTGCTATTTAAAATCATGAAGTTATCTTATAGAAATTATATTGTCTTACAAATACCCTCGTTTCACCTCTTCTTTGTCATTTTACAAACTCACTTTAACCTCCACAAAAATAGAACAAAAACTGCTTACAAGTGAGGTATATGTCTCTATCATCCTTCCATATTCAGTTTTACTTGTTTTTAATGAAATGCTTTCATTAAAAATTAGAATAGTAAACAAAATTTGGGGTTAAAGTTGTTAGAGTTTCTGTAACATGAATATAATATTTAACATACTGTATGACTAAAGGCTTTCTTTGGGCAGAGAAATGTCATGCAGTGAGGAAAGATTAGTCATTGAGAACTGTAGTCTCTGCTCTCTCCCACTCCTGCCAGGGGAGAAAAACACAAAAGAGGCATTTTAGGCTGTGGGGTTTTATCTCTGATAAAGGAAGTGGTGTGGCAGATTGCAGGGTATTTTTATGTGTTTTTCTTCATTTTAGAGAACAACCTAATATTTCTATTTGTCTTTTAACGGAAAGTGGACCTTGTAATGTTGTTGTCACTGGATTATCTAAGGCGGTTTGCTTTCAATTAAAGGGCATATAAACTTACATCATAAAGCAAGCAAGAATCTCCAGGTGCAACATCTAAGAGCTAAAGGCACTAAGCAGACAAGCAAAAGGTGATTAAGACTGACAACAAATGTAGAAGGACTTTATTGAAGATTGTAGTTCAAATATTTATTTTTCAAGGTTGTTGAAAAAGTAGGAACTTGTGGTTGTAATGCAGAGCAGGGCCAATGTTCTCGCCTGACGCCGTCCTGCATCCCCGAGAGTCATAATTTTCCCTAAGTCGGCTTACATATATGTGTTGGCATTAGTGTGAGGCAAGAACGGGGAAATACAGTGTTAGTGACCTTCCAGGTTTGGGGATTATGTCTGCAAGTGTGGCATTGCCTCTCAGTATAAATCAACAGTAATTTTATGGAACATTTTGGACAAGAGCTGTTAAAGGAAGGCAGACTTCTAGGGAAAAATTTTGATACTGTTTGTTTTTTGTCTCTGTTTCCAATTGGGTCCTTATCTTTCCAAGCTGTGGTGCTGTAGGTTAGGTAGAGCTGAGTTGAAAAAGAGTTTTCTATTTTTGTAGGGCTCTATTCCATATACCATGAAAAGTCCCCTCACTTTCTGTTCTTTAGGTGTGTGTTTACTGTTTGGGGGGCCCATGAGCAGCCACCTAAGGACATGCTTCCCCACCTGGCCCTTGTTCCCATCTCCCACCACCACTCACGTAGCCCTCCTTCTGTAGTAGCTGGGCAGGACTTTTTGAGTACTACTTGACTGAGATACCTGAAATAAACGTGAAAGGAGTTTTTCATTTTTTCTTTTCTGACATCTTTGAGGTAGATAGTAGAAAGCTGTATCTGTCTTTCATAGATGGTAAAATGGATATAGAATTTGTCTTCACTTTTCATATCACGGGTAGTGCCTATTTGGCTAGTAAGTGCTTGGAGAAGAGGAGGCTCACCCAAAGGCTGGGATTCTGTCTTTAAAGGCTTTCAAGAATGGGGCAAAGGTAGTGGACCAAGGACCCCACAACATATTTTCAGAGGCTTTGCAGTGAACAAACAATCAGGCATCTTTTCATTTTATAATCAGCTTGAGCTTTGCGCTAGACATTCTCAATACAAAGATGAATAAAGAGGTCTCTGACTCTTAAAAGGTATATGCCAAAGAAGCATCTCCAAAGGGGTTCTGAATTTGGGTTGGAGGTGAGAAGGTTTCCCTGCATGGAAATTAATTATTAGCTAAGTCAGAAAGTAAGAGGAAGAAAATTGAGGTCAGTAATACTGTCTTTAAAAATTAGGTGGCACTTATATCTGAATATTGTAGAAGGGTTTATACATGTTTACAAACCTGTGTGTTTTTAAAACTTCCTGGTAAGTGTTGGCAAGGATGTGGAGAAAAGGGAACCGTTCTATATTGTTGGTGGGGATGTCAGTTGGTTCAGCCACTGTGGAAAGCGGTATGGAGGTTCTCAAAAAAACTAAAAACAGAAATACCACTTGACCCAGTAATTCCACTTCTAGGAATTTACCCTAAGAAAACAAAATCTCTGATTCAGAAAGATACATGCATCCTTATGTTTATTGCTGCATTA
The DNA here is from genome assembly GCA_029783875.1 of Phataginus tricuspis. Classification (NCBI taxonomy): domain Eukaryota; kingdom Metazoa; phylum Chordata; class Mammalia; order Pholidota; family Manidae; genus Phataginus; species Phataginus tricuspis. The sequence continues at coordinate 1,626,088 of JAQQAC010008719.1, read as the reverse complement.
TTTATAATAGCCAATAGATTGGAGCAACTTAAGTCTCCATCAACAGGTGATTGGATGAAAAAGAGTTGGTACATACACACAATGGAATATTATTCAACCATTTAAAAAATACTGCCATTTACAACAACATGGATGGATCTAGAGGGTATTATATGCTCAGTGAAATAAGCCATGTAGAGAAAGATAAATACCATATGATTTCACTTATTTGTCGAATATAAATACAAAGCAAAACAGGATGAACAAAACAGCATTAGGCTCCTAGACACCGAGAAGGGACTAGTAGCTACCAAGGGGAAGGGGTTGGAACGGATGGATGGGGAAGGGTGAGGGGGAATAGAGGGGCACAAAAGTTCTCAATCATAAGGTACGTTGGTCATGGGGAAGGTACAGCAAGGAGAACATAGCCAGTGATTCTGTAACATCTTCCTATGTTGACAAATAGTAGCTGTCATAGTGGGGGCAAGGATTTAACATAGGTGACTTGAACCACTATGTGTATACTTAAAACTAATACAAGATTATATATTTTTTAAAAAGTACCCATAACAAATTAAAAAAAAAACTTCCTAAAACACTTGTTTGGCATTGCGTTAATTCATTTAGAACTGACAGTTTGTTAGGATGACAGGTAGGACACGTAAAACTCGATAGCAGCCACATCTGTCCAAAAGAATAATCTTTTGGGGCTCATTGTGTTTCAAAATCCATGTGAAAATGGCTGAGTGGCTTACTAGGCCCGATTTAAACAGCCTTGATGTGGAGGGTCTGATTGGAAGTACAACTACTACTAGTTCTTTTTTTTTTTTTCGGGTTTCTCCTAATGCCTTGGGTGATATATGAATAAAATTCTACTTTCAATATTTGCTAGTATTATCCATAACTTGCAGAACCCTGTTTCATTTCCAGTCAAAGCTACAAAGGTTCCATTACTCTCTATTTTAAAAGTCATCGTTATTTTCCTCGATATATTGAACTATCTGGAGATGGCCCAGTCTTCAGTGTTTTAAACCAATTTTTCCGAATAACACATTTTTAGCCCAATATCAAATGTTTCAGTCAGTGGAAGGAACTCAGTAATACCAGGAATACAGTAGTTCAGTTGGGAATGAAAATTTTACATGAGCTGAGAAGGAATATGTGCTTTCTGGTTTCATCAATAAAGCAGAAGATCCACAATATCCAAGGTCAATTTGGCCTTAAGTGTTATAACGTGAGTACTGGTGGGTCTGACTTTTTTTCCTCCAGTTTAAAGATACAACCTAACTGCATAGAAGACAATAGACATTAAGAATATGTTGAGTCAGTTGTATCACAAATACCATAGAATAGCGAGTACTTTTATGCAAGCCAAATCATATTTTGTACTCAATGTATAAATGAATATGACTCTTTGAGGGCCATCTTATGTGCATTAAAACCTAAATCCAAGCATGAAAACCATTGCTCAGCTGTCCTAAAAGAATATACCTCACTTGCATTTTACTTAGTAATTTGAAAGCGTTAAGATTACCACTCAGTCAAAATCAACGGAGGGTTTACAATATTGTTTGATTGATCGAGCAAATTAAGTCTTGCAAATATTCTTTCCTAGTGATGTAAGCTTTATGAGAAGAAATGGTAGCCAACAGCCTATGGAAGATGAACCAGTTAGAGTGATGGAAGGCTGGTGAGCTGTTTGCAGTAATGGAGATAATCAGGGCATCTGCTGCCAAGGCCAGAACAGCTTGGCACAACACAGTCACAATTAGGAGACTGCCCATGGACAGATTTGGCACTTCATGCTGGTTGAAATGGAGCTACAAAGAAATATTGTCAGGAAATAGAGGAGTGAGAATGAATGTTAGTAATGAAAAAAGCTCCTATCTAAAAGATCTGGATATTAAATTTAGCCATCACTAACTGTGGTGCTGACAGGCCATTTCATTTCTCCTTGGCCCTGTTGTCACATGTACATAATATGGGAATAATGTGCACTTACCTCAGGGGTGTTGAGAGGTCACATAATAGAAATTGTCTTTAAAAAATAATCCTTTGAGTTTGGGATCATTTTCCAAAAATTTGAGGACAAAGAGATGCTGCAAAATAATTTGGTTTTCTTGGACAATTTCATTACCATCAGAGCATATTACTCTTACCAGTGCTTAAGTATGAGTTAACTGCTGTCTCTAATTAGGAAACACGACACTGCCATCTAAATTCAGTGGCTCGTTCCCGGTGTTAATAGTGCCCAAAATAATAGATGAAACTATCCATAGCAGATGATTTTAACTTTAGGTTAAGTCAAAAGGGATCAACACGAAGATCTTGCCTGTTTCTATTTTCAATTCTGAGGATTCTCAGCACATTAGCTGTGCTACTTTTGTTGTGTAATGGAAGATGCAATCTAAAACTTGATTCAGGACTCAGTTTTCACTTACAGATAGGTCTAGAAAGAGCATCCATTGCTAATTTAAGTGCAGAGAGCAGCCAATTATCTAAGCCACTTCCCACATTGTCTTATTGGAGTTCTCTATGAAGGACATGGCAATATTAAAGCGTACTTACTATTTCAGGCAGAAGTAATGACCTAATCAGGCAAGAGGACTTTCATAAAGTTTGCATGATCCCCAATTTGGAAGACAGTCCTCCAGAAGCATACTTTTTAAGAGAAGGGATTGCTTTTTTCCTTTTAACTATGATTTTACTTTTTGCTGTAATGAGGCCAAACCTGGTGGGAGCTCTGGTCCCAGTGATGGAAAGATTAAAAACCACAGGATGTAGAGCAAAGGGTAATTGGTAACATTCGCTACTGGTGATTGGTTTATATGCTACTAAATAAAAGCAGTGTGATTGCGTCGGTGGGGGAATAAAGAGTATGAGTCAAAATAGCCAAGAGTAAAATCCAGGGCCTCCAGTATGTTGCAAATGAGTCTGCTGTGTTAGTATTGATTAAAAGGAAAAGCGTAGTGGCTTAAACAAGATAGAAATTTCTCTCTAGTAGAACTCAAGTAGGTTGACCAGGGCTGACTTATATAACATCTGTGGTGATAGAGACCCAGGAAGCTTCTGTTTGTTCTATCCTGTGTGACCTTCATTCTCCATGGAGGCTGCCCCATATGGTTCTGCTGGCCTTTTCCTGAACATGGCCAGAAGCTGAAATAGTAGGGGCTGAAATTAAGCCCTGGATCTGCTTATGAATAAGCATCTTAGGACACATAAGTTGGCCTGGAGGAAGACATGTGTTTTCTAATTCTAGTTTACTTCTAACAAAGTCCCCAAGTTCTATGAGAAGGGTGGGCCTTTTTCTAAATAGCACAACAGTGATCCATGGGCAGTGGTCCTGATGATTCAAAATGGCTTTTCCAGTCCCCACCCTTTGCTCACACTCCCATTTAGTAGGAAGTTAAAAACAAAAACGAACTTACTCTCTTAAGAGTGCTTCCCAGAAGCTGAATATAACCACATCTGCTTTTGTCAAATTGTTCAGAATATAGCCACTTGGCCATGGCAAGGGAGGCTGGGAATTGTAGTTTCTATTTTAGGTGGCTATGTGGACAGCAAAGACTCAAAGATGAAGGACAAAATACCTATTTTAGGACAGCTAAACATCTCTGCTGCACCACCATCACAGTAACCAGACTAGGCATCCCTCATTTTATTGTACTTCGCTTCATTGTGTTTTGCAGATACCGCATTTTTTTTTACAAACTGAAGGGTTGTGGCAACCCTGTGATGAGCTGGTCTATTGGTGCCTTTTTTTCCAACAGCATTTGCTCTCTTCAGGTCTCTGTGTCACATTTCGGCAGTTCTTGCAAACTTTTTCATTATTTTTATATTTATTATGGAGATCAATCATCTTTGATGTTACTATTGTAATTGTTTTGGGGCATCACAAATTGCACCCATTTAAGGCATGAACTTAATCGACAAATGTATGTGTCCTGATTGCTCTGCTAACTGGCCATTCCCCCATCTCTCCTTCTCAAGCCTCCCTACTCCCTGAGACACAACAATAATGAAATTAGGCCAATTAATAAGTCTACAGTGCCCTCTAAAGTGTTCAAGTGAAAGGAAGAGTGTCGTCTCACTAAGTCAAAAGCTAGAAATGATTAAGTTTGTGAGGAAGGCATGTTGAAAGCTGAGATAGGCTGAAAGTCCCTCTTGCACCAAATAGCCAAGTTGTGAATGCAGACCCAAAGTTCTTGAAATTTAATATACTACTACAGCGAACACAGCAATGATAAGAGTGTAACAGCCTTGTTGGTGATAGGCAGAAAGTTTGAGCAGTCCAGATGGAACATCAAATCAGCCACAACATTCCCTTGAGCCAAAGCCTAACCAGAGCAAGGCTCTAACTCTTCAGTTCTATGAGGCTGAAAGGGATGAGAAAGCTGCAGAAAACAAGTTTGAAGTTTGCAGAGGTTGTTTCATGAGGCTTAAGGAAAGAAGCCATCTTCATAACACTGAGGTGATGAGTTTCTTCTCCTTGGTTCTTTTCTGTGCTGCAACAAAGAACTGAAGGGAAAAGACACAGTAGTAAAGAAGAATGAGTTTTATTTGAATATACTCTAATGGAGGAACGAGCTAGCGTCAAGGTAGATGAAGACAGGTGTACTTGCTCTAGGACATAGAGAGTGAAGACTTTTGCTTAAAGTCTGGAAAATGGGATGGAATAGCTAAGTGTCAAAGACAGCATTGGAATTAGCTTAACAGTAAGGAGTCTTTAAAGATACCCACTCCAAGAAATGGAAGTGTGGGCAACCTTGGAGAAGAGGAGGCTCACCCAAAGGCTGGGATTCTGTCTTTAAAGGCTTTCAAGAATGGGGCAAAGGTAACTGATCAAGGACCAAACAAAAACAGAGATCAAGCAATATATGGAGACAAATGACAACAAAAATCCAACACTGCAAAATCTGTGGGACGCAGCAAAGGCCATGCTAAGAGGGAAGTATATTGGAATACAGGCCTACTTAAGGAAAGAACAATCCCAAATGAACAGTCTAAACTCACAATTAATGAAACTAGAAAAAGAAGAACAAACGAGGCCCAAAGTAAGTAGAAGGAGGGACATAATAAAGATTAGCGCAGAAATAAATAAAATTGAGAAGAATAAAACAATAGAGTCAAGAAAAATAGATAAACCCCTAGCCAGACTTATCAAGAAAAAAGAAGACTCTATATACACATAAACAATCAGAAACGAGAAAGGAAAAATCACTACAGACACCACAGAAATACAAAGAATTATGCGAGAATACTATGAAAAATCACGTGCTAACAAACTGGATAACCTAGAAGAAATGGACAACTTTCTAGAAAAATAAAACCTTCCAAGGCTGACCCAGAAAGAAACAGAAAATCTGAATAGATCAATTACCAGCAAGGAAATTGAATTGGTAATCAAAAACTACCTAAGAACAAAATCCCTGTATCATATCAGATAGTTTCACAGCTGAATTTTATCAAACATTTAGTGAAGACCTAATACCCATCCTCCTTGAAGTTTTCCAAAAAGTAGAAGAGGAAGGAATACTCCCAAACTCATTCTGAGGCCAGCATCACTCTAATACCAAAACTAGGAAAAGACACCACAAAAAAAGAAAATTACAGACCAATATCCCTGATGAACATAGATGCAAAAATACTTAACAAAATATTAGCAAACCGAATTCAAAAATACATCAAAAAGATCATCCATCATGATCAAGTAGGATTTATTCCAGGGATGCAAGGATGGTACAATATTAGAAAATCCATTAACATCATCTACTACATCAACAAAAAGAAGGACAAAAACCACATGATCATCTCCATAGATGCTGAAAAAGCATTCAACAAAATTCAACATCCATTCATGATAAAAACTCTCACAATGGGTATAGAGGGCAAGTACCTCAACATAATAAAGGCCATATATGACAAACCCACAGCCAACATTATACTTAACAGTGAGAAGCTGAAAGCTTTTCCTTTAAGATTGGAAACAAGACAAGGATGCCCACTCTCCCCACTTTAACATAGTTCTGGAGGTCCTAGCCATGGCAATCAAACAACACAAAGAAAGAAAAGGCATCCACATTGGCAAGGAAGAAGTTAAACTGTCCCTGTTTGCAGATGACATGATATTGTACATAAAAAATCCTAAAGAATCCACTCAAAACTACTAGGTCTAACATCTGAAAATGTTATACACAGAAATCTGTTGCATTCCTATACACTAACGATGAACTAGCAGAAAGAGAAATCAGGAGAACAATTCCATTCACAATTACATCAAAAAGAATAAAATACCTAGGAATAAACCTAACCAAGGAAGTGAAAGACCTATACTCTGAAAACCACAAGACACTCATGAGAGAAATTAAAGAAGATACCAATAAATGGAAACACATCCTGTGCTCATGGATAGGAAGAATTAATATTGTCAAAATGGCCATCCTGCCTAAAGCAATCTACAGATTCAATGCAATTCCTATCAAAATACCAACAGCATTCTTCAACGAGCTAGAGCAAATAGTTCTAAAATTCATCTGGAACCACAAAAGACCCCTAACAGCCAAAGCAATCCTGAGAAGGAAGAATAAAGCTGGGGGTATTACGCTCCCCGACTTCAAGCTCTACTACAAAGCCATGATAATCAAGACCATTTGGTACTGGCACAAGAACAGACCCATAGACCAATGGAACGGACTAGAGAGCCCAAATATAAACTCAAGCATATGGTCAATTAATATACGATAAAGGAGTCATGGATATATAATGGGGAAATGACAGCCTCTTCAACTACTGGTGTTGGCAAAACTGGAAAGCTATATGAAGAGAATGAAACTGGATTATTGTCTAACACCATACACAAAAGTAGACTCAATATGGATCAAAGACCTGAATGTAAGTCATGAAACCATAAAACTCTTAGAAGAAAACATAGGCAAAAATCTCTTGAATATAAACATGAACAACCTTTTCCTGAACGCATCTCCTCAGGCAAGGGAAGCAAAAGCAAAAATGAGTAAATGGGACTACATCATACTAAAAAGCTTCTGTACAGCAAAGGACACCATCAGCAGAACAAAAAGGCATCCTACAGTATTGGAGAATATATTTGTAAATGACATATCCGACAAGGGGTTAACATCCAAAATATATAAAGAAAAACCCACATGCCTCAACACCCAAAAATCAAATAACCCTATTAAAAAATGGGCAGAGGATATGAACAGACACTTCTCCAAAGAAGAAATTCAGTGTTCAACAGGCACATGAAAAGATGCTCCACATCGCTAATTATCAGGGAAATGCAAATTAAAACCACAATGAGATATCACCCCACACCAGGTAGGATGGCCAACCTAGAAAATACTAGGAACAACAAATGCTGGCAAAGATGCAGAGAAAGGGAAACCCTCCTACATTGCTAGTGGGAATGTAAACTAGTTCAACCATTGTGGAAAGCAGTATGGAAATTCCTCAAAAAACTAAAAATACAAATACCATTTGACCCAGGAATCCCACTCCTAGGAATTTACCCTAAGAATGCAGCAGCCCAGTTTGAAAAAGACAGATGCACCCCTATGTTTATCACAGCACTATTTACAATAGCCAAGAAATGGAAGCAACCTAAGTGTCCATCAGTAGATGAATGGATAAAGAAGATGTGGTACATATACACAATGGAATACTATTCAGCCATAAGAAGAAAACAAATCCTACCATTTGCAACAACATGGATGGAGCTAGAGGATATTATGCTCAGTGAAATAAGCCAGGTGGAGAAGGACAAGTATCAAATGATTTCACTCATCTGTGGAGTATAAGAACAAAGGAAAAGCTCCATTAATAAAACAGTGGCAGACTCACAGAACCCAAGAATGGACTAACAGTTACCAAAGGGAAAGGGACTGGGCAAGATTGGTGGGAAGGGAGGGATAAGGGGGAAAAAGAGGTATTATAATTAGCACACATAATGGATACGGGGGATATGGGGAAGACAGTATAGCAGAGAGAAGACAAGTAGTGATTATGCTGATGGACAGTGACTGTAATGGGGTATGTGGTGGGGACTTGATGATGGAGGGAATCTAGTAACCACAGTCTTGCTCGTGTGATTGTATATTAATGATACCAAAATAAAAGGAAAGAATGAGGCAAAGGTAAAGGGTCGGGCGTGGGCTGGTCAGGAGGTCTCATCTCATGGTTATCTCTCTGGTGAGAGACAACATGTCATTATCTATAGGGAGTCCTCTAGGTAATCACGTAGGACAGATCTTTTGTTCCTAAGACAGCGGCCACTCCCAAGTACTGGGGACACACCAGTTCAGACTGCTCGCCTTGCCTTAAGGTGAGTCACTGGGTGACTCTGACTTCCCAGTTCTCTTTCAGAACTGGAATCTTAGCCTTAAGTCTCTCCTGTTCTTATTATGTTAATCCCGGCATTTTTTAGGAAAATGAATCATGGTGCTGTCCCCTGTCTCTGCCCTGTGTCACCTGCATGAGCTGGAGCAAGTCTGCAGGTCAGCCCAGACTCAGAGCAGGTGGCATGAACCCACACCGCAAAGGGCGTGAGTCCCTTCTGGCTCTCTGGCTTAGTCTGATGAACTCCTCGAGTTCTTGGTGGGCCTCACCCCCTTTCCATCCTCCTCCTGTCTGTCTGTCTGCCTGCCTGACAGTGACCTGCAAGTACAAGGTGGCTCAGGAAGTGGTGATGGAGAAGCCACAGCAACCGCCCTCCTGGTCGGGCAGCAGCCATCAACACTGAGGCAAGACCTGCCACCAGCAAAGATGATTACTCGCTTAAAAGTTCAGATGATGGTTAGCATTTTTAAAGCACAAATTATTTTTTAATTAAGTTATATATATTGGCCTTCTTTAAAATGCATGATGCTGTTGCACACTTATATGCCCTGGGAAACCGAGTAATTGCTTTGACTCACTCTGTTTGACACTCACTTTGTTGCAGTGATCTGGAACTGAACCCACGATATCCCTGAGGTGTGCCCGTGTGGGATAAGGTTAGTGGCTTCCAAGTTCTAAAGAAGCCTTTCTAATGATGAAGCACTAAAGTCCCTTCCAGTTGTGTAATTCCGTTCTATACATTTTCAGTTTAGTTTGGAATAGAAAGTAGAAGGCACATTTCCCAGACTTCGCTGGGCCACGTAGGTTCAGGGATGGACATCTCTTTAGTGGGTACTAACACTCAGGTGGGGCCTTACTCTGTATCAGACACTGTTCTAAGTGCTTGAGATTTATTAACATTTCGATTCTCTCAACAATCCTATGACATATTTTTATAATCCCCGTTTTACAGATAAACTGAGTCACTCAGTTACTATCTAAGTAATTTAGTGACTCAACTAAGTCACGGAGAGTAAATAACACACCTAACCTAGGAACTTGAGCCCTGCGTGCATGCCCTCAGTTGGTGACCTAAAATCTCTAAAGTGAATCAGTCGATCCACTGAGAAGCAACATGGGGTCTTTGAGGGAGTTATCAGGGAAGCGGCTCTTTCTTTTTGTCACTAAGCTAGTAGAGTGTAACCTGGAATGGTGGTGGTAGCTCCTTCACCACAGCCTGCAGGGTAGTGACGCCCAAGAGGAAAGCAGAGCTGAGAGGTGGAAAGAGGTATATTCATGGTGGCAGCAAAATTTACTGTGTCTTCAGCCAGGTACCCCTGGATATATCAGGTATTTTAGAATTTTAATTCTCATAAGCTATGCCTCCCCACCAAATTTTAAAAATTGAGCTGAGATTCAGCAGAGGTTCTTGTCCTCTGACAACACAATAGGCTAACCAAATTCAGCTAAACATTTGCAGGTAGATGCCTGGAGAGCATTAAGTAGCATCACTGATTAAGGCAGAAAATGGAGTAAGTTCTTAACAGCTACATAAGTTAAGTGACTTAAGTAGTAACTTTCTGTTGAAGTTGAGAGTTATGGAAGAATGGACAGTGAGAGAATTGCATATTTAGATAAGCAGGAGGTGAGGCTGAGAAGGTGAGGCTTCAGAGAGAAAAGTAGAGCAATAGTGCTTAAGAACTTTATTTTGGGTTCAGCACCTGGCTATTTGATCTTGGGAAGGTTCACTTCACTCCTGTAAGTCAACATTTCATTTGTGAAATGAGATAAAATCAAGTATTTATCTCATTTGAGGTTGTGAGGATAATAAGATCATACAGGTTAGCCTAAGGTTTTAGAATGGTGCCGGAGACACTAAATAATAGCGTCAGCTAGTCGTAGCCCAGATGTGAGATTACAGGAGCAGTGTGAGGGGAGAGGCTTCCCACATGTGGGGCAGGGCAGCCTTTCAGGACAGTAAGAAAAGGCTAGTAGTGGGGGTGGTCTAATTACTTGATAAAATTTATGAGAGGAAGACCACAAGAATAAGTTGAGACAAAGAAAGTAGAATAATCAAGTAAGTTAGTTATTACATATGCTATTAATATCAGTTTAGTTCGGATCACTATTTATTTGGCAAAGGTAAGTTCTGATGAAGGTTTGGAAACAAAATGGTGTGACTGGTGAGGACTTGCTTTCAAAGAGACGGAAAGAAAGTTTGGCTTTTATGACTGGTGATTCCCTGGGGCAGGGAATGTTCTAAAGATCACAATGACCCAGGCCTGTGTTTCTCAGTGTGGTTCAAGATCTACAGCATCAGGAATGTCTGGGAGCTTCCTAGAAATGCAGCATCTCAGGCCCCATCCCAGACCTACTGAATTAGAACCTGTATTTTAGTAAGACCCCTGGATGACTTTATGAAAACTAAAACTGATCTAGGCTAGAGAGAAATGCATGGATTTTTATTGTTTAAACTACAAAGGAATAAGAAATGTGGTCTCATATTACTAGAACATCTATTTAAATGGAATACAATGGCTATAAATTGCATCGTTTTCTTCAGGCTTTGTCTCATTATGAGGTCTGTGCCTACCAAGTTTCAGAAACACAGCATTAATCAATATCCTCATTTGCTCTTTAAAACTAATGCTAACAAATAACTCTAGCTCCCCAAGTTTTAAATCTTTTAAGTGCTCTTGAAATGTAAGTGAATAATAACTCCTTGTTTATTCACAGCAGGGTTGTAGAGTTACTTACTGCTGTGTAACAAATTACCCCCAAACTAAGCAGCTTAAAGCAACAAACGATTACATCACAGCCTCTGTGGGTCAGGCATCCAGGAGTGGCTTGGCTGGGTGATTGGGTTTAGGGTCTCTTAAGAAGTTATATTAAGCATTGGCTGGGATTGTAGCCGTTCATCTAGGCTTAACTAAGACTGAGGGATACTTCCGAGCTTCACATAGTTGCTTGTGGGCCTCAGTTTCTTACCACATGAATGTCTCCATGGGCTGTGACACACACAGAGACAGACAGACAGAGAGAGAGAGCACCCGGAAAGCAAGTTGCAGTCTTTTATGAGCTACCATTGGAAGTGACATAGCGTCGCTTCTGCCATATGCTGTGGGCACACAGACCAGCCTTGGGACAGAGGGAGAGGGGATTACACAAGGCTGTGAATATCAGTGGGTGAGATCACTGAGGGGCCATCGTGGAGCCTGACTACCCCAGTGGTGGTGGGGGGAGCGCCTTCCTCCGAGCCAAGGAGCTCATGAACAGCTGCAAGGGCAGCTTGTAAGCTGGGGGCCTCTTCAGTCTCCGTGGGAAGGAGGAGCTGAAACTGTGACGACTTGCAGATCGCACACATGCGTTTGAGCTACGTCACGAGCCACTGATCCAAGCAGAAATGGGTTTTAGTCCCAACTGGGTGAGGATAAAGGGATTATGGCAGCAAAGAACACCTTTTCAGGGAAGACTGCCTTTATATTGCAAAAAATTTGAATGCAGAGCAGTCCCAGCAGTTAACTCATAAACTGTACTATACAATCTTTTTCGAGTTATTATAACAAAGCAACGTATCAAGAATTCTCATTTTTCCACTGGAAAATAAAGCTATGTTAATCAGAAACAATGGCATTTGTCCACTTTAGATCAAAGGCCCCTACAAAACCCAGAGGGCCAATTTTGCTCTTGTTAAGACAGAAGTCTTGGGTAAAAAGTACAGGTTTGTTTTTTTTCTTCTTTTTTTGTGGACCATTTCCTTATTGTTGCTTCCAAGGCACCGCTCAGTGGTTAGCAAGATTTGAGCAAATGTTGAACAAGATCTTTGTCTACTATGGAATGGAGATTTAAAGTTTGAGGAATTTATCAGGTAAGTTTCAGATGTATATGAGCTGCAAATCCCTCCAATGAAAATAAAATATTTTCTATAATTAATACATCTCTGCATCCCATTTTACTCTTGATTTTTACAGTTACTTGGAAAACGAGCTTTGTTGACAGAGTATACTGTGGGTATTTTATTAATCCCATCTTGCAGATGAGCACTCTGAAGAGAGGAAGTGAAAAAATTTGCCCAAGGTCACACTACTAACTGGGATTTGAACCCAGGCCACCTGGTTTCAGAAGCTGAATGCTCAACCACTATGTTATATTCCTCCTCAAAGTAACTGCTCAATGCATATTTACTAAATAATTGAATTAATCTAAATGTGGGCTATACAAACTCTTTCTAGACAAGTATAAACAAAGGACAGAGAAGTTTACAGAGTTCTATAAATATTTCTCCTAGTTAATGCCTTAGCCAACATTTTCACCAATTTTTATTTAATTTGAAATAACTTGTCTTCTTTCTGTCTCTTCTAACCCCTTTTTCTCTACACTCATGACAGCTACCTCTTTTTTCCTTTTGTTTCCTCGTCTCCCTTGCTTACAGGTGATTGTTCCCAAACTGAGCCTGCATCAGAATCTCCTGGAAGGCAGAGTTAAGATACACATTCCTGGGCTCACCCCTAGAGTTTCTGCTTCTGTAGGTCGGGAGGGAGGCCTGTGCATATGAATTTCTAACAAGTTCCTAGGGACCATGCTTTGAAGTGTAGCTGTGCAAAGAAATGCCTCTGAGACCCAGCTTCACTGTTTACTAGGCAAGTGATCAAACTTGTGTTTGGTCAGGCCTTTGTGCTGCAGCTTCCTCATAAACAAATGGGGATAACAGGACCCCTTGCATAGGCTCGTTCCTAATTAAATGAGGTGTTGCATATAAAAGCACCTAACACTGCCTGTTGTGATCAGATCTCCAATAAAGGTTTACTGTTATGAGTTGGCTTCTCCAGACATGCATCCACTTAAATATATATTTAACAATAAAAGAATACGTTTTTAACAGTAAAGTTTTTCCTCGTTCTTGATACTTCATTCTCATAGAGGGAGCTCCATTACTGTCACTCCCCTGTCCTCTCAGCCCACCCACTGACTTCTCTGAGAGGCGTAGGAGTGAGAGATCTTATTGATGAGTTTGGGGGAGGCATCTGGCCTGCTTGGGTAACTCCCCTCCTCTCTTTTTTAAAATTTGGAGCTAGGCTGTCTACAGGAACCATCAGCTCTGCTGTTCTGCAGAGTAGCTACAGAGAGCCTGGCTCCATGGGGGGGCTACGGCCGTGCAGTGCTGTCTGCGTCTGGGAAGAGAGTGTGGCAAACCCTGGAAGTGTCACTTTCTGAGGCCTTTAAACCGCGTTCTGCCGGATGAAGTGCATTATTAGAAAATGTGGCAGATTGACCCTCATCTGCTTTGTTTTTTCTTTTGTTTGTCATTTCTTTAGAACTCAGGCTGAGAGGAAGGATGCCGTTGATGGGAACCCTTCAAATCCAACAGGAGTCTGAGCCTTCAGCTATGTAGCATTTTGACCTTGGCAGCTTACCGAGGTTTATACAGGCTGTGCCCCCGGATGAATGTGTATTTCATCCAGGCCGCACTGGCTTTAAACCATGCCTAGGGAATTCAGAAGCTGAGAAAAGACGGGGTCTTTTGGAGAATGTGCTCCTGGAGGTCAAATCCCTGTCCCCAGTTGTCCCAAGAAGATACCCCCACAAGCTGTGGTTGCTTAGGGGAATGGCTTTGTGAAGGTGGGAATAAAACTGCCCAGGTAACACAGCTGATGTCCTTCCCTGAGGGGGCAGCCACACTTCCTGGCTGATCACAGCCCTCCTGGTTAAGCCTAAAGGATTGAGTTAAAAGAAGAAAAGACCGTGAAGGCTGGAGGAGACCTCATATCCCCTCTCCTGATGTTTCCTTCCCTGCGGAGGGAGATTAGAGTAACACTCCTGGCAACATTCCAGCCTCTCTTCAATTTTCCCTGTAGGCAAATTGAAGGTTTGTTATCAGAAACAATGGCATTTGGTCCACTTTAGATCAAAGGCCCCTACAAAACCCAGAGGGCCAATTTTGCTCTTCTTTCTTATTAGAATCTACAAGAAGAATTCAGTCTTCAAGAAGGTTAGTATCCTCAAGAAGGTTACATTTGGTTTTGATGTTCCGTGCTGTTATTTCACAGACACACACCCCTTTGTGGGGAGGTCTGTGGTGGTCCAATGTTTTCTTGATTCAGTGGACAAGTCTGCCTAATTCTCAGATTAAGTAGTAGGAAACCTCTTGCCTGCAGATGAAAAGCCTGATGTCTTTTATCAGCTTTACCAGCAGTAAAGGTGATGTTTGACCCCCAGCTGCTTTACTGTTTGTCCTGATTTTCAGCAGGTTTAGAACAAAGGCAGGAAGAAGAGGTTCTGTTTATTGGGTCTTTCCAAACTCCAAACAGTAGCTAAACATTTACTGAGCACTTATGGAGTACTAAACACTTTGTACATGATCAGTTCCTCAAGGTAAGCTATGAGGTGCTTGCTATTATTATCCCCATCTGATTGATGAGGAAACGGCTGTTTTGAAGAATCAGGTAATGTGCCCAGGGTCTATTAAAGATAGGCCCACCAGAATCAGTAATATGCCAACTCCACGGGTAAATGGAGGCGCTGGCACTCAGGCACGGAGCTGTCTGAGAGCACCACCACTCTCTTCATCCAAATTTCCCATCTGAGAACAGAAATGGCTGTTAAAAAAAATAAATTAGAGTTTTAGGTAAAAGAAATCCATCTCTTTGTACTCTATGTATTTTATGTAAATACAGACTTCATTTGGGAGGTTGTATAACTAACACAAACCAATAAGTAATAGTAAATGATGGAAAAATTGATCAGTGGAGGGATTGGTTATTCACTGTTGTATTTTCCCCAAGCCAGTGGAGCCAGGGTTGGGGGGTCGGGGAACAGTAGGGAAAAAAGGCTTACGCAGGCACTTAGGAAAGACACAACAACTGTATTTAGAAACGTTTTGGACAGCAGAGGTGGGCATTTTAGTTGGGGAGGGCTTGCTTGTGAGGGACAATAACAACAAGCAGCCCTTCAACTTAGCTCAAGTGAAAAAGGGGGTTCATTGAGAGGCTACAGCAAGCAACTGCATGGACATCTAAGAACAGGACAGAAAGCACAACCAAGCCATCCAGGGAATGGAATGTTCTAGCAAGTCCTTCTTTCATGGGACTGCTGGTTACCTCTTCTATTCTTTTCTGCTAGCTGCACCAGTCTTTTGTTTTTCTCTTTAGGGTGTCTTTTTCTGCTTCCCCAAACCTAAGCTTCACATAGTTTTGGCTTCTCCTGTTCATGCTAGCCAAAATTGTGTTTGATCTTTCAGTTTAAGCACCCATCCTATCATCACCTGACTTAGTTAGACTGTCT
Source organism: Phataginus tricuspis (assembly GCA_029783875.1). Taxonomy (NCBI): domain Eukaryota; kingdom Metazoa; phylum Chordata; class Mammalia; order Pholidota; family Manidae; genus Phataginus; species Phataginus tricuspis. Next base: position 1,610,494 of record JAQQAC010008719.1, on the reverse strand, counting down.
TAGATTGTCTTTGGAAAGAGTATCTGGTCAGTCTGGCTTGAATCAAGGAGAATTTGATAGGGGGTGTGGCTGGGAAGCAATTGCCAATACGGGGCATGCATGGGCTAGACAAATATCTCCAGTCGGTCTTCTTTCATAAGGAAAATCAAAATTAGTCACATGTATAGAGCAAGCCAATGAAGAGCTCTCAGACTTTTCTAGAAGATTCTTGTCCATGGTTGCCTGCAGAGGGGGCTGCCCCAGGCTGGTTTCTTAAGCATGGGTGGTCAGGGTTTTGACCAGGTGACCTTGACTTTCCCCTATCACCACCATATTAATTGGATCAGAAGGGTACATGTGACCCAGAGGTAGCCTATCCATCTGAGCAGCTTCTGAAATGTTCTAGCCCCCAGAGCTCTGCCCCACAGGGACAATAGCAATCCATCAAATCCTTTCCCTTCTAGAGTAGGAGTGTAAGATACAGAATGAGGCAAGGCCATGCCAGTAATGAGGATTCTAAAGTGAAACCCTGGGGCAGGATGGAATTTTGGGGGACAGTGGGCTGAAATCATGAATAGTTCCAAGTTATAAGTAGTTAGAGAAAAGCTACAGAATAGAGGTGGTTAATTAGTAGCAGTTGAAGTGTCTGAAGCAAAGGCAGAAAACCTGGGTCACAAGTGGTGAAAGATCTATGGATTTAAGGGGTGACAAGAATGCTCCATTCTTAGAGCAGGATCGAAGGCTTCCAGCTCTCCAACACCATGCCAAAGTCTCACATTTAGGTCTTTAATCACATGGGAATGGCTAGTATAAAAAAGACAGGTGTTAGCAAGGATATGGAGAAAAGAGGACCCTCATGAACTGTTGGTGGAAATGTAAACTGGTGCAGTCACTATGGAAAGTAGTAAAGAGGTTGCTCAAAAAATTAAAATGGAATTATCATACAATCCAGTAATTCCACTTCTGGGTATTTACTGAGGAAAATGAAAATACTAAGTTGAAAAGGTATATGCACCCCTATGTTTATTGCAGCATTTTTTACAATAGCCAAGATACAGAAGCAGCCTAAGTGTCCATTGATAGATGAATAGATAAAGAAGAGCGGCATATAAATGCAATGCAATATTAACCATAAAAATGAATGAAATCTTGCCATTTGCAACAATAGAGATAGACCTAGAGGGTACTATGCTCAGTGAAATAAGCCAGCCAGAGCAAGACAAATACCATATGACTTCACTTACGTGTGGAATCTAAAAAACAAAACAAATGAAAAAAACAAAAAACCCAGAAACAGACTCATAAATACAGAGAGCGAACTGGTGGTTGCCAGAGGGAAGAAGGATGTGGAGATAGGCGTAACAGGTGGAGGGAGATTTTTTTGGTTCTAAATGAACAGGGTGTTGCTCATTTTATTATCTTTTACTACCTTGTTTTCTATTTTTGGCCAGAATGAAATGAACAAGATGTTTTCTATTTTACTTAAGAATGATTTTCTCCAGTAACCGCTGTGAGAAAAAATTATGTGCAATCACAGCCACCTAATATATTTTTATATTAAGATGTTATTCAAACATTCAAAACCGTTTTTTGTATGTGATGTATGAGTAGAAGGACTCAAAGTGGTGAGTTTCACTGATGAAACTGGTTGAACGCTAAAGCAAAGGTAACCCCTTTTTGAACAAGGTGTTTAAAAGGGGCCATCCCAGAAAGTCCTTTCTTGAGCTCTGCATCTAAAGTAATATGCCAGTTACTCCTGTCATGCCACTCAGCTTCATTTCTTCCATTGTTTCTATCAGCTATTTTCTTGTTTACATTTGCTTATTGTCTATATCTCCTTCACAGGAATTCATATTCCAGTCTTTGTTTTGTTAGCTCCATGCCTAGAACCCTGCACAAGTAAGCACCCAGTGTTTGTTCAGTGAATGAATCTATTTTTGAAAACACAATGGTTAGCCTCTTACTCTAGGCTAGTCCACTCATTTATGTTCTTTTGATTTGTTTGTTTTGCTGTTGTTCTGTCTGTCAAGTATTTATCTTTTGTCCTTCTCACTGTAGATTTACTTATTTGTGGATGTAATTCCAGTCCTTTTGGTTTACTGTATTATAGTGGATAACATTTATCAGACACTTTAATAGAGCAGCATTTGGTGTGAGGTATAATAGAACTACGTTTTGCTAACAGTAAGAGAGCTTGTGGATTTAAAAAAAAATTAATGAGAGTGGATTTTTTTCTCCCTTTTTTAAAAAACATTGTATCACCAACTTTGTGTCTTCTTGAGTGGAAGAGAAAGGGATGGGCTGCGAGAACTTGTCCCTAACTTTGGACACCCAAAAACGAGTATGTTAAGAAGAAAGACTGAGATCCATTGCTCTAGAGTCACCTTTTCTATCTGGGCAAAAAGGAGTGAGATTAGGCATGAGATTGTTTAGAGCCGGTGTTTCAGCTAAAGATGAGCCAAGTGTGGAATACCCAGTAGGCCGTCTTGGCTGCCTGGTAATGAGGTCAGGGGGAAGCATGCAATCGTGTCTGATGGGTGGGTGGGACACTCAGTGCCAGACACCCTGGGGCGCTCAGTAAATATGGGCTGCTTTTAGCAATAATGCAGGCCTCCAACCAGCACTTGGTTTCATTTTACAACCTGTTTGGGAGAGCGGGAATCATTGCTGAAGCTGGTGGAGGTCTGGCACAAGGTGTTTGAAAAATAATTTCATTTCTTATGTTTTGGGGGATGGGAACTGAGGGGAACAGTGTTTCTTTGTGCTCTGGGAATCACATGTCCTTATGTTTTGGTCCTGACATGGTCATGAATATGTTTTCCTTAAAGGAAGAATTTATAGGAAACTCATGTTCATGTTCAATAATTTTAAAATCAATTTGCTACTTATACATTTCTTTCGAATTGTATTTTTTTTCTTTTTACATTGTAGGAGAAATAGGTTCTAGCTATGAAATCCAACCCACCACTGGGGACAATAAACTTCATTCAGTAAGTCATCTGTCATGACAAAGTGGCTTATCAATTTTAGTTGAAGCAGTCCAGGAATTGGTAAAGATTTTGATTTGTTTTTGTGAGAAATTTACCTCTTAAGATAAGTGCAAAATACACAAAATATTGAAGTGCAAATACTCTGATAGTAAATGTACCTGGATATCAAACATCAAAAACTTTTAGGAGACCATGTTATTTGCCTATGGGTTCAATAAAAACCTTGAAAATATCTTGTTTTATAGTCACACATTTTATTACAAATTTCTTTTTTTTTGTATTCAATAGAAAAGCAAGTTTGGAATCTATTTACAAGTACTATACATTCACATATATTATATACAGTTAATGAATTTAAAGAAAATGGGCAGAGAAACACAATATACATGGAAGAATATACCACTGTACATGGTTTATTATCGTGGTCCCTAGTGTTACTGTAGTAATAAATACAGTTCTATATTTACACATCTTATAAAACATCTCATAAATGTATTTTTTTGATTCCAAGTTAAAACATCTGATGAAAATAAACATGCTTATATAAAAATAAATCTACTAAGTCTTTTGGTTTGGATGTATTGAAGCTAATGTAGTATAATGGAAATTAAAAATTAATCCTTTGACCTTTAGTATTTAATAATTTTGCCTCTTAAAATACCTAACACATGTATTAGATACGGGTTAAGCGGAGAAGTCATGTTCCTGACATCAACTGGGTTGATCCAAACACAGTGCGACTAAAACCAAGCTAAATAAACAGGATAATATATTACCAAGTCTGTCGAGTCCAAAGTGGCTCAGACATCATTGCTGGAACGCGAGAAGTCATGTTAGTGGGTTTAATTTATGCTGTGTCTGCATTTGGTCATTACCTTAAGATGCACCGCAATTCCAATCAACTGATAAAATCTGTGAAAGATGTGTACTCACCCAGAAAAAATAAATCCCAGGTTGCTTACCATCTTTCCTGGTATGTCCATTGCTGGCAATAGACTTCTCTTGAGTCTGGACACCAAGGGGTTAAACACGGATTAGACACAAAGGCAGCAAACCCTGCCTGTAGATGACTGCCTTCATGGCGGTTTAAGAATTTAAGAAGTTCATTTTCCTTTCAAAATATTTGCAAGCAGTTTTGTTCCACTGAGAGTGTAACCCTCTAATGCTGATACATAAAATCCAGCACCTCCAGAAACGATGTGAATAGAGCCAGTTGAAGATGCCTTGCGTTACCTATTCATGGGGGGTTAGGGACCTGGAAGGATCCTTTCTGAGGAGAGGCAAAGTAGGACTAAAACATCTCCACATGGTCATGAAAATGAAATCCTGTTTGTCACCACCTTTACTAAGTCATGTAGACCACTTAAAACCCTTATCTTCCTAATAACTCCCAACCATCTTTTAAGGGTTTTTTGGGTTTAAACCCCATTTCATAGGTAAACAGACACCCTCCACCTCTCCGCTGAAATCCACAGAGTGGTGAGTTTAAAAAGAATTCACTTGAAATCATGGAGAATCTTTTTGGAACATTTCGACCTGCTTTTTAAAAACTCTAGGCTCCCCTAAACACTGTGGCCGATCTCTCTCTATCTGAACAAATGGTACGAGCGGCATTTAGACTTCTTTCCCCCTCTCCAGTATCAATAGGTTTTCAGCTTTTCCCACGGAGATTTTTTTAAGGAGCCAAGCTGCAGCTCTTTTTGGTTCCCGCTCTGATGTGCTCCATCTCACATTTTTAGGTTTCCGATTTTTGAAACCTTTTTCTCTCACATATTAGTCAGAGACATGGGACAAATGCCACAGATGAAAGACGGCAGTTTTCGGTCATCGGATAAGCGGGTGGTGACCCCGGACTGGAAGGCAGGTCGTAGACTGTGTTGGCGCTGGAGAAGGTCACCAAGGCTCGGGTTGAGTCGCAGGACTGTTTCTCGACATCGTCAGAGTCAACAGACATGAGGCTCGGGGGTCTGGATCTTGTCCAGAAGTGGGTTTGCTCTGCCGGGCCCCCCAGATCCTCTTTAAAATGGGGATTGAAGAGGATGTAGAGAAGGGGATTGAGGCAGGCAGGGAGGGGGACAATCACCAGAAGGATAAACTTGATCACTTCGGGACTGATAAATGTGAGGTTTAGCAAAGAGGAGAAGGACAGGAAGGCCACCGGGCAGTAGAGGACACAGTCGGTGAAGAGCAGCAGAGCGACGTGCTTCACCATGGGGCAGTCCCACGCGCTCTCCGGGCCTCCCGTCTCCAAACTGCAGTAGAGTCTGGTGTAGGCCACGGTCATCACGAGGAAGCAAAGGGAGTTGAGCAGGACCAGAGCCACCGTGTAGCCCGTGGCGCCGGGCTCTCCCGAGGGCAGCGGCAGGCAGAGCGGCGAGGCGCTGAGCCCCCTGCCGCCCAGCAGGGGCACCGCGGCCACGGTCACAGCCAGCAGCGTGCACAGCACAGCGACTGCTTTCAGACCGGAAACGGCAGTTTTCGTGCCCAGTTGTGCGGAGCACTTCACAGAGACCCCGCGCTCCAGGGCTGCCAGAGTCAGCAGGAACACAGAGGATTCCGAAGCAAAGACGGACAAGAAACCAACGGCTTGGCAGCCAGCCCCCTGCTCCCACCACGCACCGTGCCGGGCAAAGCTGCCGAAGGTGAAGGCGTCCACGCCAGCCAGCACAGCGCTGCACACCCCCGTGAGCATGTTCGCTGCGGCTATCAGCCCGATCAACAGTTTTATGGGGGGAATGTCCAGAGGCGCTCGGAACACTGTCGAGGTCACCAGCGCGTTGCAGGTGAGTGCCACAGCGGCCACGGTCCACACTCCCACCCGGATCAGCCAGCTACCAAACAGGTATTCGCAGAGCTTGAAGGGACCTGAAGTCCAAGAAAGAAAGACTGGGCATTAAATGAGGGTTTACCCTAAGAACGCAGCAGCCCAGTTTCAAAAAGACAGATGCACCCCTATGTTTATTGCAGCACTATTTACAATAGCCAAGAAATGGAAGCAACCTAAGTGTCCATCAGTAGATGAATGGATAAAGGAGATGTGGTACATATACACAATGGAATATTACTCAGCCATAAGAAGAAAACAAATCCTACCATTTGCAACAACATGGATGGAGCTAGAGAGTATTATGCTCAGTGAAGTAAGCCAAGCCGAAAAAGACAAGTATTGAATGATTTCACTCATATGTGGAGTGTAAGAACAAAGAAAAAAACTGAAGGAACAATACAGCAGCAGACTCACAGAACCCAAGAACGGACTAATAGTTACCAAAGGGAAAGGGACTGGGGAGGATGGGCGGGAAGGGAGGGATAAGAGGGTAAAAGGGGCATTACGATTAGCAGACGTAATGTTGGGGGGGCACGGGGATTTTTTTTTTTTTTTTTTCGACAAGTAGGGCTTCTCATCTCACTACGCTGATGGTCCGTGACTGTCTTGGTGTTGGTGGGGTGACCTGATGAAGGGGGTAGTTTAATCACCACAATATTGCTCATGTAATTGTAGGTTAATGATACCAAAATAAATTGTAAAAAACAAAAACAAAAACAAAACAAACAAAAAATAAAGTTACTTGTCAAACTAAAACCATAAATTTCATTAGTAGGGGCCAGAAAAATTGAAAATTTTAACAAAAGCATGAATGTTAATGTCAAAAATCTTAAATGTTGAGTTCTTTTCCCTTGAAAGTAAAATCATGGCTTGCAGGACAATCAACAATAAAAAAAAAAATTTAAGCTACAAAAAAAAATAAATGAGGGTTTACCAGTTTTGCCAAATAACCTGTTGGTTTCTGTTAGGACACCAAGAGAGAGAGGCCAGTAATGCCCACGGGAACGCGGTTCCCCTGTGGTGCCCTCCACTTCCGTAAACCACTGTGGTTACTGTCTCAGAGCTGACCGGGTGAGTCTAGCAGGTGCCATGTGTTGTACGCAGAAAACGGATACGGGGAATTTAAAGCACTTGATTACGGTCTCCCCGATACAGCAGAGCTGGGGCCAGGTAAGAAGTCAGATGTTCTGGGCTTTGCATTATAGTTTTTCAGAATGCTTTGAAAAGTTTCTGTAAGCAGAAAAGGAGAATCCTAGGGAAATACTCCATAAAATTGGAAGAGGATGTATAGGTACTATGAATGTGCATTTCATGAAAATCACATCTTAGGTTTAGCTTGCAATTTGATGTTTGGGAGCAAGGGACGATCTATTTATTGAAAATAAAATATCAACCCTTCCCAGCTGTGTTTTTTTTTTTAACTGGCCCATTCTGTTTCTTGGAATGGGATAAACAAGGAAGTGAAGTCAATATATGTAGATATTTTTTACTTATCTGTATAAACTATTGTTTGCTTCAACCAAATAGCTATTTTGGGAAGGCGAAAGAAATCACTTTCAGGTCAGTGACTACATGAGGCTTGACTGTTCAGGCGAAATTGCTAACATCATTTTAAAAACCACATACACCTCTAACTACAGGCTCGATTCTTTAATTTCCAGCAGTCTGAATCCAAAGATTCCCACAAAAATCCTATTTGTGAATAGAGACCAACTCCAGGGAACAAACACTGGTATCTCATATCTCAGAGGTCCCCTTGGGAAAGGACCCTGATGAGCCACAAGGATGGCCCAGGTGTTGTCCTGAAGTGTAGTGGAAACGGCTCTGCCGGCCTCCGAGCTGATGGCGGGCGCCGCTGAGGCGGCTCTGAGGTCCTTCTCACCTGGTGAAGGGGAACACTGCACCGAAGGAAGGGCCTTCAGATCTTCCTCCAGGTCAAGCAGGAAATCCTCAAGGTCACGCTCATCTGCAGGGATGAGAAGTCTCGGACTGATTAGTTCTCTCTCTTTGCAGGGGACAAAGCCCAGAGAGGAGAGTCCTGGATTGCCATTGAGATGTGAGGCGTCAAGGGAACATAAGGGCAGACATCCCACTGTTCCCTGAACCCTGGCTTTCCTGTGAGTCTTTTGTAAACCTGCCTTTGGATGTTCTACTGCGTCCACTCTGTGACACAGTATTTCAGCGGGACTGGGGAAAGGGAGAGTAGCCCCGGAGTCCTGGTCATGACGCCCAAGCTCTCTCGTTCTGTCCTCACCCCCTGCAGCCCATCACGGCCCCAAGCTGCACAGCTAAATCAGAGAGAGGCCGTGGGCCTCTCCGTTCAGTGGAAGAATCACTTTAACAAATTTCATAATGCTCGGGAAGCCACAGTGGAAATGTTTGGGCTGTGCTCTCTGGGCACAAGAGGGAGAATTAGCTACAGCAAGTTTCGGTCTTTCTGGGGAATTCCGCTTAATGGAAGACAAATCAAGCGACTGCTCGGTGTCTGGTTTGTGATCTAACGCACTTTCCCAAAGACGCTGATTTAATTGGTCTGGTGAGGGGCTTTGGCATCAGCATTTTGTTTTTCAGTCTTTTTATTGAAGTATAGTTGATACACAGTATCATACTGGGTTTAAGTATACAGCACAGTGGTTCAGTGGTTACACACACTATTAAATCCTCACCCCCACTAGTGCAGCCATACCAGTCAACACAGGCGATGTCACAGACTCCTTGGCTATGTTCGCCATGCTGCACTTCCATCCCCGTGACCAGCTTATATTGTGATTGAGACTTTTGTGCCCCTTTATCCCCCTCAGCCTCCCCAGCCACCCACCCCAGGCCCTCCTCCACCCACCACTTTTCAGTGTCTCTGGGTCTCCTGCTGTTTGGTTCATCATCAGCATTTTTAAAGAGCTTCTGTGTGATTCCAGTAGGAGGCCCAGGGTTGAAAACCACTGCCCTCGAAAATAAACTTCATAAAGAACCTTGTTTCTCTTGTTCATCATTTACCTCTAGAGCCTAGAACAGTGCCTGGAACATATAAGCCACTTTAATTTTTTTTTTCTCTGGTTAATAAATATAGCAGACATTAGGGTGGATGAGGCAGGAACAGCAAAAACTAAAGCAAGAACCAGAACAAGACACATGTTGAGGTCTAAAATAAAAATGCCAAGGTCCAAAATATCAGCTTCTTAAATCGGTATGTGCTAAGGCAATGTGCAGACTGACGGACTCGTACTTGCTTGTGCGTTAACGAATCATTAAGGCCCAAAGGAAGAAAAGCCGGTCTGTTTAGGCTCTGTGCGAACTTGCAAAGCTGGCAGGAAAGGAGAGTGGGCGGCCGGAGCGCCTCCTCGCTCCCACAGGTGTGGCTGAGGTGCGTTGCTGTCTATTTAGGTCAGGTCTTACTCCAAGGACAGCCAAGCACTTTACAGACATTATCTCATCTCACCTTCCCGACAGATACCCAGGTGAGGGGTGGGAGGGGGGAATGTTTTAGAATTAGATGGATAAGAAGTTGGATTCTTAAGGCCTTCTGCTGAAATAGGGAGGCATGTAAAATGCCTATATCCTCTGCTCCCCCTAGGCCATAGAATAAAATTAGATTTTATCTTCTGGAGAATAAAGCTCAGAAGCAAGTTTGGGAAACGTATCCAACAGGGATGTGGATTTTTAAAAGTTTGAGGTGTTTTTTAAAAGTTTACGGAAATACTGGTATCAATATCAATAATTACCCCCGAGGACAATATAGGCTAAGGGGGATCTAATTATAAATAAAAGGACTAGGAATTCACTTACAAAAAAGAGGAAGTTTTAGAAGGAATTCTGAAGGAGCTTCCTCTTTCTCTGGGAGTCTTTAAAAAGTGGGATTGGTTCCCAACTTGCTGGGGTGGTTACTCCAGACGTGCCTGGAGCTCAGATGATCTGTTTGATGACTTTTCAAGACCCTTCCAGATGCAATTTCATCCCTGTGGCATGGCAGTCTTACCTTGAACTTGAAACATTCCAGCATCTTTCTTCTGCAGGTCATCTGTACTGCCGTTGTCACCTTTATCCCACTGACTAGAAACTTTATAGACATTCTCACACACTCCAAATGCACAGCACTGGTACGCATAAGGCATTTCTATAACCCTTTAATTGAACAAAACCAAACAAACACAGACTTAAAGAAACATGTTGTTAAATATAGTGTTCATCTTTCACTCAATAATTTTGACTTTGGATTTTAGCCTTAATTCATAAACTAAAATGCTAATAATGGGCATAAAGATATTCACTGCAGTGTTAATTATAATAACATTGGCGTTATTAAAAAATTATTGCTATGAAATGTTGATAATTGCTGAGGTTGAGTGATGGGTATGTCATACTATTTTTCTCTACTTTTGTGCTTGAAAATTTTCATAAAAGAAAGGTTAAAAATAACTGCTAGGAAAATTGTAGCACCACTAAAAAGTGCTTATGGTGTGACACGATGTTAAATGACAAAATCATGACAGAAGTTTGTATATGGACTGTGATTCTAACAGTTAAAAATACATTGAAAACAAAATCTGGAAGGAAATAACATAAAAGTTGTTTAGGGGATATTTTTAGATTTTTTTTTTTCCTCTCTACTTTCTGAACTATCTTCTGGGGTTATGGTTTTAAAAGTGGTAGTTTAAAAAATATACATATATATGCACTCTTTCAAGGGACTACTTTATTGATAATAAACAACAGGTTTTAAAGAGCATTACTTCTTCAAATATTAATTTAGTCCATTTCACAAGCTAGATGAATTAAAAAATGTCAAAAGTAGTACAATAACATAATGTTATCTAAGTACATGTCCCAGTTTTTACCCCATGGATCAATGGCTTTTGAACTCTTTCCATGAACTCTGTGATTCTGGGAGGCATCTCTGAGAAAGAAGGGAAACGTGGTCAGGAAGACATGCTCCCCCCCTTTGGAGCTGTCTTAACGATGTCCTGGGGGTGGGGGACTCGAGGGCATGAAATGCTATTCAAGAGAGTCCCATGACCTCATAAATTTTGAAAACTACTCTAACACGTCTATTACTTCACATGACCAAAAACGTATCTTATTAGTTTTAATGACAAACTCACTTGAGTTCTGGAAAGTTTTCAGATGATATCAAGCTCTGTAATGGATAATTTCCTGTTAATTTTAAGTGAGTTAAACCATGTAACCCAGTTACAGGAAAAGACGACAGGCAGTTGGATGAGAGGTCTCTGCAAAACATCAAATAACATTAGCTTTGAGTCCACATTAGCTCAAAACGCCTAGGTTACCAAAGCAGCCTGAAGACCATTAAACGGCTCCATGAACACTTCTAAGACGGGTCCTTACTCTTAATGGTAAAAGTGACCATTTTGGCTTTCACTCCTGATAACTTCTCTGTTTACAATCGGAATTGTAGGGGGGAAATGTTTTCATCTCATCCTAATTGTACTTTCTATAGTCAGCCTAATTTTTTCTGGGTGGAGACATCTAAAGGCAAACGGAAGGTGCTACATCTAATCTGAAAAACCATAACTGACTGGACGGAGTTAGGAGGATGGAGTGAAGAGTAGGGAAAACGTTGGGGGGTTATTCCCCAACTTCCGTCTGACCAATTCTGTCTTTATTAGACAAGGGAAAAGGGGAGAAGAAGGAGCAAGAGGCAGAAAGAGGAGGAAAAAAAGGGACAGGCAGGTTTCCGTTAGTTAGGATGGCAAACTACAACACGACAGCCTTTTAGAACCGAATCGACATCTTACTCCATTCCACCTGCGTGCTCAGTAAAGACGGAGAATTCCGCCTGTCTAATCAGAGCCAGCTGTCCCCCGGATCTTCCGCTGCCCGCCTGAGGGCCCCATGGCCCTGGGGGGGTGGGGGGCGGCTGTCCCCTCTGCTGTGGGGAGCACGGGGGCCCGGGCAGTCTGGGCAGGCTTCCTCAGCAAAACCCACGTTCTGATGGATGAGATGGCCCCCAGTCACTACAAGACATGCCAAAACGGGTAACGAAATACTTACAGCTTTCTTAGAGATGGCAAAGTGGAAAATGCATTGGGGTGAATGATGGCGATTTTGTTCCAAGCTAAATTCCTATTAAAAAAAAAAAAGTCAACTGAGAGAATTACATATGAAAAGAAGACGGTGTGAAGTTTTTACCATATATATTCATTCTTCTACCAGAATTTAATTTCCACTCAGGACAGGAGCATTCAGCTTATCAAATCATGCTCCACATAAAGGTGGTAGCAATATAAGATGGCAAAAGAGTGGACCGAAATGCAGTCTTGTTTAGATCAGTCAAGAAAAAAATCATTCCGGTGGTTTACTGTAGTTTTTACTCTCTTCTTGCTAAAAAGTTGACTTTTACATGGTTGTAAAATCTTATTCGGGCATTTCTGAGATGAATGAGGGTGGAGGAGCAGGAAGGGACAAGAACTTCTGAGGCTCCCCCTCGACAAGCAAATATATTTTCAAGTGATAAAATGTCCCTGGATATGTAATGAAACTCAGCAAGACTTTCTGAACACTGCCAGGTGTGTGAGGCCTTAAAGAAAAAAAAACACAGAAAAACTTAAAAAAAAAAAAAATTCCCAGTCCAGGAGATGGACATTTAAGTTCTTAACTGGGAAATGAATAGAAAAGAAGCTAATTTATGTTGGAAGTAAAATCCTTTGATAACAAAGAAAATCTACAATTTATGGAGAAATAAAATTCACTCAACATATGCACGTAATGAAATGTAGGTAATGTAGCAGGAAAAAGAACTTCACTTTGAATGAGGAGAAATGAACTTAAGAATTGTTTTTTAAATGCCTAATGAATAAAGTGTAGTCATTTGAGAAAACTGAAAGGGATCAGAGTCAACTTTCCGCTAGCACAGGTAAGCGATGTATTTTTGCATTGCCCTCCCCACCCGGTTACCTTGGATAAATGGTATTCGCAATATTTATATTCTCATTTGAAAGTCTCCCTAACCTGGCGGAAATTGGAACCCTTTTTCTTTTGCCTCTTTCACTGATTACACAACAGAAGAGAATTCTAGCTAAGAAGGGAAAGAAATGGCACGGAAGGAGTGGGAAAGCCAGAGATGGCGGTCGGATAATTCCACAAGGGGACTGTCTTCTGCCAAGCTGCTAAAGTGTGCGTCCAGTGAGGGAGGCAGGTCATTCCATTTGTCAAAGTTTCTGGCAGCTTCGGGCAGAACCTGGGTGCCCCAGCGAGCTTCACAAAGCGGAGTAGCAGGAATGTTGGCCGAGTCTTGCCATGGGGCTTTATGGTGATTTCATTGGGTGTTAGGTAAAAAGGAAAGAATTTGTATGTTCAAAGACTGTCACTCCACTCCCATCCCTGAGCCTGTTGGCGGGAGTCCTCCCGATTGCACTCCCTGCCTGCTCTGGGTTTGGGGCTGACCCTCCCAGGGCTCCGTGCTGGTGTCCCTGCAGCTTCCCAGCTGGGTTTTCGGTGCAGCCCCCGAGGAGGATGGAGCTGGGCGTCTGTGGTCTGCTCCTTCTCTGTGTTGGAATCTTGTCCCTGGCTGCGGCCGCACACCTTCTCAGCCACGCACCCCCTCGCCATGCTCAGCTCGTCCTCGATTTTAGAAACACCATTTCCTCCCCGTGTCTCCTCAGCCCCAGTCTTGGCTATGTTGCTGGTTCTCTGCACACCCATGCCTTGCTCGCTCCCTGCCAACACCTAGGTGAATGTCTCTTCATTTGAACCATCTTGGGTGAATTCTGTTTCCTGCCAGGACCTTCACTGATATACCCGAAAAGAATATACATTTGTCCAATAATGATAATAAGAATTAATAATAATAATAACCACCACCACCACCACCACCACCACAATGACACTGCTGAAAAGACACATGGTGTCACTCCTGTTAGGCCAACTCACCAAACAGGGGCTTGCTCCCTGAACTTCATTACAGTTGCAACCTCCCCCAGAAAAGCAGTCAGTCAGGGATTTCCTGGTCAGCATCACTGATAAGCTAATCTGTCACATGAGCCTCTCGACCTTCCCTAAAAGAAGAGGTCGTCATCCCCTGCTTTTCCCTCTAGGAGGAACTGGCCTTGCCTGAAACAATCCCTTCTTTCCTTTCTGCTAGTAACTCCCCCAACCCCAACCTCCCATCTGTGAAGACCTTTCATTTTGGATAATTCCTGGGAGCATCTCTCTACCTGCTAGAGGAGGTGCTGCCCGATTCACAAACTGCTTAATAAAGCCGATTAGATCTTTGAATTTACTTGGATGAATTTTGTTTTTTCACAACACTGTTGCATGTTTACTATGTGCCAGGTATGGTTGTAAGTTTTTTTACCTGTATTACAACCCACAAAACAACTCTAAGGGTCAGTTAATGTCATTAGCCCATTTTACTGGTGAGGAATGAAGCGCAGAGTATTACGTGAGTTGCTCAAAGTCACAGTCATCCCAGGAGCTAGGATTCAAACCAAGCTGACTTCAGCATCCTTGATCTTTTGCTCAAAACATGATCGGAATTCTTAAGGAAATGATGAGAGGGCCCCTGTACTCGACCCCCAGGATGAGGAGGCGAGAAAGTTCTTGTCATTTTCAGGCAGGGCAGTCGGAGTGTTGGGCCCTGTAGCCAAGAATGTGCAAAGTGCCTCAGAGTGGGGTATGCCCAAAGGGGGAGGTCTTGACTCATGGGACGAGAGGGGGCAAGCCAAGAAAGGGCGGGCAGGAGTCCAGTGGGCACCAGGAAGAGGAGAAGCAGCTGCCTGTGGGTCAGGGGGCCAGGAGCTCGTAGGGGAGAGATAAAGCTGGACAGGGCAGTTGGAGTCAGGTCTAAAGGGCTGTGTTGGGAAGTTTAGTATTGAACTTGAACTTGAAGACAATAGGGAAATAAGATTTTTGAAACAGGGAGGTATCATGCTTAGATTTCTATTTAAGAAAAGTTCTCCTTGGAGAATGAGATGAAAGGGCAGTGACTGACGGTGAGAAGACTGGTCAGGGGATGATGACGGTGAGCCAGTGTGCCTGGTGGAAGAGCAGATGAACTGGGCTTGGCACAGTTTGGTGTGCGACTGATGTGAGTTCTAAAAGGCAGAAGGAGTTCAGGGGACTCAGACATGTCGCCTTCAGGGTCTGTGTCCCATTCTTTTGATATCTTTAGAGGTCAGCCCCTTTATTTATTTGGTAAACACACTTAAGTATAACTTATAGCAAATTTCAGTGATATAATACAGTGTTATCAATTATGTCAGCCTTTTCAAACAGAACTAACTTTTGGAAACACCCAGAACTCCAATCTGGTGAATAAGACAGGTAATGAAAGTAGGTAATGTATTTTTGTTTCACACTTATTCAAAAAAGTAAAAGACTTTCACAAGCTGATTTAAACCAAAAGTAGAGAAAGGGTAACGTAAATTCAGAACAAGACCTAATACCCATCCTCCTTAAAGTTTTCCAAAAAGTAGAAGAGGAGGGAATACTCCCAAACTCATTCATGAGGCCAACATCACTCTAATATCAAAACCAGGCAAAGACACCACAAAAAAATAAAATTACAGACCAATATCCCTGATGAACGTAGATGCAAAAATACTCAACAAAATATTAGCAAACCAAATTCAAAAATACATCAAAAAGATCATCCATCATGATCAAGTAGGATTCATCCCAGGGATGCAAGGATGGTACAATATTAGAAAATCCATCAACATCATCTACCACATCAATAAAAAGAAGGATAAAAACCACATGATCATCTCCATAGATGCTGAAAAAGCATTCGACAAAATTAACATCCATTCATGATAAAAACTCTCAACAAAACGGGTATAGACAGCAAGTACCTCAACATAATAAAGGCCATATATAACAAACCCACAGCCAACATCATATTTAACAGCGAGAGGCTGAAAGCTTTTCCTTTAAGATCAGGAACAAGACAAGGAGGCCCACTCTCCCCACTTTTATTCAACATAGTTCTGGAGGTCCTCCCCATGGCAATCAGACAACACAAAGAAATAAAAGGCATCAACATTGGCAAGGAAGAAGTTAAACTGTCCCTGTTTGCAGATGACATGATACTGTACATAAAAAACCCTAAAGAATCCACTCCAAAACTACTAGATCTAATATCTGAATTCAGCAAAGTTGCGGGATACAAAATTAATACACAGAAATCTTTTGCATTCCTATACACTAACAATGAACTAGCAGAAAGAGAAGTCAGGAAAACAATTCCATTCACAGTTGCATCAAAAAGAATAAAATACCTAGGAATAAACTTAACCAAGGAAGTGAAAGACCTATATTCTGAAAACTACAAGACACTCTTAAGAGAAATTAAAGAGGACACTAATAAATGGAAATTCATCCCATGCTCTTGGCTAGGAAGAATTAATATTGTCAAAATGACCATCCTGCCTAAAGCAATCTACAGATTCAATGCAATCCCTATCAAAATACCTACAGCATTCTTCAATGAACTAGAGCAAATAGTTCTAAACTTCATATGGAATGACAAAAGACCCCAAATAGCCAAAGCTATCCTGAGAAGGAAGAAGAAAACAGGGGGAATTATGCTCCCTGACTTCAAGCTCTACTACAGAGTTACAGTAATCAAGACAGTTTGGTACTGGCACAAGAACAGACCCATAGACCAGTGGAACAGAATAGAGAGCCCAGATATAAACCCAAACATATATGGTCAATTAATAATATATGATAAAGGTGCCATGGGTATACAATGGGGAAATGACAGCCTCTTCAACAGCTGGTGTTGGCAAAACTGGATAGCGACATGTAAGAGAATGAAACTGGATTACTGTCTAACCCCATACACAAAAGTAAACTCAAAATGGATCAAAGACCTGAATGTATGTCATGAAACCATAAAACTCTTATAAAAAAATATAGGCAAAAATCTCTTGATGCAACTTCTTCATGAACATATCTCCCTGGGCAAGGGAAACAAAAGCAAAAATGAACAAATGGGACTACATCATGCTAAAAACCAAAGGAAACCATCAGTAGAACAAAAAGACATCCTACAGTATGGGAGAATATATTCATAAATGACATATTCGATAAGGGGTTGACATCCAAATTATATAAAGAGCTCATGCACCTCAACAAACAAAAAGCAAATAAGCCAATTAAAAAATGGGCAGAGGATCTGAACAGACACTTCTCCAAAGAAGAAATTCAGATGACCAACAGGCACATGAAAAGATGCTCCACATCGCTAGTTATCAGAGAAATGCAAATTAAAACCACAATGAGATATCACCTCACACCAGTTAGGATGGCCAACATCCAAAAGACAAACAACAACAAATGTTGGCAAGGATGTGGAAAAAGGGGAACCCTCCTACACTGCAGGTGGGAGTATGAATTAGTTCAACCATTGTGGAAAGCAGTATGGAGATTCCTCAAAAAACTCAAAGTAGAAATACTGTTTGACCCAGGAATCCCACTCCTAGGAATTTACCCTAAGAATGCAACAGCCCAGTTTCAAAAAGACATATACACCTCTATGTTTATCACAGCACATTTTACAATAGCCAAGAAATGGAAGCAACCTAAGTGTCCATCTGTAGATGAATGGATAAAGAAGATGTGGTACATATACACAATGGAATATTATTCAGCCATAAGAAGAAGAAAAATCCTACCATTTGCAACAACATGGATGGACCTAGAGGGTATTATGCTCAGTGAAATAAGCCAGGTGGAGACAGACAAGTATCAAATGATTTCACTCATCTGTGGAGTATAAGAACAAAGCAAAAACTGAAGGGCTATTACAATTAGCACACACAAAACAGCGGCAGACTCACAGATCCCAAGGACGGACTAACAGTTACCAAAGGGAAAGGGACTGGGGAAGATGGGTGGGAAGGGAGGGATAAGGGGGAAAAAGGGCTATTACAATTAGCACACACATAATGTAGTGGGGGTGGGGATGGGGGTCGGGTGGGGGGATACGGGGAAGGTAGTATAACACAGAGAAGACAAGTAGTGATTCTATAACAACCTTCTACACTGATGGACAGTGACTGCAATGGGGTATGTGGTGGGGACTTGAAAATAGGGGGAGTCTAGTAACCATAATGTTGCTCATGTAATTGTATATTAATAATAGCAAAAAATAAGTTCTTAATAAAGTATACCAGAGTTTAAACATTACATATCATCATTATTCATCAAAATTACCTTAAAATTTAGTTTCAAGATGGAAAAGTTTTAACTGTTTTGCTTGTCACACACAAAAAATCTGTTATGAAGTTTTGCTTTTGTTTTTTTCATTTTTGGTTAATATATGGTGTTTTCAATCATAAAATAGAATTAAATATTTACAACTCTTAGTCATCTGAGCAACAGAAAACATTTTTCAGGGCAGCTGTGCTCAATCCTTCGTGCACTCGTTAGAGTTCAGATTGTCAGGCCCCGCTCCAGAGACCCTCATGCAGGAGGCTGGTGAGGGCGGGGAGTCTGCATTTTTTACCATTGCCCCAGGTGATTCTGAAGCACTTTGAGACACCAGTTGAAAAATTAACCAGGAAATGTGTGAAGGAAGAACTGGGTGGTCAGCCATTTTCGTGTGAAAAACAATCTCGGCCAATCCCACACTGCACCCAGAAACACACTTCATAGCTTATTCAACAGCATGGCCTCCTTCTTTATCGGAGTTTCATGTCTGCTGAGTGGCAGAGAGCAGACTGCAAATTTACTGCTTTTGAATTGGTTCCTGGAAACGATCATGAACAAAATATTTGCCTTTTCATAGGAAAGATAAGCACAAAGGTCCAACAATACCAGTGTGCAGTGAAAAGAAAATGTTAGGGGAAGACCCCAAAGAGAACGAAAGCGCTCTGGGTGAGGGAAGGCCCAGGGAGGCGGTACTCACAGAGACCGGAGGCTAAGCAGATGCTGGAAAGTGTCGACTTTAATTTCACAGACTTCATTATGACGGAGGTCTCTGAAATGACAGAGTTCCGAAGACTGATTTCAAAGTCACAGGTTCCAGAGATCAATCTTCAGAGAACTTTTGCAGAGTCAATAATACCTGCCCTCAATCAGGAACTGTTTTTAAAATTTTGTTTTGTTTGAAGAACATTTATATACTTATATAGGCATTGCCTCTCTTTCGGAGCAGCTCCTTCCTCTGGGTGAGTACCAAGCATATAAGAAATGCCGTCTCCCCCAAACACCTCGAGGATCGCCGCTCCTCGCTGTGCCCGCTGAGCCTTTCTTGCCTCCCTGGAGGGTTTTCAGGAGCATCAAATCCTTACCTTTAAAGGTGGATTTTTCCCCCTCCTTTTAATTTCCCAAAGGCATTCAGAGAAAAACTAAGTCGGGGAGAATAGATGGTTAATATTATTTTGATCGAAATCAAAATATGACTCTAAAGCAGTAAGGCTGATGTTTGGTGGAGTAGGCAGTTTTAGGAGAGGAATTATAAGGTATTTCATGCATAAGTGGCCCCAATGGCATCTCAGATGTGGCACATGTGGTTCCTCCTGTGAAGATGGCTATTGTGCAACAAACATCCCAGCAAATCCATGTCTTCCCCATATTTAGAAATAACAGCACTCATTGGATATGTAAGCTTAGAAAAAGTCCAAAGCTCAAATAAACCCAGTTCGTGATTATACCCCATTCAGAAAAAAGAAAAAGCAAACACATAATAAACAGCTGTACTCATAGTACAAAGCCTGGTAAAATAATATTACATACGTTTCCTGATTTTATAGCCATCCTATATCGTCACACCTCGCGTGTGTAAGAAAGGAAAGCTTCAAATGTCTCTTTCCAGTGAATCCCCTGCTAAGCAAACCCATGACCCCTGGAAATGTGCGTTTGGTCTCTTGTATTTTGCTAATTTATTCAGAGACTCTTACAGACTTACATTTTCTGAAGCTTCTGACAGACTGAAAAACTGGGTAAATCTTCTAGCAGGTTGTAAGACAGATCTCTGAAGACCAGAAGGTACAGAAGGGAAAATCCGTTACATTATTAATCGTAAGGAAGCATGTTTTGCTCTCCCGCCCCCTCCAAAATGATCCATCTCCCAAAGGCAGACCCTGGCTTCCCCAGGTCTGACACACACCAGGTAGTCCCGGGCGTTACTGGATTAAGCAACAGATTCAAATGTTTACTGAAATATAACTGTTATACTTCTTTAACTGATTTAAAAATTTTTCAAAATGAATTTATCTATATTTTGTTAGTGATGCTCTACAATGTCCTAGCTATTATCTTACTGAAATGAGCACAGATTAAATTAAATAATTGTGCCTCTGTTTCTAAGAGCTGCTGTATCTCTACAGCTAAGGGAATTACTGTGGGTTCTTTTCTAATCAACTAAAAAAAAAAAACCCAACAATTCAAAACATAGCACTAACTTTGAAATCAATCACTACAAGAGAGGAAAAAAAAAATCTAAGAAAGCCTTCAGCCCAAACTCAACAAATTACAGAAAAACAAAAACATCTGGACATATTTATAGTATAATATAACTAATCTGAAACAAGCCATGGTAATTTGCAGAAAGTTTAAAAAAAAACGAAAGCTGGTAGATAAAGTAACATAGATATTTAGAAAAATCTTGTCTCATGTTTTGAAACTTATCAGCTAATTGACTAACACATTTTCATGCCTGATTCTAATTCTTAATACCAGGTCACTACTACCATGCAACTATAAGATCCATATTGTTTCTAAGAGGCTTTCAAATTATTTTAATCTTATAACTTATCACTTTATCCTATATTTATTAGCTAAATGGAATTTATATAGAAATATAGTTCATTTACTACACAGACATATTTCAGATGAAACTGTTTGCAAACATGACTTTGTAGTTTTACTAGAGGTTTGAAAGACCAAAGCAGACCAAACAAATAACAAAAAAACAAAATCATACCTGACACCTATGCACACATATGCTTGGTTAACAATATGGTGCATAAATTTGAAAAGTAGTGAATGTAATAAAATGGACTCATGTATTATCAAAGCTGATACTAATTTGGTTCATTCATGTCCACAGACTTCAAGGGGACAAATCCTTCCCAAGTACCTCTTAGTAGAGTGTATATCAAATCTTCTACATAAAGACTCGGGGTCATCTTCTCTTACCTTCTACCTGATGATTTTCATGGCTAACATTGATCAAACACTTCTTATATAAAGACATGTTTACAGCTTTCCCTGAATTATTTAATTCTTGCGGTCACCTTATGAGGGAGACACCATGATTATCCATCCCCAACCATGTTGAATTATTTGCCTAAGATCACCAGCTATTAAGTAGGGAAAGCCACACACAACCAAGTAACTCAAGTGGAGGTGAGCAACGTGGGGGCAAAATTACTCATATTCAGTGAAATTTCCTCCTGGAACAGGTACTCAGTGAATTATTTGTCCAAAGGAGGGGAGCTCTCAGTATTATGCTTCCAGAACATAAAGTAGACTGGAGCAGAGGTCAGGACCCTGAGTTCTATTCTCAGCTTCAACGAATTCTAGCTGGTCCCTCCACTGACCAAAGCATTGATGTCTTTCCTAGAGCACAGAGCCTTTGCTCTGAATGATTTGCCAGGCAGCCTGCCAATTCCTCTCTTTCAATAAGAAGAACCTGCTTTGCTGATCTCGCAGGGCTGTTGTGAAGAACAAATCAATATTACAGGTTGAAGTGCTCTGAAAGTGGCAAAATACTGCTGCTAATGCATCTGTATTCTCCCAGGCTTTTTAAGTTGCAATGGGAAGAAAGGAGAGTGTGAGGAAAGAATAATGGTGTTAAGGAAACGAGAAAGAAGATGATAACAGCCAACGGTGCCTGAGTGCTCACAGCGTTCCAGGTGCTCGTATGAATGTTTGACATGTAGTAACTCATTTAATCTTCTGAAGGAAAATGACATGTCTATTTTATAGGTTGGGAAATGGAGCCCCAGAAGGGATAAATGACTTGCTCAAGAAATTGTGCAGTACAAACTGTGGGTACAGAGGGAAACTGGATTTGAGCCAGAAAAGCAGACTCAGAGCCTTTGATTTTAACCAATTTGCCGGTCATTCTCTATTTATGCAGTGTGGGGAAAATGGAAGTTCCTATAGCCAGGATCCTCACCTGACCCTAAACTACTTGATGATGTAACTGGCCTCCTGCTAGGCTAATACTTCCACACCCAGAGTCAGTGAGCTATGATTGACTGAGTCACTGTATAAAGAGCTCTGCCTAGTGCTCAGTGGCAGTGATGAAGGAGGATTACAGATCTGCAGGCTGTTGGTTGCAGACATAATTCTATTGCTCTACCTATTGCTGGGAGTACAAGCCGGGCAATAAACCCTTTTATCCCAAGAATGTTCCATTGTCGTTCCAAGGCCTCACCACATCCATAGTGAACTTGCCCGGGGCTGAAACCCATTGGCAAGACACGCAGTTCTAGATCTGGGTGTTGTACCATTCACTGTGTGACCTCGTGGAGACAGATGTGACTTAAACGCTGGCCCCCTGCTTGATTATTACAGTATGTGAAATCCTAGTCATGTTCCTGAGCCAGTTTCCTCAAGAACTGATGATAATTACATGTGTTCTGGGTGTGGTGGGCAGGATTCTAACATGGTCCCCAAGATGCCCACTACCTGGATACATACACTTTTTTCCAGTTACTCAATCAAACTGCCTGTGTTTGAATTTGGACCCTGCCACTTTTCTTCAGTGTGACTTTGACAAATGTACCTAACTCGCCTAATTCTCAGTTTTCTCATCTGTCTCTCTACCTCACTGATGAGGATGACATGGGGCAAAGGAGAGGATAACGTGAACGACTGTGTCCAAGGCTGTCACGTGTGTTACTGTAACCCCAAATCACTGAGCAACTGAATTCTGAAGTGAAGCGGCGGGCCGGGGACAAGGGGAAGGCGGAACCGCCATGGCAGGCATCCCTCTCACTTAACATCCACAGAGCTGCCGCTTGGTACAGCCTATGGTGCAATTACGGGCATTCAACAGTCACAGACGTCTCCTGGGTGAGAACAGAGCTGTGACAAGAGAGTAGGGTCCTTTCATTAAGTCCCAGCAATGCTCAAAGGATGGAAATAGGGTTGGGTGGAAAAAGACGGCTGAAGATGGAAGGGCCGAACAAGGCTCTTCAAATCCCTATTAACTACTTTTCGTAAGACAGGGGAAAGGCAGAGGGAAAAGCTTCCTGTCAACAGAAATAACGAACGCAAGCCGCTTAACTGCTCGATGGAACATTAGAACATGGCACCCGCAGTTGCATAGGGAGAATGTTTGGTCTCCTTTAGCAAGGTTTGTGTGCATCTGATAAATACGCTTTTTATTTTGGCTTCCATATTGGGTTTTTAGTTCATTATGTTATTTTTTTTCTGCTTTGCAAAACCTTTAGAGGGGGAAATGAAGTTATCTTGGCTTGTTGATATCCACTTTCTGAAAGGAAATGTGTGCCAGTTGCAACCCTGATGGGACACTGTTTGGCACTTGAGAACAAAGGGCACCCCGCCATCATTACCGAGGTCATCAGAAAGCCACTTCCCTGGCCCAAAGCAGGCAAAGGAGGCCTGACCTCCTGGAGACCTGCAAGGAAAGAACTTTCTCCTTTTTTCAAGGATTATTGCAATAAAGTCTTCCATTCCACCTCTAAATGGAAGCCGCCTGTTTACACAGCATTATTGCCTTGCCTATACGCACAGCACTTGGAGATTAGGTAACTGATCGCAGACGGTTTGAGGAAGAGATGAGATCTGGGCTCTAGTTAAAGTCCTGTTGAAACACAAAACAGACATAATTCTTTTATTCAGGCATCACACAGTGACATATTTTGATTCACTGACTTTAAGACTAGTTAGGCTTTAAGGGACGTGCATGTTCTGAGCAAAGTCAAGAGCTTTTTGAAGAACTTACAGACTCTCCAGGCTCGCAGTTCCAGTCAAATCGGGAAATTCAGTGATTTGTGAGGCACCATTCAAAGTCCTGAAAGAAGGGGTACATGAGTATTATTGGGAGAAGATTCTAGAAAGAGGCAATTTTTATTGGCATTTTTCAAAGCACTTCAACTTATTCATTTGGTGTTTACAGCAACCTTGCAAGGGGGAATCTGTTAAAAAACTTACAGTGTTCTTAGTTCAGGTAAATGTTGAAAAGCGGATCTTCCAACAAGCTGGATGGGGTTGTCATAGAAATGTCTGAAAAAATCCAAACACCAGGGCTTATGAATACCTGTTCAGAATGTCAACATATATACTAAGTGTATTTGTGTAATTTTGATTGTACTGTAGTACATAACATTCCTTATTACTTGGCTTTAGGTGAACGTTGAAAATGTTTTAACTCACATTATGAGGCTTTTGGTAAGAAATCCATACTATATAAAATCGAAAATTTCTGACAGCAAGGCAGAAATAAATTGCTAAGGAGAAAGCAGGTGAACTAACTACAGGTGTACTTAAAAATCTCCCTCTGCCTCTGTGGAATAGTCACTGAGTGCGGCAAAGGGGTAATTCAAGGGGCTGGCAATCGTATATTAGTTACAGAAAGATGAAGTTTTTATAAGAATGTTAGATCCTCTGGTCAAATCTTATACACAAAGGACCCTTTGACTTATCTGAGAGGATATCTGCCATTCTGGGTTTCTTGTAACATTAGATTAAAAAAATATATTGCTCTAAAAAGTAAGACATCATTAAAACTTAAAAAGCATTTTGTTTCGCAGATGTTTTCAATGTTATGGTATTTGAACTGCTGGGTCAATAGAGGTCCACAAATAGATCTTAGCTGGGACAGCCTTCTAGTTCAATGAAATTAAACAGGTATTTATTGTTGTCGACTAGGCCCAAAGTATGAAGGGAAGGACTGCAGGACCTTAGAGACCGTTCACTGAGGGTGCTGCCATTGGGTATCTGCTGTTTGCCTGGCATTGTGCTGGATGCTGGAGGTTTGAAGACGGAGCAAATGTTCCTGCCCTAAAGGAACCTGGAATCAGTCGGGATGGAGCAAATACATAAGGGCATGTCACTTTCTGTTGATAGAGCACTTTTACATATATAGCTCAACTCATCCACCTGACAGCTTTATAAGGCCCATAGCCTAGGTAGGTAGATCCTATTTTTCTCATTTTTGGAGGAAGAAACTGAGGCTCAGACGCTTTGGCAAGTTCATTACTTCTCAGAGCTTCAACTTTCTACTTCGAAAATTACCTCTAAACCTTTGCTGTAAGGTTTGTGTTTGAATTAAAGGAGCAAATATTTGTGTAATATCTGGCATAATGCCGGGGATATAGTTGTTACTCAACAAACCTAAGTCCCCTTCTGTGCTCCTACCCTTTGACCTCTTCTTTTCCCTTGGATTAGACAATTGGTGAGAGAAAGAGCTAGAGCTGGAATGTTGGTCTTATGATTAAAAAATGGAGTTTTCCTCATAGTATCACATTGTCCCTATCACACTAAATGCATGTATGTATATAATCACAGTGTTCCTTATCGCACTATATGCGTGTATGTATGTAATTGTATTCATATGCAGGTATGTATGTATGTATACTGGGAAGGTATGAACATGCATGCTTGTGTACATGTGGATTAAGTGAAGGTTCCCATGGCCAGGGTTCTCACCTGGCCCTCGTTGGCTAGCTCTCTACACACGTGTGGGCAATACGTTCTTATTGACTCTATATAAAGAGCCCTGCCCAGTGCTCTGGGCAACATGGTGGCATGGCTGCAGGCGAGCAGAGCCTGGAGTGGTGGCAGCGCAGAGGACAGAGACTGAGACGGCTGCAGGGGGCGGAGAGGCCCAGAGGCAGAACCCAGCTCGCTGCCTGCAGACTCACTCTGAGTGGACGGGAGTCTAGTGATTGACCTGCCACCGTGGAATTAAAGTTGGGTATAAACGCTTTCACCCAGAGAATGTTCTACTGTCGTTTTTCGGTCTCACTGAATCCATAGTGAACTTGCCTGGGGCTGAAACCCATTCACAAGACAGTACATAAGGCAGAAGCCCCACAAATACAAGTCAGGAGTTATGGGGTTCTCAGGAGAGAATTCTGTTATGAGACTAAGGAAAACTTCGTGTAATGTTATTTGAAATGGGCCCTGAAAGACAGCATTTCAGTGAGCTTTGTGGGGGCTAGAACCAGCAGAGCAAAGCAAGTACAGAGTTTTGTTCTGTGAATATAGTGGGTCTGGGTTCGGGCGTAGGCTGATTGAGGAGAGCTTTAGGGAGCTGGTTGGGAGGGTTGGCTTGGGGCGGTGTGGGGGCTGTAAAGGTCAGGGAAAGGAGTTTGCATTTAATGTGAATAGATGATCCTGAGTGTCTGTTTCACAGCAGCATAGTGACAAAGACGTGTTGGGTTATAGTGGTGGAGGTTGGCGGAGGAGCCTTGGACGGGAAACGCCCTGGAGGCAATGGCGAGCAGGGCGGCTGGTGGCAGTGGGCATGGACAGAAGTTAGGGACAGGATGGGGACCACAGAGGCAGGATGAGGGCGGTGTGACATGGGAAATCGGGGCGTGGGGCGGGGTGGCAGGGAGAAGAGATGGGAACAGGAGCAGAAGCCAGGAGAGGGGAGTTTCGGCAAGAAAACTGTCAAGACGGCCCAACACTGGCTAGAAGCTAATACATTTGGGGGCTTAGTCTTCCCCAAGCACTATTTGCATATCAAAAGAGCGATAAAAAAAACAGGCCTGTGGGTCAAGGATGGATACACAAAGGCAGTGCGATTTGCCAGCCTCTTGATACGTAAAAACGCCCTCTAATGAGGGCGCAGGTTCACTGGCAACAGACTTTAAATCCCTCAGTTTGCCAACATGCCAACAAACTGTCAGAACACTTCAGAAATGAGGAGCTCCCCCTCCCCCCCGCTGTCAGGGTTAATTGGGAGTCCAGCTCTTTTGTGACAAATGGTGCAGGGCTCCAGAAAGCCTCTCGACCAGCGGGACAGGAGGGGTCTTGCCGCAAAGGGTCCCTGGTGTCATGTTCCCAGTTGTTCTTACTTTCCTCCTCCGTATTCGAGACCCCTCACTCATGGCCTCAGGCCAGTACTACTCCCTGAATCTGCCAGGTGTCTTAGCTACAGCCAGCCTAATACATATTTTTGTCTTCCTATATATTTACATATGCTCAATCTTCAGTCTGTGCTAAGTGTGAAATGTAGACTCAGTTATACATCGTGATTGTAACTATGTTACATCAATCTTCATCTACACCTTCCTAGAATATATGCACCTTTCTAGAATTACGACCTAGCTTGTGATTGTATAAATGTGACTCATGCTTGGGCTTGATAATGAATGGAAGCTGAGACTTAGCATAAAACAGTACCCGCCATCCCCCCACCCCACTGATTTAGGCTGGAGGTTATGGCTGTAGAGGACTCCTATTTGTATATAATAATTTATATTTCTAGGATACTTGGATCCAAGTTCTGAATGACCAGGTGACCTTGACATTGATGCCCTAAAAATCAGTTTTGTTGCTCAGAAACTAGAGGTAAGCAAAAGCATTTCATGAAAGTATTGTGAAGTGAGACGGCAACTGAAGACACCAAGCGTAATCAGTGCGCGCTGTAGGTTCTAGAACAAAACTTTTATGTTATTTCAGCATGCAGCTAAAAACCTGGCAAAACATCTTTATATACACTTCTCTGTATAGATCTTAGATTGAGACACAAAACTTAGGCAAATATAGAATATTTGTTGTGTTGTATTTGAAGTGCAATACACACTAATATTTCAGGATAGAAAAATAAAAAAGATCTGTGGCCACTTACATTGTAATAAGAGAAGGGTTGCCTACGAATGCTTTCTCAGGTATTGACTTGATATTATTGTTATGAAATCCTCTAGAAAGATAGGAAAAATAATTTATAGAAAATAACACGCGGGGTAAAATTACTTAATAGTCCCTCCCCAGCCCTATGGCAATAATCAGCCCCTTTAGTGACTAGAAGATAAGTTAAAATTTCTCTATGCCCTTCAAAACTTACGTGCCCTCACTTACTCTTTAGGAGAAAAAGTAATCTGGAGGTGTCATCTTGAAAAAGGAATAAAGAATCAGAAAATAATAATTTTCTCTTTATTGAAACTTATCATCTAGAGTTATGAAAAGAAAATCCATCTGTTAATACCCAACAGAGCCACTGTGCAACAGCTTGAGCTAGAGGGAGACTCTCTCTGCACAGGGCATTATGGTCGCTCCTCCTGACCCCGTTTGAAGCTGAAAGAGGAGAAAAGTCAACTTAAGCTATCGTGAAACAGAAATTTAAGTAATCTCCTTATGAGGACGAAACTTCCTGGACTGAAGGAAGGAGCTCAGCGGGTCTGTAATGACAGGCGGACTCTCGCCTGTCAGCGCTGGTGCTGTCTCATGGGCAGGGTCGACGGTCTCTGGGTTCCATACGGGCCCGAGGCTGCAGGAGGTGAGGGGCAGTCTGGGCGCCTGAACACAGACAGTGATGACTTCCCGGCTAAGCCACGTGCGGGGTTTCCTGAGACAGAGCCTGTGAAGGCTTTTCCTTACAAACAAGCCCTGCTGTCCGCCTCTCTGGGCTGTGTGTCTTATTTCTCTCTGCCAGAGAATACGTTCTCTTTTATTTCCTTTCCAAGTGTTGGAACATTCCTTATAGGCAATTCATATTTTTAGGTACAAAGAAAAGCTAAATCATACTACATAAAAGACAATATATGTAACACAATAGCCAAAAATTAGCTTTGCTTTAGTAAAATCGAGGGTATTTTTTATTAAATAGGAATTAGGAAACATTTAAAGACTGAAATAACACACGTGAAAGGGTCTACTACTGAACAAGCACGTGGATTTTATTCACCTAGTCCTGGACTTATGCAACACAGAAAAGTTTGTTTTTCGAAATGCTCAGCAAATAACTGAATTCATTACAGTTTTCCACAAATCTATCATGTATGTGGATTTTTGGGGGAATATGGCTTAGGAAAAGTATGGCTTAGAGAAACATGTATGTCTTTCCTAAAACACAAATTAGAGAAACCCACTATAAAAAAAGATTTTCTGTGGCTTGTCTGACATAGAATCTATATGCCAGTGATAGAAAATATATTTCAAGTGTACTTAATCATTATCTATACGAACTTTAAAAATTTTCTAGTAAGTCATATTATGTGCAATAAACATATTTAAAAAATAAGTTCACAAAGGCTAGAGTTCTCCCATTAAATTTGTCCTAAGTACTTACAGTTCTTTAAGGTTGGAGAGTGTCCTGATTGCAGTGGGGAATTCATCAAGATTATTATAATTTAAATCTCTGAAAATAAGTAAATAGTATTTTCAGTTTTTCACTTAACAACTCATATATACTACATTTATCAATGAAGTTAACATGCTATTCCAAGGGACCACTATCAGTGAGAATCCTCACTCCTCCTCTTTGTGGAAAGAGATTTTCTTGGCTTGCTGACCACCATCACTCCCTGAGTACAATGGTCGTGGGACTGATCATGAGAAATTTCAGAGTCAAGTCTCAGTGGCCTGGGACATTGAAAAGAAGGGAGAGGACACAGAGCAGTGTCACGGCCGAGCCAGAGGCTCACGGCTTGCTGGTGGGGCTCTTCATCCAGGCTTGGCGACCCAGCTGCGTGCGCTCCGTGGCCCTGAGTCACACCCACGTTCCCCCCTTCACCCTCTGACTTTTGCCCCGCATTTCAGAGCCTCGCCTGAGCGGCTCTGTCCCAGGGCCCTGCGCAGTCCGAGAGGGCGGCCTGCTTCCGGAGAGGTTTACGCGGTACAGGGTACTCCGAGGAAGGCCATCAGGTCTGGAATCTCCTCAGGGACACAAAAAATGATTCAAATCAGAAGTAGGATGCTTTCCTTGCTCCGTGAGGCAAAGGTCCACATCACCCCTCGTGCACGGAGACGAGAGGTCGGGCGCTCTCCAATCATTCATAGCTCTTTCTGGTATGACACAAATGGCTTTTCAGTTCCATTAGTCACAGATGCTTTAAAGACTTATTCCACCTCATATCTACATCTTCTTATGAAAAAGCAATTGCCTGCTAGCCTCTGGGAATGGCAGAGTTCCCAGATGATACAGAGAAACCTTTTGGTCCGGCAATCAGATGCGGTAAGATCTTCCTCTTTGGAGAAGAACTGCCACTTAATTTTAAGAGAGATAATTGACCGAGTTGAACATGTATCAAGATTCCTACTTGTTTGGCACAAACCATCCTTAAGCTATACTGCAGGCAGGAAACTCGTGTCTTTTGTGGGCATAAATTTTCTTCCTGTTCGTAAATCTCTCCAGATGCTCTGTTTTGATTAAACGAGGACTGGGTCCTTATAAATCACTTGGACTTCTTGTGAAGGAAGGGAAGAGGTGGGGAGTAACCGATTGGCGCACCTTCTGTAGCTCCGGGCAGGGGGAGGGGAGGAGGACAAGGAGACCCACCGAAGTTTGCCCTGAAAGGTTGTGCACTATGGTATTTACATGCGACCCCGGGTCTTTGCCTCAGACATAGGGGGAAAAAAGAAAGGCTGTTTATGGAAATGCCCATCGAAGCTCATTTGGTTTTTTGTTTCGGTTGTGTTGAAAGGGACTGGAAGGTGCTTTCCATTGCTAAGATCCCCTGCCTGGCCCCGTGTTGATAAGGGAGAAGTTCCCATTTTCCCAAGCAGCTCATGGGAATGGGGTGCCTATGCCATTAGGTTGACCTTAAAGTTCTGCCTGGACAAGGTCGTTTCTGGTATCTCTTCATGAGGATGACCCCTCCCTTCTAAGAAGAAGCACAGGCGACTGAACAACCCTGGAAGGGGAGATGTTACTGCTGTTCAGCCCGGAGAAGACCACCACCAGCAGAGAGTCCCTCAGGAAATCGGTGCACCCACATCTGGTTAGAAGCTAAATAGCCCATGTACATTGCTGAGCTGTATGTGCAGGTGACTGATGGGCTCGAGGCCGCAGGAGAGGTGGTGTTCGGCAATCTCCTTCTGCAGCCCTGGTCAGGGCCGGCATTGTGGTTCAGGGGCCCTGGGTGGTATATTGCACAGAGTAGGGACACAGCGGGACCTGCCTCCTCTCCCAGCACACTTGGGACCCTCCCTGCCTGTCCCCCCACCCTCCTCACATCTCTCTCCATCCACAGGGCAATGAGGAGCAGCTCCTTCTCTGAAGAACTGTCCTCACTGTGGCTGCAAAAGCGGATCTAGGTGGTCAGCTGGCTGGGCTCTATTTTTATTATAGGTACCAGCTCAGAACTGAACTTTTGACCTATTCTTTGGAAGTGGTACATACTGGTAAATGTGGATTTCAGAGTTCAACTACAGAAGGAAGCACATTCTAGTTACGCTACTGACTAGATAGATATGTCATGTGGGTGAAATACCTTTCTTAGAACCTAAAATGGGCAGTCTTAGCTGCTCTCATAGACTGGGTGTACAATTAATTGAAACAATGTGTGCTAAATGCTCAGTGCAATATTTGGTTATGGATATATCCAATAAATGGTAGCTGGGATTATTTTGAGTTTTTTGAATCGCTTTAGCACGAAGCCTTGGTGTTTGCTAATGAGACGCCAGGCCATGTCAGCCTGGAGGGCCAGACTCATGAAGAGTAAGCCTGAGGACGAGACAGAAGCAGTCCTTGCCAGAGAGCACACATTCCTCAGCAAACAGTCACTGCTCAGCAGAGAACATCTCATTTAGCTTAGAGTGATTTTAATTTATCATTCATGTTTAATTAAAATAAAATCTCAAGTTTTATTGATAGCTCTGTGTGTGTGTAAGATAAAGCTACTGTAAATATCTGTTTAAGGCTCAGGCAATTAACCAAACCATACAGCAAGTTGGACTTTAAGGCTATTTTGATTCCTCCAGAATGCTCATGAAAACACTGAAAAAGGGAAACAAATAAAAGGTCAACTCACAAAGTCTCTAGGCTGTGGAGCCCATCAAAGCATTTCTTTCCCATGGAGTAGATTCTATTGTTATGGAGATGCCTGCAGGAGGACATTACAGACACAGTCGTGAAGGCACACTGCACAGAGAAATTCAGGCACAACATTTTGATTGCTTAAATCCAAAGAAATGTGCATTAAAGCATGCACTAATTATATATAAGAAAATCTTTGTTTAACTTGTTTTTCCAAGAGCTATATGCCCCGCTCACTCTTAGCACGGATTCTATGCCATAGAATTCAACAGGCAGTCACAGTTTTACCTTTTGGGTGTGAGATATCGGGGAGTGTGTAATATGAACAGCATGGCCGATTAAAGTAACTCCAGGTTGTTTAGCAAGGCTTTTGGGATCTAGGGTGTTAGGCAGATTCTGGCCATTGTTGAGACAGGGAGGGTGGCGAGAAGGTTCCAGGTGTAGTAAGCACATTTTTCTATTAAAGCTGATGGCTTATCGTGGCTACATTCCCAGGGTGGGGCCACAGGTTAACAGGAAACAACAATTTCAGCCACAAAGAATGGTGATCAGAGTTTTTTGGTTGCCCAAGGCGGTTAGTATCTTGACACAGTATTAATGTATATAATTATCATCTTTGGCTCAATAGTCAGTCAGTTAAGTCAGGGCAGTGAGAACAGCTGTGTACGTAACTGAAAACTGGACCAAGTCCCTAAGGGATTTTTGGAGAATGGGGTTAAGTAGGACAGGGTGAAAACGAATAGCTGGATCTCTATAAATCCATTCCCTCTGGTGGAGAAAAAATTAAAGCACATACCCAGCTTCTAGTGGGTCAATAGCATCATCTTTATATGTGAAATTCAGGATAGAAATTTGTTAATAGAACCCAAAACTTCATATCCTTTCAGACTAAGGTTTTTCTTCTGTATAAACATATGTTGGTTTCGTGTGAGAGCTATGTGACATTCGTTGAGGATCTTCTACATGCAACATATGAGGAAAGGGGACTGAGGGAAACCTACAAAGATGGGTAAATGCTGGCCAGATCTCAAAGGAGTATGTGCTACAGTGCAAGAGACAGACGCCTCTCAGGAAAACCAGAACGACTGACGGCGGTGGTGGAGCAGGTGGAGGACGCCAGTGGGTGGGCGTGGAGCAAGGGGAGAGAGAGTGCAGGTCAGCCTTCTTCTATTATACATCCGGAGCACACTGCTACACTCTTAGAGAAGTCTGATTATTCTTTATCAAGCTATCACTTGAGAATATCATTTTGATTTACTTAAAATAGTGAAATCTAGACCCACCAAAAAAGGCCATACAAATGAACAGCTTACTCTCAAGGGCTCAGTTTTGCTTTCTTCCCTTGGTAGGGGTTCAAGAGTATTTATTGGATAATAAGAAAGGCATATTTCAATTTGACCTGAATTAAAAATTATTATCAGAAATAAGGAATTTTTATGAACTTCAGTCACAGGACTAAGTGTGCAGCGTGGCGATTACCCGTATGATATGCAGTGGCCTTCCCTGAGACAGAGGTCATGTTTTACTATCTTTGAATGCCTAGCAGTGCTTGGCCTTAGCAGGTGCTTGATAAATGTTTAATTTTCTTATACAATTAGAACATTTATGAGTCATTTTGGGGAGGGGCTCAGGACTTTTCCTCCTTTAAACTGTCCCTATTCAAGGCCTGAAGGGCCAGTACTTTAAGGCCAAGGTCTCTAGTGAATTTAGATACTCTTGAAAGAGAAAAGAAATCAATAAAGCTTACAGAACCACCAAGCTGGAGAGGTTTCCAAAGGCATCGTCTGGTATGTGGTGTATTTTGTTCAGGGCCAAGGTCATGGCCTGCAGGGCTGATAAACTCCTGAGAGCCTGCACGGGGACTTCTGTCAGGGCGTTGTCGTCCAGCCACAGGTGCCGCAGGGAGCGCAGGCCGCGGAAGCAGCCCGGAGGGACGTAGCTGATGTGGTTGGCGTCCAGACGCCTGGGGAAGAGAGCAACGGGGATGAGAAAGAGAGCAAACCTGGGAGCAGATGGGCCTGGCAGGAAGTCCTCAACCCGCGGGTTAGCAGGAGTGAAACAGGTGCCCCGGCCCCAGGAGTCCCCTGACATCTGGGAGGCACTCCTCCCTCCTGAGGGGAACCTTTGCTTCTTAGGTCCCCTTGGCTGTAAAGTCCCACGGCGCTAGGATTCTCTGCCCGGGTTGTGGGTGACGTGCCCCTCTGGCTTCCCCCGAGGCCTGAAGGGTCAGCGCGATGCTCCTTGGCTTTCTTTTCTGAACCAGGAGAGAGTCTCCCCCTGTCCCTCTCAAGCTGAACACGCGCCTTTGCTTTCCTTGGACTGTCTGGAACATACTAAACATACTAGTCTACTAGTTTGTTCAATAAGTGCTGACATAAGATTATTTCAGTGTTGGAAAGGCACTGAATAATTTCTAAAGATCATTAGAGACAAGCCTTATGGAGAGAGCAGAGGCGGCCCCTCCCCAGCCCTGAGAAACCTGGGAACCGCGGGCTTTCTTGGTCATCCTGACCATTTGCGTTGGGCAGATGTTTGTTTTTCCTGACATTTTAAACAAATAATAAAATTAACAGCTTTCCCAGCTTTAGCTTCCTTTTCCCACACATCTTTTTTTTTTTTTTAAATAGTGAACTACATCTAAATAAGGTCTTGTTAGTAAGCTATTGGACTTGAGAGCCAGCAGAGGGAGCGCAACACATTTACTTCGCCCTAATCCAACATGAGCAGTGGCTGCATGACACCGCCGATTGGAAGAAAATGGAAATTTTTTCTAAAGTGCGTGACCAACAGAACCACCTTCACTTGGCGGTATCTAACAGCCCTCACTCATCTTTTCCGGTCTGTGCTTAGGGCTTACACATTTGCTTGTGTTTTCAAAGCTAGGATGAAAAAAAAAAGAGTTGCATTTTCAGCAGTCCATGTATTAGAAAGGATTAGAAAATCACGAGTGGATTTTGAAAAATGTTTTAGGACACATTTAAGACTAAGCAGGAAGTACACCAGGATCATGAAATAATCCCCTGCAACCCAAATTTAAACAATTTAGAAATAGACTTCTCTGTGGCAGGGAGCTAATCACTTCGGAAAGCGGCTTCCTCACTCTGCTAAGTCCTCTCCTAGTCCTCTGGGAGCAAGTGATGCCTTCAGGGCCCCAGACCAGGTCTTTTGATAATAACTGAGATAAGGTCACTTGGAAACAACCGTCAGTTTGGTGCCAGGGCTCACTCACAACCAGATTTCCGGCAGAACGACTGTCCTCGCGGGCAGTAGAAACACAGCTTCCAGGAATCTCGGGGTTCTGTCTGTAAGTGGAGCTGGGAAGGCCTAGAA
The DNA here is from genome assembly GCA_029783875.1 of Phataginus tricuspis. NCBI lineage: Eukaryota > Metazoa > Chordata > Mammalia > Pholidota > Manidae > Phataginus > Phataginus tricuspis. The sequence continues at coordinate 1,575,498 of JAQQAC010008719.1, read as the reverse complement.
CTCGGCACCATCCCTCCCCTTTGCTCCAGCGACTCATGCAGCCATGTTCTCATAAGGTATGATTTCACCAGGAGATGAGGGGGTGGTTGTTTTTGTTAAACTAGAAGTTAAGCGCATATGTCAACTCTCCCGGATGATTGCACCGATTAAAGAGTGAAGACCTTATTTAAATAATATGAACTTCTGGGTTTTAGCTGACATACTGTCTGATTATGGCCAGTTGCTTACGCACTGAAACTACAGTGGCTTCTGAGGGTCCTGAAAACGGCTGACGTTAAGGTTCATCGCAAACATGGGGGCACATTCACCGAAAAGCTCTCTCGGCCTTGAGTCGTACGTAGGCTTGTCTTCTTCCATGTTTAAGTTGCTACCAAAGCTTCTGGGGGATCTGGACGTGGCCTTGGTATCAATTTCCAACGTTAGTAAGTCCATTTCTTCGGATACATGTTTTTTACGAGTGATTTTTTTCCACAGAAAGAAAGAAGGTAATCTGATCTCCGCACTGTAATCTTAGAGCAATTTGCTCTCTGAAATGAAATGAGTAAAACAAGGCAGGTCTCCACAGTCCTGACCCTCCAGAACTGATGCTCCCAGACCCCATGCTCAGATATCCTGAGCGCAGTCCCCAGGCATGCTCTGCCTAAACGGCTTCTCCACTTAAGAAGCCCCCAAGAACTCATGCTCCTTCTGAAGGCAGTGTTTTGCAGCCCACGTCCACCTGGCTTCAGCAGTCCAAACCTGATTCAGAGAGTGGTGTATTGTTCACACTCAGAGGCATTCTCTGCTTTAATCTTAACAGACGGTCCCAAGGCTAACCCAGAGTATGGAATTAATTATCCAGCCACTCATACAGGTGGTTCTTACAGAACAAGGTTAAGACTGTGGACAAAGCAGCTGGCAGGGCACAAGTTGTGCCTGTTCAGTCAGTAAACAAAGAGCTCATATTATGTCAATGTGGTCCTTTGGGGCAGCTGGACATTTTCTATTCATATGCTTGGAAAATGCAATATTTAAGCAGTGGGGTATAAGAAAAACATCACTACACAGTACACAAAAACACATAAAAAATGTGGTTCTATAATATTATCACAAAAATAACTGCATAGTACAGCTCCATGTTTGAAATGTTTCCTGGTTACCATTTCTATTTCATGCAGGTCACAAAGGGTTTATGTGTGTGTGTGTATGTATAAGGCAGCTCAGAATCTGTGCATTAGTGCAGACATGTGGGATGAGAAGTCTTGGGTCCAAGTCAGCACAGTAGCTCTGTGACTGTGGCCAAGTAACAGGCCTCGGCTTTCACATCTGTAAGAAGGGGATCACACCACTCTATCTTACAGGAGTCTGGCAGGTCATTGTAATGATACCACTGGGGTTGAATTTTCTCTGCTATGAATTCTTGCAGCTTGAATTTGTGCTGATTGATATGAATTCTTCATAATAATATGAGTCACTTTTATTGTTATTATTGTTTTTTAATATTTATGGAGTGACTAGAGTGTGGGATTTCACCTTTTCGTGGAATCTCTTATCCATATCCCAAGAAGATATTAAGCACATGAATTCAATATAAGCACCACAACTGTTTATATGGGAATTTCTGCTTTTATCTATCTCCATCTTACTTATTGATAGACAATGTAAACCAGGAAGAAAAATTATTGCTTTAGACTTAACTCTAAAAAGGTAAAAAAGTTTTTTTCCCTGTTTGCAGCTTGCGGAGAGAGACCCTCGCGGGTTCATCGAAGTGCAGTGACTTGGGGACTAGTCGGGGAGGGGATGTGCCTCCCGGAGCCGCCCCTCTGTCTCTCTGGCGTCGGTACGGAGTGCAAGACTCCGATGAGAAATATATTTTAAAGTCCATTTACATGAAGTTGCTCAGTTTCGTAGAGGTCGCCACTGCTGTGAATTTTGTAACAGGGAGATGATCTATCGAATTGATGATCTGAACATTGACTTCTTTGGTTTCATTTTTCTCCATAGAAAACAAAGACCTTCTTTTTTGTCAGCGACACCCTTAGTCTCACAGGTACCACCAGGGTTTGAAACCTGGGGGTCATTTTGGAATCTTCCACTGCCTTCCAGCCAGTCATTCACCAAGTTCTCTCCATTTATCTTTCTCTCCAGGACTCTCCGCTTCCCCTTTTAAGTCTCTTCACACGTGCGTTACTGCAGCAGCCTCTTAGCTGGTCGTTTTACCTTTGGTCTCTTATCTCTTCAATGAATCCTGCGGCTGCTGCCAGATTAATCTCCCTAAAACGGTGCTCTGGGTCATTGTCCTCTTAGGAATCCACAGTCCTTCCACATTATCATTCCTTTCAAACCCAAACTTCCCATCCTGATATTCAAAGCCCCCCATCCACTTTATCTAGCCCAACTTTTCTCTTACTTCTCTGCCCCATTTAAGCCCCTTTTGTAGCTCCTTCCCGCGGTACTTCTGGGCTTTGCGTTCATAAGCATCCTCTACCTCCCGCCTATGCAAATCTCATCAGCCCTCTCAGAATTAATATTATGAACCCTGCTCTTGAAGTGTGGAGTTCTCAGCTAAGACAAGAGGAAAGCTAAGTCTTAGATCAATTTGAAAATCCCTGAAGGAACCTGGGGTCCAACTCTCAGCTCAGGAAGGGCAGCCAGGAAAAAACAAGGAACAGAGACAAGAGTTTAGAGCCGGGGAGATCAGTGAATGCCGGCCACAGTCAGGGGGGTGGGGAGACGAGCTGATTCTGAGTCGCTGTTCAGAACATCGCAAGAGTTTAAGGCTTCAGTTCAGTTCAACGAGGCTCAGGTGCTTCCTCAGCAGGGACCCGACCCGGTGCTGGAGACGTAGCAGTGAGCCAGGCAGACACGGGCCCAACCTGTATGGCTCATGTTTTCTGAAGGGCAGTCAGACAGTCAAGTCGTTACAATGCAGTGTTAGGTCTAGGGAAATGTGTGGGAGGACCTAACCTAAATTTCACTTTTCTTTGAGACCCAGATCTGAATTTTGGGCTATGTTACATCCTACTTAGTTGTTCCTCCTCAAACACACATACTCAAGACCAGACTCATTATCTCCCACCCATCCTCTCCCACCAGGTTTCCTGTCTCAGGGATGGGTTGAGTACATGGTTGTATAAACCAGAAACTTAGGAATCATCGTTAACACCTCTTCCTTCTTCGTTCTTCATAGTCAATTCATTACCAAACACTGGTAATTTCATCTGAATATTTCTCAAATCCACTTCCCTTTCTCTGCTTCCACTGCCCCGATCCTGACAAAGTTCCCCATTCTTCCGTAGGCTATTTCAGTAAAACAGATCTGCTCAGGCCTGTTCCTGCCTCAGTCCTCCAGTGGAATCCCATTGTTTTCACAATAAAGACTAAAATTCAGGACATTTCCCAAACGGCTTTCTAGGGCTCTGGCCCCATAGGCCTCACCAAGCATAACTTGCGTTTCTCTCCACCTCACTCTTCCGGCTTCGGCCACACTTGCCTTGTTCTGTTCCTTGATGTACCAGCTTCCCCCCTACAAGGTTTCCACATGTAGTTCCCTGTCTGGAATTCTTCCCTCTTCGTCTAATCAGTCTTACCTTTGGAACAGGGACACGATACCCTTTTCTTACCTACAGGTTCCTCATCAGGAAAGTGGAGACAAGTTCTACCTTAAAGGTAGTAAGGGCAGATAGCCAAGCGCATAGGAACCACTTAAAAAGGCAGGCTGGCCCACACTTTAATAAATTTTTTTCTCTCCCTGTCTTCAGCTGGTTTATTTCTGGCCTGCAGCATTACTTTTCTTTCTTTTTACAGACCTTCACCATCACATGTCTCGAGGTAACACACGATTCCGTCAAGCTCCTTTCCCTCCCGCTGGCATTCTCTTGTGCCCGTCCTCTGCAGCTGATTTTTTTGGGGGGGCAAGGCAGTATAATGGTAAGACGGATAGCTCTGGGAGCCAGGAAGGCCAGAGTTCCTATCGCAGACTCACCTCTCCAGCCTGACTCCATTACAAGTCATGGGACCTATAGAAGCCCCGTTAACATCTCTGAGCTTTTTGCTTCCTCTTCACTAAGGAAGGGGTCATCTTGGCTCCTACTTCACGAGGTTGCTTTGGGAATAAACTGGGAGCACGTGGGTAAAAGTGCTTAATAAATATCATGGCCACTGCTTTTATCACCATGGGTATTTAAATGCCGGGGGTGTTTCTGGGTTCGCCCTTGCAATGTTCCCATGCTCCACTTTTCACGATTCGTCACAGACCCCCTCTATCCTGAAGAGGGGGAAACACTGCCCCATTCAGAATGTGCCTTCCCATAGCTGTCGTTGCCTTGGCTTTTCCAAAGAGTTTGCTTCCCAAAATTAACCTTCATTTCACATCACAGGACTAATAAAGTTTATTTTACTTCTCATTCCCTAACACTCATTTGAGTTACTTATCTATCTGCTATGACCTTCATGTACGGGATTTATCGCAGCACTGGCAGGTAACCTGGTGCAAGAATCTTTCATGCGTGAGGTCTTGCACCAAGTGTTCACCCTTTTTTTCCCCTCGTGATTCTGAGAACCATGTTCCATCTGGAGCTCTTTTCTTGTAAACATTGTGCGGAAAGGGCTTTGCCCTTGAAACTTTTCTTCTAATGTTTAAATGGGGATCGGGAGGCAAGACTTCTCCCCCTAACAATGTACTGGATGCTGGTTTGCACGTGACTCCAGGACATGACCTCCTACCAGTGCGACAGAAAGAACCCTTGGCTTCTAGAACTTCTAAGTCCACCTCCGTCCCAAGATGTAGCTAGTATGCTGGCACTTTTGTGTAAACAAAACAAAACAACGACAACAAAAAACCAAAACAAACCAAAACATGGTGCATTTTTATTGTGTAGACTCGTAATGCTTTTTCTGGTGACTATTTTAGTGAAAGCGATAACGTCACTAATACCAAAACCATTGTTTGTTTTGTTAAACCCCTTTGAGCCTTTAATCATATCCTCCGGGCTGCCTCACTTCGCTCTGTTGGTCTGCGCACGCCTCCTGCCTTCTGCCCCTTCCCTCCCTCCTTCCTGCCGGCCTGACGTCCCCGAGGCTCCGGGATGCCGCCCAGAGGGAGCCGCTGCTGCCCCTTCCTCCTCGCCTCTGCCTCTGCCGATTCTCTCTTTGGACTATTACTGGCAAAAGCCTACTAGGCGGAGTCTGGGGCACGTTACTGACGTCTCACAGGGCCCAAGGGTGGGCTGTGGGGTCTTGAAGTCCATATCCCATAAGCTGCACGGAATGGTCATGTTGCAGGAATCATACGTTCTTGGGTCTTAAAATGATCTTGGACTCTGAAGATGAATATTAGCTAACTGGAGAACAGGGACCATACTAAGGCGGGTCTGATTCTCCTTTCATTCTCCACTTACCCACCCTTCATTTTTGTGGGGTAGACTCGGAATGAAGACCAACATGTGTTGAATCATACTCTGGTTGACTAGACAGGCACCAATATGTCATGCTCTTCGATCACGCTGAACTCCACTAATGACAGGGAGATGCTTGACTATCAACAAATAGAGAGACACTCTTTTTCACAGATTGGTATCTTAACTATTAACACAAAGATGTGAGGGTGCGGGAGGGTTAAGTTTCGGGTTCTGACCGAATCACTGTAATCTGACCCTAGTCCTCAAATGACTATAATGGCAGAGGTTTCTTGGTGAAACACAGCTCACTGGGAATTCTGGTCACATTTCCTGTTCCCTTCCAAAATACAGAAAGGAAATTAAGTTATATTTGATTACATTACAAAAAATCCACTCCGTGTCTGTGCAGTCACGACCATGTCAGGAGGCACATGCACATATTTACAGGCGCCCGGCTCTGGCCTTGTGCTCGGCGACTTGTCAGCATCAGGGGAGTTAGACACAAATGCACCTATGTGGTTTCATTACGAACAAAGCAAAATATCTTTTGCTGTATGTGGAATAAGTGAAAATTACGTCCCTTGGAACCTGAGCACAGTTTGTTTCTTCCACACAGCTATGTCACCAGTCTCAACATAGCAGACTTCTTAAACTTTGTTCAATGGGGCGTGGGTGGAGCATTGCATCCTAATGATCTGTTTCAGTGGCTGTCAATCACTTTTGGTTTGCAGGCCGCGTGGCTGGTGTCATAGAACACTAAGCAGTTTAATTTCTCAAAAGCCTTGGCCATACACATCCCCTGTGGATTTTGTTAAAATGAAACTTCTGATTAAGTAAGACAGGGATGAGGCCCAAGGTACCATATAACTTGGGAGGTACTGGTGCTGTCGGCCCAGGGACACATTTGAGAAGGTGGCGCAGAGCTGGTGGCCTCCTGACTTCATCTACCCAAGAGCATCAGAATTAATAGGCAGATGAGCAACTTCAGTTAAACACGAACAAGAAAATCCCTGACTTTTATTCCATATTTTAAGTACACTACTAATTTACACTGGAACACAAAGTCTGGATTTTGCTATTATTTGAGGTTTGAAAACAGTTCAGGAGAATATTTGCAGATCACCTGAAAGAAGGCTGCAGGACCCTAATTCTCCGCAGTCTTCATTTAAGAAGTACTTCACGGGACAAGTAAACCGGTTAGAAAGTGCCGAGGCTCGGGTGCCCTGCTCACGAGTCTGATTTTAAGTGGTGAGGGGTGCAGCCTGGATGTTGAGACTCTCTGGGACGCTCACCTTTGCTGCCACAGTGAGCAGTCCCCCTTCAGGAGCTATGAGGCCAGGCATGGGCTGGGCTGATGCGATCACCACCCCTGTGAGGCGTGGGGTGCTTCTTCGGGAGTGAATGTGCCATGCACAGAAAATAATAAAGTGTAGAAAAATAGAGTGAATTCAAGGGAGAAAAAAGAGCAGCCATTAGAAAAAGGGCTAAATGAAGGTCTAAAGATCGACTGCAGTCCGTGAAGAGCTGGGCTGCTGAATGGAGGCCCCCAACTCCGGGCAGCATGAGGGACGGGCCACCTTAGGTCCTTTCGATGGGGAAGGAGCACAAAGGCGTGGAGAATGGATGAGGAATGCGTGTTTGTGATGACCGTGAGACTCAAATAAACGAATGGTTTTATTTTTGGCACTGCTTAAATGAAGCAGGAGAAACCTATTCGATATCTTGAGTCTGGGACAACAGGAAAGCTTAAAGGCTCCCTGCGGCCCAAAACCCCAAACTGGGTAGAGGGCTTCTTCGGCTGGTACAGTACAGTGTCTATGTGGTCGGTGGTTAAATTTATGGTTATAATGCTTTTTTTCATATCTGAATTCTGTATCAAAGCAGAACAAAAAATCGGAGAAAAAGTGGCGGAGCTGTGCCCACCGCCCACCTCCAACACCTCACGTGGATCAGGCTGTCCCGGGGCAAAGGGATCCCAGCACAGACATACGTGACCAGCCGATACAGTCCAGTGTGCCGGGGGCTGCACGTCTGTCTACATGCTTCAGTTTGGATGTGACCAGCATCCCACCGGAGAGTTAACCCTTGGCTTTTTCACAGGGAACACGTACTTACAGGGTTTCAGACATAATTGTTTTTTGTGAACCAGGAGCCAAATGCAAGAGACACCTGGTGAGCAGTAAACATCTAGATGGTAAGAAACTAACCCTGAGCACCTTCGTCAGAGCACCACCCACTTCGAACGAACAAAAGATTCCTGGTTTTCTCTTTCTCAAAGAGTTCACTTCTGTGTGTGTTCTGGTTGTGATCTTCTTTCAGCTGATAGTGGCTTTTGGTTACAAACTCTTATCCTTCTATCTCCCGACTGCCTCCCAGCTGTTTAAAGTTCCTATTGGCCATAGCTATTATCTTGCTTTTCAATCCAGCCCCCGGACCCCTCGCCCTTACCCAGTCAGCCCAACCTGAGAGCATTTTGCTCCTCCGGCGGCTTCTTTCCCTCAGGAAAAGGCTTGTGCAACAAAGGAGTGATGCTGCGATGTCATTAAGGAGCCCCTGACAACACAGCAGACCTGTTCCATGCCACAAAGGGGCCCTTGTGGGCTTGTTTATCGATAGGCTGGTGAAAACCTAGGAAGTCACTCTGACTTGAGTAAAAAGCTTAAAACGCTCTCAAGCACAGATTTGCTTTCACACACGAAAAAAGAAAAACAGATCAAAGGAAGAAAGTATCATCTCCAAATCTCATGTTCCTCCTTCTCTTGTGTCACCTCAGTAAAAGGCATTAAGCAAACTATGTGTAATTATTAACCGACGGGTTCTTTACAATGACTTTCAACTAGAGTCTGTGATATTTATTTGCCTTTTTTATGCATTTGTCTCCCTCATCATTCTAGACCAGAAACCAGTATTTTGTTTGACAGATCAGGACCTCCAGCGTAAGATGAGAGCATGTATTACAACCTGTGTATATTAGCAATCTTGCAATATATGGTAAACACTTACACATGCTGATGAGATGAAGACTTACCAAGTGCTCATGGCCTAGTTTTGCTACATAATCACTGTAAACAATTTCTTATAACCCAAGCTTCAAACAACTAGCTGGTAAGCAAGTTCTTTTGTATACAGAATAACTAATTTTTGTTTATTTTGGGATTTTAAATTAGCGAAGGGTGGGAACTCCTGATGGAAAAGTTGTGGATTTAGAGTGGGGAACAGCACGGTCCCTGAATGTCCGTACGTGTGTGTCTGTAGGAGTCTGTGTGTGCTGTGTGAATGTGAAGTATTGCGTGTGTATCTGTGGGACTGTGAGCAGGTTTGCATGTCTGCGTATGGGCATGGGAAGCTCTTGGTGTGTAGACCTGTGCGGTAAGGCTTTCAGATACACTATAAAGTCTCAGCTTACTAATTCGAGGATCCCTGATGGACATTCAGAACTTAACAAATTGTCCTTATTTGACTCAGCAGAATTTCATTTCAAGGCAGCTCAAATAATCTATAAACAGGATGAATGGAAGATGCTAAGATGTCTAGATTGTGACACTCATTTTTCTTGATAAAACAAAAAAGCATTATTCTTGATTTGAATTCAAGAACTAAAATATTACAGGAGACTTAGGACAAGATCCTGGATGTTTTGCTTTGCGATACCAGCATATTATAAGAGGCTTTTCTCTGTAGGTGTTGGGAGTGAGTTTCTGCCCTGACACCCCACACGCCAGCACTGCTCCCTCCCACATAGTCTTTAATGAGGATGTGAAGAGCCGGCGCTGTAACGGGGACTCTCATTCCCAGCTTATGTAGGCACGGCTCACCACCATGGAATTCATTTAAATGGTCATTGGGACATGTTGATTCTCCTTCCCAAACTGATCCTAAGAACATTTTCCCATTTCAACTATACTTACAGGGACTGAAGGCTTCGCAAATTCTGTAGAGCTTCTGTGGGGACCTGCGTTAGGTGATTGTTCTGCAGCATACTGTACATGAAAACAGATGAAAAGAAGGTTAAAGAAAGCTAATGATGATTAGCAATAGCTAGCCACGGCAGGGCCAGGCACTGTTTAGGGGTCAGGGAAATATAGCATCAGAGTGTTGGCCCTTGGGAGCAATAGATAACGAAAAATTAACAAGTAAGTATATACCATGAGATAAGGGATGGGTAGTAAGGATAGAAAACAAAACATGTATTAAGCATAGATGATAACTAGGGTGAGATTTTTATTTTTAAGGTGGTCAGGGAAGCTCTCTCTTAGGAGATGATATTCGAATAGAGACCAGAATAGAGTCATGGGACAAATATTGTGAGCATCTGGGGAAAGTTACTGAGGAAGAGGGAAGAGCATGTGCAAAGGCCCTGAGGCTGGAGCTTGCTTGGCTTATTAAAGGAGCAGCAAAGGACCAACTGTGCCTGAGGAGGAATGAATGAGGGCAACTGGGAGAGGAAACGTGAGGCCATCCCATGGAGGACTTGCAGGTCACGAGAAGGCTTTACTTCATGCGTGATGAGAAGCTCTTGCTGAAAGGTTTAAGTAGGGAAATGATACGCTCTTATTTGTTTTTAAGGTATCATTCTGGTAGATTAGACAAAACGTAAATAAGGATAACAGTATCAAGCTATTTAAGATCTTCTCCCTTCTCATGCATGGTCGTATTTTAATACAAATTGAATTCTTTTTGTGAAGTGTTGCACTTTTGCTGGCTTGGGTACAACAGTTCTTTTCAGAACATGGGGACTACAGAGTAGAAACACCTGGCAACAATGAAATAAAAATATATCACTGCTAGTGGGGAAATAGCATGGAAAAAATTCCCATTAGATTCTTTATGTTTTGCTACTTTATTCATAAATGTTTATAACACAGTAATTTTGCAGCCATTCTCTCCCAGTATTTCATGGTGTGTGTAAGCCAGAGGCAGGGGACTATTTTAGGAAAGCAGACATTTTAAAGAACTATTTCTACTTATTAGGTCACAAAGTTGTATTTGGACCTCAGAAACAACATGCTTTATTCTCTCACCTCCACAATGAAAGTTTCTTCTCATTAGATGACTAGCTGGGATTCAACCCAAAGCTTGACGTGCTTTCTGCTGCACCTTGCAGCATTCTCTTGAGGAATATTTGCTGAATGTATGGCACATGGCATGGTTACGGGATGGTTAAGAGCATGGATTCTTGAATCCGACTAGAATGTGGCCCTAGGAGAATTACCCAATCTCTCCATCTTTCAGTGATTAGTAATAATACCCACCCCCCAGGGCTATTGTGACAATCCTGTGAGTGGAAGTACATAAAACAGTACCTGCTACATGGTAAGCATTCAGTAAAGGTTAATGCTGCCTGTGTGAACTGATAAACTTCTCAAAACTAATGGTGTGGGGGATTGTACTGGATGTGACATTTTCATTAATGAGAAAATACAATCACCCAAAAAAAAAAAAGCCAGTGGTTCTCAAACTTCAGGGTTCATCAGAATCCACTGGAAAGCTTGTTAAAACACAGTTAGTTGGGCCCCAACTCCAGTGTTTCTGGTTCAGGAGGTCTAGGCGGTGGCCAGAGAATTTGCATTTCTAGCAAACTTCCAGGTGATACCGGTGCTGCATACTGAGAACCACCCTATGCCAGGCTAAGTATTTCTCATGGAATATTTTCACCTGAACTTGAGGCCACACAACTTGGAGATAAGGCCTCAATTTTGAGTCTTGGGGAACAAACCATTTACTCTCCCTGACCCTTGGTCTCTTATCTGCAAAATGGGAGTAGGATGCTATCATCTGATTTGATAAGGCATTTGAGAATTAAAATATTAGGGCATTTATACTTTCACATATGCAAATATGAGTTTGTATACAAATAAGATGTGAAAAATATTTGGAGATCATAAAACTTTTTGCTTTTCTCACCATGGCTGAGATCCTGTTTCTAAGGAGTATAATTTTGTCACTTGTATTCCAATAGTTTTACTCAAGTAATTTCATTGTTATGTTAAATTTGGATTCAACTAACATTTCATAAATTAAAGGTCTGAAAACTTACTGGTTGTTATGAACAAAATCAAGTCTTAGGGCACTCTCACACTTTACTTAACAGGGAGTTGGGAAAATTATATCTTGAAGTCTATATTTTGTATAATTTAACTGAATATTAAAAATTTACATTTCTGTATTGTATTTTACACTTCCAAGCAGTTTTAATATATAATTTGAACACCACAGAAATCTTTTCTAAGTCACTCAATTAACTGATACATTTAAATGATGATAAGATACAGATAATGGACTTAGTTGGTTTCTAAATTTTGTAGGTAATATATACTGGTAAAAAGTGTGTATTCAATTGTCCTTCTATGCTTTACCACTAAACAGTGAAACTATTAAAATGTGGTCTTCCTAAAAAATTGGAAAATCAGAGGAGAGGATAAGAGATATTTAGATGGTTTTCCTTCATTGAATAGTTGCAAACTTTCTTAGTAGCTTTATATATCTAGCTTCAGAAAATGGAACTTATATGAACTTTACTAATGATAACTTTTAAAGCTACCCCTGAGCTACTTCCCGGCATTTAATTTTTCAACTACCTTTACCAGTAAGGCACCAAAGATATAGCTAAAAAAAAAACCCCACTTAAGGGCATTATGATTAGCACACATAATATAGGGGGGTCACAGGGAAGGCAGTATAACACAGAGAAGACAAGTAGTGACTTTATAGCATCTAACTACACTGATGGGCAGTGACTGCAATGCGGTGTGTGTGGGGGGACTTGATAATATGGGTGAATGTAGTAACCACAATGTTGCTCATGTGAAACCTTCATAAAATTGTATATAATGATACCTTATTAAGAAAACACTTAAGTTCTGATCTCTCCTTAAATAAAGAACTTCTGCTTCATTACTTGTAAATGACAAAACAAGAGCAAGTTATCTCCATTATATTCTTATAGGTCTCCAGTGAGTTAATTAGAAAATTCTGCTTTTGTTTAAGATACTCCAGTGGGAGTCAAAACAACCAAAGGGCTCGGAGCCCACTGGGGGCCATTCAAGAAGAGAGCTTGAGCACGGCTGCGGGTTTCCTTCTCAAATATTCTTTTATTTGATATATTGCCTATAAACAAAGTACTATGAACTTAATATGGATTTAGTCACTTATCACTTCATTTTCTCACTCATATTGGTAAGAAAAGAACATGCAACATTCTCTGAAGGATGACTTCCTATTTTCTTATTTTCTTTCCCTGAGGAGCTTTAAATATATTAAAAAAATTTTTTTATTAAGGTATTATTGATAAACACCCTTATGAAGGTTTCACATGAAAAAACAATGTGGTGACAACTTTTACCCATATTATCAAGTCCCCTCCACACCCCAACTCAGTCACTGCCCATCAGTGTAGTAAGATGCCACAGATACACTGTTTTCCCTGTGCTCCCCCACACCATGTGTACTAAACATAGTACCCCACAATCCCCTTCTCCCACCCTCCCCACCCACCCTCCCACAGCCCTCCCCTTTGGTAACCACTAGTTCCTTCTTAGAGTCTCTGAGTCTGCTGCTATTTTGTTCCTTCAGTTTTGCTGCGTTGTTATATTCCACAAATGAGGGAAATTATCTGGCACTTGTTTTTCTCTGCCTGGCTTATTTCACTGAGCATAATATTCTCCAGCTCCATCCATGTTGTTGCAAATGGTAGGATTTGTTTCTTTCTTATGACTGAATAGTATTCCATTGTGTATATGTACCACCTCTTCTTTATCCATTCATCTACTGATGGACACTTAGGTTGCTTCCGTATCTTGGCTATTGTAAATAGTGCTGCAATAAACATAGGGGTGCATCTGTCTTTTTGAATCTGAGAAGTTGTATTCTTAGGGTAAATTCCAAGGAGTGGGATTCCTGGGTCAAATGGTATTTCTATTTTTAGTTTTTTGAGGAATTTCCATACTGTTTTCCACAATGGTTGAACTAGCTCACATTCCCACCAGCAGTGTAGGAGGGGTCCCCTTTCTCTGCATCCTCACCAGCATTTGTTGTTCTTAGTCTTTTGGATACTGGCCATCCTTACTGGTGTGAGGTGATATCTCATTGTGATTTTAATTTGCATTTCCCTGATGATTAGTGATGTGGAGCATCTTTTCATGTGTCTGTTGGCCATCTGAATTTCTTCTTTGGAGAATTGTCTCTTTTTATCCTCTGTCCATTTTTTAATCGGGTTATTTGCTTTTTGGGTTTTGAGGTGTGTGAGTTCTTTATATATTTTGGATGTAACCCCTTGTCAGATTTGTCATTTACAAATATATTCTCCCATACTGTAGGATGCTTTTTTGTTCTGTTGATGGTGTCCTTTGCTGTACAGAAGCTTTTTAGTTTGATGTAGTCCCATGTGTTCATTTTTGCTTTTGTTTCCCTTGCTCAAGGAGATGCATTCAGGAAGAAGTTGCTCATGCTTATATTCAGGAGATTTTTGCCTATGTTGTCTTCTAAGAGTTTTATGGTTTCATGACTTACATTCAGGTCTTTGATCCATTTCAAGTTTACTTTTGTGTATGGGGTTAAGCAATAATCCAGTTTCATTCTTTTGCATGTAGCTGTCCAGTTTTGCAAACACCAGTTGTTGAAGAGGCTGTCATTTCCCCATTGTATGTCCATGGCTCCTTTATCGTATATTAACTGACCATATTTGGTTGGGTTTATATCTAGGCTCTCTAGTCTGTTCCATTGGTCTATGGGTCTGTTCTGTGCCAGTACCAAATTGTCTTGATTACCGTGGCTTTGTAGTAGAGCTTGAAGTTGGGGAGCATAATATCCCCAGCTTTATTCTTTCTTCTCAGGATTGCTTTGGCTATTTGGGGTCTTTTGTGGTTCCAGATGAATTTTAGAATGATTTGCTCTAGTTCGCTGAAGAATGCTGTTGGTATTTTGATAGGAATTGAATTGAATCTGTTTTAGATTGCTTTAGGCAGGATGGCCATTTTGACAATATTAATTCTTCCTATCCATGAGCACAGGATGTGTTTCCATTTATTGGTATCTTCTTTAATTTCTCTCATGAGTGTCTTGTAGTTTTCAGAGTATAGGTCTTTCACTTCCTTGATTAGGTTTATTCCTAGGTATTTTATTCTTTTTGATGCAACTGTGAATGGAATTGTTCTCCTGATGTCTCTCTCTGCTAGTTCATTGTTAATGTATAGGAATGCCACAGATTTCTGCATATTAATTTTGTAACCTGCAACTTTGCTGAATTCAGATATTAAATCTAGTAGTTTTGGAGTGGATTCTTTAGGGTTTTTTATGTACAGTGTCATGTCATCTGCAAACAGGGACAGTTTAACTTCTTCCTTGCCACCGTGGATGCCTTTTATTTCTTTGTGTTGTCTGATTGCCGTGGCTACAACCTCCAGTACTATGTTGAATAGAAGTGGGGAGAGTGGGCATCCTTGTCTTGTTCCTGATCTTAAAGGAAAAGCTTTCAGCTTCTTGCTGTTAAGTATAATGTTGGCTGTGGGTTTGTCATATATAGCCTTTATTATGTTGAGGTACTTGCCCTCTATACCCATTTTGTTGAGAGTTTTTATCATGAATGGATGTTGAATTTTGTCAAATGCCTTTTCAGCATCTTTGGAGATGATCATGTGGTTTATGGAGGAGCTTTAAATATTGCCTATTTCATACATCATTCCAATGCTGACTCTAACAATACAAATTTTTTGGTTTTCTTTTTTGCCAACAGGACTAAATAAGAATAGGAACAGGGAAGCAGAAGATGAAATAATATGTTCAAAGGGGACAGTCGACGGACTGATCCTTAGGAATGCCTTCTGTCTAATTATTCTGTGTTTAGACATCAAGTCACTGCTGAGGCCATGCTCTGGGTGTGTGTGCGCATGAGACATTCTGGCTAACTGTGATTTTTCTGCAGTTAGTTTACTCATCAGCTCCACAAAGCCTCATTCTGGTGAGGGTGCCAGGAGAGCCATTCCTTGACTAAGTGGTGCACACAAGAAAATGAGCCTCTGTTGAGGATGGCCTTGTTCAGAATTCCATTGGGTTGGGTATTTTTCAACACAGAACTATCTTCTTTATGAATTTTGATATTTATAGGGACAATGATTTTAAATATTAGTGATCTTCCAGGGCCCACAGTAACAAGGTTTCATATGAAAGGGTCCTAGCCAAGGGGGGCTGTTGCCGTCTCCACTCTCCATCTCCATGGACTGGATTGCTATTATCTTTTCTTCTTTCACCATATGGTCACCATATACTGGTCAGGCCCCAGATGAATATAATTTTCATTTTATCTTTCTCACCATGCTACAGTATAATCAGTTATTCCTTTCTCCCAAATGACTTTTGGACTTTATAAAACATTTGAGAGAGTTTCCATGAGGGTAGGAACAGGCCTGTCTCGTTCAGCATTTTCCCTCTAGCACTGTGGTTCTCAACCCTATTGGACCCAATTCTCTCTTTATTAACAATATTTTGTAATGCCTCATCTACTATACTTAGGTGAAATTCTTAAAATTATAGCTTATCTACACACATCATTTCAAAGAAAAAATCAATATAATGTACTGCTCTAATTGCATTATAAAGGAAAAATAATGGAAAAGTAGTTTATAACAAAATGATATATGTTTCATTATATACATGGTACTCAGATATGACCACCTTAGGTGACACTTTTATGAATGAGTCAGACATTTGCCTCTGCCTTTAATGAATAAGGTTGGGTGTGAGAGAAATAACATGATCAGAGGCTATTCTGTACAAGAACAGGGAAATGAGAGTAGAGGTCCAAATGGATACTAGAATAAGAATTAGAGTTAAGATATATAACAGCCTAGACTTACATTACAAAGAAGGAACTAACCGTTTTTAAAATAAAGATAACTTCCAAGGCAAAGTATAGATGTAGTGGAGAAAATTAGGAATGTTACACTCTCACAAATAAGCATGGATATTCTTACAAATGAGTGTCCCTTACAAATAAAGCAGTATCAAAACAATTTTCTAAATACTGGATAGGGTTGAAATATCACAGGGACAATCATCCTATCTCAAAATTCCATCACATGCTGAGGTGAGCATTTGTTCTGCAGTATTGCAAGAGGCCCTGGAGAGCATGTCCTACCACAGGCCATGGGGAATTGAGGCTGACTTGGAAAAGGAAATGTTACAGCAATACTGCCTTACAGATAGGTGCTGGAGGGTTGACTCTTCTGGGAAGTGTTAAGAGTAAGATTAAAAAAGCACCAGGCCACCCCCAAATGAATAAGTCAGTATGTAATCATCACTACATAGATTTTGTATGACTGTGCTCTGAAAAATTTAAAAGGCCATAATGCAAAATATTTATAAAGCAACCTTTCTTAATAAAATTCAGTGAAAGCCCGGCATTTCATGTTTCTCTTCTAATTTAATGACAGTTAGTTTTAAGAAGAATTTTTACATCTCCACAGTTATATACCTTTAATTTGTTTTTCAGTAATTCTCCTATTGACCTAATGCCATTTTCAGCTACTTATTTGGTTAGAACTCATAGAATACCTGGAATAGACAGGATGCATGAATGAGTTATTTATTCAGTGATATTTGAGGGAATATATTTATTCCATTTCACTTTTCCTATATAAATTATTAGCCTTACATGGAACTTCCCATAAAACCTTTCATTTACTTATGCATGCAAGTTATAGATTTACATCAGGTATGAAGGGACAGTCAGAAGTCGAGCGGGGGGATGTGGGAGAACCATGCTGGGCTGAGCAGCACACCCAGGAGAGTTTACTACATACACGCCAATCATCAGAGAAGCCAGAGATGCTCCCACAGCTTCCCAGAGCACTCTGGGCCAGGCAGAATGGCCATGGTGGAGAACCACTGCTCTAGCACGAAAATATCTCCCAGATATCTGATGTTTGTATTTACTCCTTGAATAGTAGTCCTTGAGTCAACAAAGTAAAGGGAACAGTGAACACAGTTCCTGGTAGGGGTCTGACTCCTGCTGAATCCTCTTCGCCTTGACAGTGATCTAGCTGACCTGCAAAGGCTGACAATGCTGTTCCCTCGCCTACTCAGCTCCTCGCTGCGTCTAGACCGTAATAATGACTGACATGATGTACAGGACCCTTTCTGTCTCTCCAGGGCCTTCTCCCTTTCCTGAGTGCTTGAGTGCCCATCTGCTTAAGGCTGCCTGCTGACCCCAGGTAGTCCTGCCTCTGTGTCTCTGTCATACTGTCCCCTCGGTTGGCTACTGTGTGGATGGGTAGTTCCTAGTTGTGTTTCTAGGTTCAGCTCGTAGGTCAACTCTTTGGAAAAACACCTCTCCTAGGAAGCCGAATCTGAGCCATCAGACTGGACTAAGTGCTTCCCAACTTCTGTAGTTCCACAGTCCCCTGCACACATCTCTGGATACCCTTTCCAGAAGAATCAGAGGTGATTTGTCTGTCTGTCTTGACCCCATGATCTTGATCCCACAACCCACCACTAGATTATAAGCTCTTCAAGGGCATAGACCATAATTACTGATCGTTGTATTTCCAGAAATGATTTGTTCAATGCCACTTTTAATGGCACACCCACATAGCCCTCCACAACACACTAGCTCCGTATATACAATATACCTTTTGTTAAACAAATTAAAATAATTGATTCCAGTATAATTTATTTAAAAAGCATCCAAAACACTTTTGTGATACATAGTTTGACATAGGAAAAACATCATTTTAATTGTCTTATCTAAACTTGATTTATGTGATGCAACTTGAAAAATTCCAAATATTAGGTTCATGGAGATACAGGTGCATTAGACTTTTCTACAGCTCAGAATTTTACCAAACAGTGAATGAACATTAGGATTTGCAATCTGACAATTTAAAAATATTTATGCCTAATGGTAAACAGAATTCAAGGAGGCAAGGACCAAACCCTATTCCCTAAGCAGACCAAACAATGGTTCTGCTGTTGAAATTAATTTGTAACAAAACATTAAATTTAAATAAAACTGCTTTTTAAATACCCTATGTACCCATTGGGTCAATGAAATGAAGCAGAAATATATCAAATGGCTTTTTAGAGTCCATAACTTTTATCTCAAAGGAAGGAAATAAAATCAGGGTATTTTCTCTGAGATAAAATTTTCCTGGGAGACTTTCAACTTGTATTACTTTTTTCTGTCCTAGGTTCCTTTTTCTCCTACACAGAATAAACCGTAAGAAAATCAAGCAATGGAGCACTGGATGCCAGAAGAAGGAGGTTTTCAATAGTGAGTTTTTTTTGATAAGCAAGTTGGGAAGTTGGCCATGAAATAATAAGAAAACCCATCTTCATAATCACAATGAATTACCACTTCTCAATTAAGCAAGTACTCAGTGTATCCACTGTGCCCTTGGCTTTTTCACATCTGTTTACAAGGGCAGCATAAACTCAGTATTTTTTAGCAGATCCTTCTTTGGCGCATTCTACAGAGACAAATCTTGCCAATGGCTTTTGGAGCTGTGATCCCCGTAGGTCAGCAGCCTAGTGACTTCTCCACTTGGTGATCGAAATGATTCAAGCAACTCGACCAAGCTTTACGACACAAAAGGAGTGGGAAATACTCTTTCTAAGGTTTGAGTTAATAAATTGGTTATTTAGAGGCAAACACTTTTAAATGTTCAAAAGGAGAGAAAAGGAGACATGGATTTTTTTCACACACAAATCCAGCCAGGTATGGTTCTTGGTACCTACCAGTGAAGGTAGACTTGAATTTAGATGAATTATCCCGAGGCTATCAATGGCTTAGTAGAGGGGCTCAGTCTTTACAAGTTAATTAGCCTCCACTTGATACTAAAATCAGAAATATAACAAAGAACACTGGTTTACTTACAGAACTTTAAGACTGTAAAGGCCAGTAAATGCTCCCTTGGGTATGTATGTCAAAGCGTTTCCGGCAAGTCGCCTGCGGGTTTCAAGAGAGAGGGGAGAGAGTAAGTGCAGTTCTCTTCATTTAGTTGTTAAAAAATGCAGTGCAATTGTATTCAAACCACAAATGCCAAAAACAACTGTAAAGAACCTTGTTTTGTTATACTTTGCAAAAAGTTTCTGTAAATTTCTAATAGAAAAGCTGGCGGATGGAGTGCCTAAGAAGAAACATAATAAATTACTTATTTACAATAAGCCATTTAATAGCTTACACTATACATATATAACTCTCCTTTTTAAAACATTTTATACAAAAGCTAGCATATAATAATCTGCAAAAACTGTAATGTCAAAATGTAATTATCACATGATTTTTACAATTATTCTTTATAAGCATAAATAAATCAGATAATCAAATGTAAGAATATTTCTGCTGCTGCAATTATCCCACAAAATACCCAACTTTCTTATTAAACTTGGCAAATAAGGATGCTGACCATCCCAGGCAGTTTTTTCTAAACTCTATCAGAAAAGGGTAGAATAACTTAAATTAGTTTAATGTGCTTTAATTTTGCAATGCCTTAATGAAAATAATAAAGAGCGTTTAATATGGAAGACATTAGCATGGTCTACTTAATGGAAACTTTTGACGTCAGTAAGTGGTACAATTAAAAAGTTTGCTTTATAGTATTTTTCTAAGTGGGAAACGGTCAAAGTGAGAACTTACGCAAAAAAAGCAACAAGGTGTGGCAGCTGACCCCTGGGTCCCGTCCCACCCAAAGCCATGACCTCAGCAGTGAGATGATCCCGCAGAACAGGGAACCCAAGAACAGGAATGACTCAGAAGAGCACAGAAGCCTTCAGAGAAGCTTTCCATGTCTTAGAATGGTGGGTGGAACTGGGAATCAAGACAACCCCAATGTCTACTCGAAGGAGCTGGGGCTTAGGGATAATGGTGGAGGGTCCATTTGACCAGTGCTTATTCCTGAAGAGGCCAACAAACCTCAAATTTATGCTTTTGATATCATCCCCCAATGGGACTGTGATTCCCACTCGTCCAACACCAGATGCAATGGTGTATTTTTTCCCTACATGTATATATGACAATAACAATATTATACCCAGCAGTAATAGTACTATGACTTCACTTGGGTACCTGAACTCAGTTCCAATGTGTGTAAATATGTGGGAGGGGGTCTTCCCACACATACTTAAACCAAACAATTCTCGAACACCAGCAAGGTGTTGGAGAACTCAACTCAATTCTGATGCTCTGCCTGCCGGGAGACAGCACCAGATTCCCAGGTTAAGGGCTCTGTCCTACAGGGCTGCCCTCCACCCCACACTCCAGACGCCGGTTCCAAGCCCCAGGCAGTTCCCTGTGCTTCTGACCCACCAGCTACAGATGGGAGATTCCCACCACCTCCCCCTTAGGTTCCACTAATTTGCTAGAGTGGCTCAAAGAACTCAGGAAAACACTTAACGTTTACCCATTTAATAAAGGATACCATAAAGGATACTAGTTAACAGCCAGATGAAGAGAGACACAGGGCAAGTTCCCAAACAAAGGAGCTTCTATCCTCGTGGAACTTGGGGCCTGGCTTGCAGCATGTGGGAGTGTTCTGGTTCCACAAGCATGGAAGCTCTCGGACCAAGAAGCAAGATCCAGCCGAGCAAAGCACAACAGAGACAGAGAGCAGAAAGCTCTTCTAGGGGTTGGAGTCCAAAAATCTCTCATTAACATGACAAAACACCCCTTTCACCTTTAAGACTCCACAGTGTTTTCAGGAACTGTGGATGAAGACCAAATATACCCGGGAAATATATATTTCTTGTGACTCGTTATATCACAGGGATGTAATTCGGCACAGAGATCCACTGATAAGACTGAAATGAGCCACTACTCATACAAACCTAAGTCTGTGTCCTCGTGCCAGCCCACACCACCAATACGCATAAACGAGTATTTAAATATTATCTCATGAACAGTACTTTTGAATAGCATTTGTGGTATGTGTATAAAAAGCATTGTTTGCTTAATACAAATTGAGTTAACTTAAAATGGAAATACTCCACCATTTTCATAATCTTGCTTTCACTTATTTATTCTGTTTTAAAATGTTTAAGAATGGACTTGAGTCTTCCCAGAGGCTCTGCTTACCTTGGGTCTGCAGCACTAACTGGCTGTGAGCTGCTAAGTAAGTTTATCTTTCTGAGTTTCATTTTTTCACTCATTCCATGAAATATTAAGATAGCTTCTCAAGTCCTCTCCAGCTCCCCCAAATTCCATGATTCCCCTGTCTTGTGTTTGTGTTTGTGCCTGTTTTCTTTCTCTTAACAGATAGAATTTTGTTAAGGTTGGAATAACTCTTATACTGTCCTCCTGCCTTCCTCAGGGTATCTAAAGAAGTCCTTTCCAAACTATAAATAAATTTAGTGGCTTGGAGTAGAATTAAGAAAAAACATAGAGTAGAAAAATAACAATGCATTTTCTACTCTAGTAGAAAACTATTGTTTTATGAAACCTTTGTTTCTAAATATATTTGTGAAACTGGATTGAGGGGAAATTAATTTCTTCGGGTATGTGGTCATAAAAATTCAAAAGGCCACTAGCCTTGAGCATAGAAGGCATTAAATAAATATATGTTAACAACATGGGAATTCAGCTAATATTTGAACAGGTTGTTTTTAGAAGCATTTTGTTTCTTTAATTCCTATAAAGTTCTCTTACTAGAAAATTCTTTTCACACTGTCACGCTGACCCTTGCTTCAGTCTTCCAGCCTCAGTTTCTTCATATTCCTACTCATTTTATCTCCACTGATAGTCTTTGTAAAATCAGCTCTGATTGCATCACTGCCCTGTTCAAAACCCTTTATCGGTTCCCGTGCCGGGTGCAATGAAACCAAAAAAGTCCCCAGTATCCTTCCATAATTCCCTGATCTGTACTTGATGCTGTAGCTACACCAAACCAGGAGGCTCGCTTTTCTCAGACGTGGCCATCACAGGTGGTTTAACTGACCAGGCTAAACCGAGTAGTGACTGTTCCAGCCAACACATGCCTGACCACCCTGTTCACAGCCGTGACTTCAACAGCCCATTTTTGAGTTCTAGAACATAGCCTTAAAGTGAGTGCTTAACTCTTATGCTATGGTGTCATCAAGCAGCTTTGATGGTTTCTGAGAGACAATGACTTTGGAACTGAAAAGGAGAAAGTAAACATTTTTTGTTTATTTTATTAGTGTAAATTATTGTAAGGGTAAATACCTTTCTGTTACATTTCCTGAAACACAGCTTCACATGAATCGTTTTTCTTTTCTGGGCAGGGACTTTAAAAGCCCCTGCCTGTGTTCAGAACTAATCTGCGGAACCACTGACCTGTGTTATCAGGGGATTTTGTCTTAAGGCCAAGGAATTGATGATGTGCTAGCTATTTATTGGGCTGGTGGAAGATCTATCTTGTCAACAAAAATAACAGTTTATGGAAGTCATTGCATCCTTTCCCTCTTATTTCTTCACCATGAGGGATGGTTTTAGTAATTCTAGAATTAAATACATGTAAACTTTCAAATGACTACATGAATAGTGAGAACTGCATGCAAATCTTTCCGGTGATGATTTGAATGAAAAATCTCTGGGCAACTGTGTTCCAGCCCTAGAGACTCATATACCATTTGGCTGAGAGGTTCCCCCCTCGCCCCCGTTTCTAAAATTACTTCATGAGAATATCTCTTTCATCATCTTCATTTCTATAAGATACAACATAATAGGAAAATCTTTTATATCCTTTTACATGACTTGCAAAAAGTTTTCTGTTCTTGAAGACACTGCTTCACAAGTAACTCGTACCGTCCCACTATTAGTTTTACTGGCAACACTGCCATAAAAAGGGGAAAAAAAACGAAGTTACAGCAGACACAGTCCTCTTCAAATAAATCAAATATGTAGAAGTTTTGGTGTTTTAACAATAAATTAAAATAGTTTTGGAAATGGGTGTTTCTTTGAATCCCTACAGTCATTTGAATCTCTAAAGTAAAAAAGTCTAAAGGATTTTTTTTTCTTTACATAGACCTGGAGAGAGAGAGGTGTGTGGGTAAAATGGGGCGTGCACTGAGAGTGGGGGGGGTGTTGAGTCTGCTCTCTGACTGAGCCCCCCAGGAGGACGAATGTGTGCGAGCCACGGCCCACCACGGATGGCCCCCGTGGCCGGGTCTCAGAGGCAGGCAGCGATTTCAGGGCCTGGAGAGTCATGGCAGCCTCCCGGGTCAAGCCTTGTGAGAGCCTTTGAGCTTGTAATTCCTCCTTTTTTATTTTCTTTCCCTTTTTGTTTTTCTCCCTTCTCACCATTAACTTGTTGCAAGACTTTTAAACAAGCCACAGACCTTCCCTGGACCTCATGTCACTTGTGTTTTTAAAATGACAGGGTTCCTCCGCTAAGGTCTTTTTCTGCCTTCAAACTGTTTTAACGTTACACATGCATTTCCTGGTTATCCTTATCCTTTTCCACCTCGTGCGCCCTCCACCTCTTTTCCTTCTTGTTTATGGTAAGATTGCCTTATTACATGTCTAATATTTTAATAGCAATTCTGCTCCACATCAGAAGGTAAATCAGAGATTATTATTGTCCATGTTTGTAGATAAAGATACCAAAACGCAGAAAGGTTTTATGTAGAATGAAAAACTTCAATCCTTTCCCAATTTCATTTAAGGGTAATCTACTCTTTTCTTATGGAACATAGAAGCTGTGTAACAGCAGTGCTACATAAATAATCAGAGCAGAATGAACTTGAATATGATAATCCTTATGACTTAAAAGAAGACATTTCAGATTACTTAGCAAATTCATTCTGGCTTCTAGAAATTACTAGGATTCACTGCTTTGTTTTTCAACGTTTTTTACAAAGTGCATAAGACCCAGAGGGCACACATTCTATATGTGCAATATTAATTTGTTCTAGAAATTTGGTGAGGGCTAACATCAGGCTTATTGGGAGTTGTTTCCCCATTTTCCCATTCTGGAGATCTAGATGACAGTTTCCTATTTTCCAGGTTTCTGATAATAGTTTCCTTCTCTGTGGTTTTCCAATATTAATTTCAGAGGCTCTGTTACTATTTCTGGATTTCTTTCCACTCTTCTGAGTTAAAATTCACTTGGATAATAGTAGCTAAATTATCACTAAATGTAAAATCTCCATAGTCTCTTACTTCATTATGAAGTGTCAAAGTATTCCCATATGAAAAAAAATTAAATTCTCCTAAAATAAAGTTAGCAAAAACAATAATAATGTTGTTATTAATGCCTTTCAGAAGATAAAGTCATGAAAACAAATACCACAGTCAATTCAGATGGACTGGTCATGATTCAGTTCAATACACTCAGTGCTCTTGCAGCTTTTGGGGCCACCCCATTTACAGGTTTTGATTTCGGATTTATGTTGAAGGAGCCAAGCGTCTAGGTCATGCAAAGAGCCAGACAGGAGCAGGATGGAGGTCAGCCGGGGGTGCCCCACCAGCCCTGCCCCTGCCGGCGCTGACGCATCATCACAGGAGCTGACCGCACGCCCCATGGCAACTTTTCCTTTATTAGATGCTCGTCTGGTCACAAGGGTCCAGAAACTTAGAGTTTAACCCTCTGGCACTCATCTTTGGTAAGGTTTGCTGAAGCCTATTCAACAGCCTTGATATAGGGACTATGACATTTCATCAACTGCTTTTCTTTCCATTAGAGAAAAAGTGTCTTTCCTAATATACCTCAAGAAATTGTGATTTTTAAAAACTGGTCTCCACATCAAATCAGTTAAGCACGTCTAATTGGTTAAATCCAGCCCCCAAATCTTCCTTTCTTAAATTGTGTATCTATGAGCCTTCCACTTTGTTTTCATTATTAGACAGGATAAAAAATATTCAGAGTTCAATGTGCAAGAGCAAAGCCACTGGACTGAGGAAGTGAGCTCTTCGGGGCAACAGGGAAACCCTCTCATGGGTCTAAGTCCCTGTGGCTTCTTTAAACACAGACCAATGAAGTTTAATATTCAACTCCTTTGTAAAACCTTCCTTAATTATCTCAGTCCACAGCTAACTTTCCTGAAGGAGATATTCTATATGATGATGTCTATAAAGGTTCAGTTTCTACCCTTTTATTTGTAGTCTGCCTGACTTGATTACAGATTCCTAAGGTCAAGAATCTTATTGCTTGCACAGAGCAGGGAACTGAATCAATATTTATTGATTGATCATTTGATCTTGATTCCAAAGGCAGTTGGCTATATACTGCTATAGTTGCTTCAGGTCTGGCATAACTATTCCAGGATGGCTAGTTATTCTATAATCAGATCAGAAATAGATGAAGAATATTTCTTCTTCATTACTCAACAAATTTAAATTCAGCAATTTCTTTGAGCCCTTTCAATATGCCTCATCTAGTGCTTTGGAATGGTACCATACAAATGGTACCCACCTTTTATGAAACAATTCATAAGCACTAGGCACAATATTAAGTAATTTATACATTGTGCTATTTAATTTTTATGAAAATTGTGTCAAATAACATGATTATTCTCATTTTACACATAGGAAAACAGGCCTAAAAGAGGTTATTTGCTCAAGCTGCCGTAGAAAAATTTGCACAAGAGAATTTAGTTCAACATAGTATTTCAGCTCAAAAATTTGAGTTTTTAAACATTACTTTGGTTAAAAGTAGGTTGATGCAGAGCACAGGTTGCTCGGGACCAGCCAGTCTAAGACAGGAGAAGCACACAGACACCAATGCCACACTGCTGGGGGCAGGCCGTGAGAGAACCGGCCCCTCCTTCTCACGCAGGCCCTTCCCCTGCTTTCGAGATTCTGGACAATCTTCCTGCTCTCACCACTGAGACTGGTCATCTTTTTGTCTTCTTGCCGGCCCTTCTTCTACTTCTCACCCTCCAAACATAGATGTTACTCAAGTTTCTGTCCTCACACATTGTTTTTCTCTATCTAGTGGTGTTCAAAATGCAATGGGTTATTGCCATAGCCTTAGGAGACACAACACATTCAGAATGCTCCAGACCTCAACCCAGATTTAGTGAATTGGCGTTTCCAGGGAGAAGGATTTGGGAATCTGCATTTTTAATAAGCAGCCTAATGAATTTCATATGGGTAGAGAGGCCTAGTGGGAAACACAGAGCTTATATCCTCTTTCAAGGTCCTCATCTGCCCCAGAACATTCAACAATCACCTCTTTGCAACCAACTCTCTGAACATTTTCTCTAGAACAGACTCATGTTCCAGACTCACATTCCAAGTGTGTTAGTGACATTTCCATTTGGATGTCCTGCTGGCAGCTTACATTTTGTATATCCAGAACCAGATATCCTCTCGCCTCCAAGGTATCGGTTGTTCCCCTGAATTCTGTTTGTATTGACTGCACCTCACTAGCTGCCCGGCACCTGATCTCATGACCTTACTCAGCATAGTCTCTCCCCTTCAAAGCTCCCTTGCAGTCCCTGCATTCAAGTGACTGACGAGCCCCTGACTGTCTTTCTCTGGCGTGATGCTTCCATATATCCCGATGGGTCTAGCCCACCTGAGGTTTAACAAAATAACGCCCGGGTCCCCACGGAGACCCATTAAATCAGAATCTCTGGGAATAAGCCCTGGCAATTAGTAGTTTTAAAAATGCTCCAGGTGATTCTAATGCATATTCAAGGATTGGAAACCCTGAAGTAGTTCTCACAGTTTAATATTGATAAGTCACCTAGAGACCTTCCTGGTCTCCACTCCCAGAGATGAAGATTCATTCATTAATTGTTGGAAGAATTAGGAGAGTTCATTAGTTAATGGATTTTAACAGTTATACAGAAGAGAACATTAGAACCTGAAGAATTAGGTGGTGATGAAATAGGATGAAGAAATGGGAAAGACTGTGGAATTATGAGCTCCAGGACTTGAAAACTGGATGATATTGGGGGTGAGAGAGAAAGAATGACAGACACAGAAGAAGTGACAGATGCAGTGATGCCAAGGGCTGGGTAAGAAGAACGCTGACAGCAGGGGGGAGAGGCGAGAGGGAGACGCGGGAGGGGCGCATGGATGGACCTGCTCTGCACTTGTTGGATTTCAAAGTCTTGGTGGGGTGGGTGGACGTGTCACTTAGCTGATGATTCTCGGGGTGTGGTCCCCAGACTCTCTGAGAACTTGGTATAAACGTAAATTCTTGACATCCTCCCCTCCCGCCTGCCACCTGCTGGAGCAGCTCTGGGGCCCAACAACGTGCGGGTTAACAAGCGCTCCGGATGGTTGAGACGTCACTAAAATTTGAGAACTACTGGCCTAGACTAGGGGGACCTCAACTGTTTTTATGTTTCAAAATCATCTCTAGAGCTTGTTAATTAAAGGAAGTTTCTGGACCCAATCCCCAGCATTTCTGATTTACTAGCTTGAGGGTGGTGGGGCAAGAATCTGCACTTCTAGCAACTTCACAGGTGGTACCAATGCTGCTGGTTCAGGCAGCACACGTTAGGACTCTGGTCCAACAGTCAGGGACAAAGAGATCTGAGGTAGAAACACCGATTTGGGGATCCGTCTGTAAAACACAAACAGTTAAAATCTTGGGTTTCTTTCTGAGACAACTGCGTTTGTCCTCTAATGGGTCTGTAGTCTCCTAACGGTGTCTTTTCTTCTGTAACCGCCCAATCTCTTGCATACAGAAATCAGAGAAATCTTAAAATCATAAATCCTATTTTTTCACTAGCGACCTACAGCTCCCAATGGCTTCCCAGGGCTCTTCTTTAATTCTGTGCATAGTCTGACTGGTCCTGCGTGACCTGGCTGTTGCTTTCATCTCCAGCTTCAGCCCAAGTCACTTCCCTTCCTTCCACTTGCTCCAGCCACATGGCTTTTCTTTCAGATCTACAAACACATCACATTCTTTTCTGACTCAGGGCCCTTGCTCACACTAGTTGCCTGCCAGGAACTCTACTCCAGTTCTTAGGACACCACCTTCCCCTCACCCTCATGATCTCAGTTGAGAGGTCACCTTCTCAGACAGACTTTCCTTCCTCGTCATCCCTGGTTATTTATTCTCTACCTACCCACACAATCAGCAAAGTGTTTTCTTGCTTATTATGTCTCCCCTACTAGACTGTAAGCTCCTGCAGGGCAGGGGCTTATTGAATGAATGAAGGAAACACAGCAAGTCCTATTCCTCTTCTGCTCCCAGTGGCTCAATGAGTACATGTTGAGTGAATGAACTGAAGAGCACTGAGAAAGGAGACAATAAAACTAAGTGCAGAAATTTTGGGAATGTCTGCATTTCACAGGAGTTGGAGGTGGAGGAGAAAGGGATGCTAATGAAAGAGGAGACAGAGAGGTGGGACACTTGCAGAATAATGTCTCAACTGTCTTAACAAAATATATGCACACACTGATATGTATATAGACACACAGATACAAGGACAGATACCTAAATGTCTATATTTAGCTGTATAGATAGACATTTGCAAGACAACCAAGATAATTACCATGAAACTTCATTAGAGAACAAGTCTCAAAGAGGCAGCACTTATAATCACTGGTCAGAACTGTGAAGACAGATTGAACACTGTGACAAGGGGCAGGAAGAGGGTTCACGGACACGGAGCTGTTTTCACTTCACTGTCCAGTATGTGAAGGAGAGTTTACCAAAATTCTTTCATCATTGTTTCATTTGCTCCTTGGAAGAAAATGTCAAAAGACAGGCAGGACGCTCTAACTGTTTTCAGCAGCATGATGAGCAAGTAGATTGTGCTTTCAGGAAGTCTGGTGGTATTTCTCATTAAACATTTCATCTGCAATAATAGATACCTACTATTTATACAGAGATTCTTCAAGTCCAACCACAATATGAGCAAACAGTTCCAGGAAACAATAGTAACTTAAAAACAGACCTCCCTAGAGCTTCTCATGTTTCCTTCCTAAATCGACTATTTGATTGCAATAGCATTAGAGTCTGGGAAGATTTTAAAATACTATTCGGAAATAAAGGCCTTTAAGTTAGACCATTTAAAATGGTAACAATTCAGCCCCCTTTCTGGTTTAATCAGACGACCAATGTAGGTTCAATGAGCTTGCAGATGTCAGTGTTAGGCACGATCTGCCATTAGCTCCTAACCTCTGAACCACAGTCTGACGGACAAGTGTAGGGTCTTTTATTTGTCCACATAGCAAACGTTGACATGAAGTTTCTAGTAGAACGGAATAAATAGGACTGGGAGGGATACTGGTTGGAGTGAAATGCAATTATTGCTCAGGGTGTTGAAACTTAGTAAAGAACTATTGTGTGTGTCCATTAGAGGTCATGGTTGGAAACAGCTTTTCCTTCACAAGTCCCGGATCCCTGGGATTACTGCAAAATGTAGCTCACAAAAATAGGAAGGAGGTTGGGATATTCTTGGACGTATTTTTATTTTACTTAAACAATTCCACACATAAATTCTAGTTCACTAGAATTCTCTCATCATTTCATTTGATCCTCAGAAACATCTCAAAACCCACTCCTGCCGTCACCCGCTGAGGCCCAGTGAGGCCGGGTGGGTCGCCCCTAGCAAGCAGCCGGGCCAGGACGGAGTGCTGGGCTCCTGCTGCTGGGCGCTGCCCTCTTCTCCCTGCACAGCACAGTCTCACCGCACTCAAATAGGAGTTTTTTTGGTTTGTGTTTCGTACTTTTTTTTGCAAAAAAAACCCCTCTCCTTTTCTTTGCACTGTCACATCGCACCAAGAGGATGTTTGGCCTGTGGCATCTGGTCACTTTGCAGAGTTATGAAAAATAAATAATGAAAAAGAAACAGGACCTGAATATGGCAGAACATGTGGCCCAAGGAGTAAGGATTCCAGAACGTCAGGAGGCCGTGAGCTGTGATGGCTTTTATCCTTGCTAAACATTTACTCCAGGCAGTCACTTTTTCCAGGATAATAATAATAATGTATATTATATCATATATATATAAATATTAAATCAGTGAGTGCCTCTAGAATTTTATGGATTCTTAGAGGATTTTGAACTATGGCACCTTTGTCAAGCTCCAGGGATAGATGAGGGATGCACCACAGATGTCTACATAGCTTTTGACATAGTGAAATGAATTTAACCAGGGAAACGATACATCGGGTAATTAGAGCTAAGTGGAAGAGTGGTAACTTGGCTTTATGAATAGTGATCTTTAAAAATCGAGTTTTGTGGTGGGAGTTTTATTAATATTATTGTTAACAGTTTTCTATTTCATGGATGAAGAGAAAGAGCATAGAGATGAGACAAATAAATTGAGTGAAAAATACTTTTAGAACAGTGCTCTAATTGTCAATAATAAAAGATAGGTGTACACAATAACAGAAACGTAAATGTTTACAGCTGTGCGGTTGGTCGTTTGCTAGTTCAGGTAGAGTGCTATGTAAAACATGCCACTTATGTGTATGGATGTATCTGCAAAAATGTTAACTAAGACTTTGTACCTGTTGAGCCCTGCTGAACTGGTGAGATTCACTCCCGGAATTCTGACTTTCTCATAGCCAATAGATGATGGGAGGGCGTAAATCACCTGAATGTCCAATCTCTCCCTCATGGTATGTAGCTCTCTCTCACCCTCTCTTTTGCATTCCCCCACAATATGCACAGACACACAGATATACAACATGCCTGTTATTACAAAACCCAGTTTAAACTTGCACTGTTCACTCATTCTAGGTGCTACAGGGGGAAGAAAAGCACAGATGACTCATGTACAATCCCTGACCCTCCCTCTACTCTCTGCACGTGGCTTTGAAAGTGGGTTTGAATCTTCACTCTGAAACTTCCCAACTCCATTTTCTTGGGTGAGTTCCTTATTTTCTCTGTACTTCAGTTTTTTTTTTAAATCTGTTAGCTAGGAATAATAATAATATCTACCTTTATGGGGCTGTTAAGAGGATTCAGTGGGAGCATGTGTGTAAAGCATTTTGAACAGTACCTGGCAGAGTAAGCCCTTATTGTTGTCATTGTATTTATACTATTATTTCAGAGACTATGGACTTAAACATAGCTGAGTCTAGAAATCAGCAGCATATCAAAGGCATAATCAAAATGCTCTGCTAACATTTTCTTTTAAACACATACACACAAAATACCCTAAATCTGACCTTGGGAACAAAGGAATAAACCAAGCAGAGTTGATCACATTTCCAGGTTCTATAAATACTATACCCTTCTGTCACTAAATGAATAATGAGGTCTTTGAAGCACCAGTTAGATGCGACACAGAATTATATATGGGAAAGTGGTCTAGCTTTCAAATTCAGCAAGTCGGCCAGTTCAGCAGAGGGAATTCCAGAACAGGATGAGAACATGGAATGAATAGTCTTTAACGGGTCTTTTCTATTTCTAAAATTCTATGATTCCCTGGTCAAAATACTTGATGGAATTTCCAGGGATAGAAAAATAGTTTTTTCAAAGGGTAGTTTCCTCTCTCTCTTTTTTGTCTGACTTTTCTCAATTATCTTTTAAAAAAGTGGCCTTAGAACAGAATTAACATTCCCTGCATGAAGAAAGAGAAGTTATTTCGAGTAAGTCGGCTCACTGAGGAAGAACTCTATTAAACAGTGTCCTCGGGGAAGTGAATTACTGATTCAGTTTGTGGTCTAGACTTGAGGTGTATGTTGAGGTAGAACAGAAGCCTTTTGCCATTCGTTGCACGGTGCAAAGAAATTAAAGCGAAAAGCATAGGAGATGCGCGCCGTAGAAATATAGAGGTGATCGGGAGTGAACGCTGAATGTCAATCATGGCGGAGGAGAGAGGGTGGAGAGAATGTAAATAAGGAAAAAACATGGATTGAAACTTATTAAAAATAATCTTTAAAAAGATTGGCTAATTTCAAAAAAATCTGCGAATTTTTCTAAGGCAGCTAACTTGTACAAAAGGCTCCTTTTATACATTTTGCTTTCTCATTATTCATTCCTCAAAAATTTATTGGTTATTGATTACATATAAGCTGTGACTAAGACAGACATGGTCCCAGCCCTGATGAAGTTTCATTTTTAGCAACAGCAGTGGCCAGAGAGAAAAGAGTAGAGGGGAGAAGAGGAGCCTTGCCCAACAAAGAGTAAAACCCATTCCTTGAATGATAAAAACTTGGTGTACAATCTGGAAATCTAACCCTCCCCACCCCACCTCTTGATAACAATCTGGGAATATTCAATTGATTTCAGTAATAAGACAATAGCATTCCCTAAAAATATAATGTCATAAAAAATACAGATAAAACCCCAAAGGAGAGAAACTGGGGACTCTAATCTTGAAGAAAAATTTGATGCAGGGTAATTTGGTTGTGATGGAACGTTCTTTCCACCTCCCATGATGGATCGTGTAGTGCATCAACAATTTAAATTACTCCCCAAATTGGACTCTGACTTTAGGGCTTATAGAGGAAGTATTTTCAAAGGAGATCATTGCCCAAACAATTCCTTTAATCAACAGAGGA
>JAQQAC010008719.1:1486877-1537753 GCA_029783875.1 Phataginus tricuspis | reverse complement strand
GACATAACTCAACCCTAGACATAACCTGGCTTTGTGTCTTTTTGAATTTTGCGACAAAGAGAAATGTCTTCACCGTGCAACCCCGGAAGTCCCGTTTCCCTGGGACTTTAAGCACCTTGTAAAAACAAATGTTTTGATTCAAAGAAACTTAAAAAAACAAAACAAAACAAGACAAAAAGCCTATTCCCTCCCTCTAACATGTTCCTTTTGCAGGTTCTCAGATTGCATTAAATAAGTGAAATGAACCATAAAACAAGGGTGTAATGTGACCCTGCTCTGGAGCACACTTCCTGCTGGGCCGCACAGTAGTTCCTGGCACAGGAAACAACAAGCCACTTTGGGCAGAACTCAATCCATTTTTGTTTTAAGCAAAACTCCATGTAATTAGATTTTATTCTGTTTCTCCTTTTCTATTTCTTTACTGTCTCGCACATAATCCTCCAGCATCCTTGGTATATACCATCTGTGACTCAGAGGTCAAAAGACCAGCTGCTGGCAGATTCCGTTCAGGACCAGCGAAGACCTTCTAAAACCAGTCAGCTGAAGGTTGACTTGGAAAAATGGCTTCTTGCTCAAACCCAAAGACTCAGAACTAATACCATTCTGAACTTAGACCAGGTGTGCATACTTAAGATAGATTGTGGATAAGACAATGAGCTACTTTTTATTTATTATTTTTAAAATGGATTTACTTGTCATATAACATTGTATTAGTTTTAGGTGTACAACATGAGTTGATGTAGGTATATATTGGAAAATGATTACCACAGTAAGTTTAGTTAACATCCATCACCACACATGGTTACCAACATTTTTTTTCTTTTGATGAGACCTTTTGAGCTTTACTCTTAGCACCTTTCAAGTGCACCATAAGTATTGTTATCTATAGTCTCCGTGTTGTACATTACACCCCCAGGACGTATGTATCTTGTAACTGGAAGTTTGTACCTTTCGATCACCTTCACCCATTTCACCCATGAGCTTTTTAAAAAACCCAGATCATTCCTGTTATTGAATGGCTACACCCATTGTACCTAATCAGCTGATTTCAGGATCCACAGCATGGTTCTTTTATCAAAGATTAACTTTTAATCAATGATGCTAGGAATTGAGGGATCACTCACCATCTGCCTTAAAAAGTCACTCGCATAAACATAAAATATATTTAAGAATGAGTATGGCAAAAAAACTCCAGGATCATACATTTTAATATCTGTAGTGAACAATGATGGAGCTGAGTAAAATGCTCTATGTTCAAGCTAAAACCAAACAATGCCAAAACATAGACTAAAAAAATTGTATTGTCTGTATATTTAAAATCTGCATTTCTTGGCATTGTCTGGACAAGACAGCCAAATAATCGCTCAGTGATTCACTGTTAGAGTATCTTGGGTTTGAATCCTGGTCACCTATTCACTAGCTGCATGATCTTGGGAAAATTAACCGTTAGGTGCAGCCTTCCTCCTATGTAAACAAGGTGTCTCTACATTAATACATTGGAATACTGTGCTAGCTGTTTCAAATCAGAAGGGAGTGATGTAATTTCTTCAAAAAGGAGATACCTTTCCCAACAGGAATTAATAACTTCCCCAAGTTATCTGACATCATGGTTCCTCTTAGAAAATGAGCTAGTACTGCTAAGTCAATCCTTTGCCACCTGCTTTCTATGCAAGCTGTTTCCTTTTAAAGAGATTCTAGCAAGGCATGTAAGTCTATAGCAGAAAATAATTTTTAATAACAACAATATAAAGTACAATGAAATAGGCCTTTAAAATATAAATTCAAAGTGGGTAAGGTAACAATTAACTTGTCTGCGTTCACTTTTCCCTTCCGTGTGCACCTCTGCATTGATGTTCCAATGTCATGATGGTCCTGTAGCTTCCCAAACGATCCATGGTGAAAGATCAAGTTTTAAAAAGTTCTAACTTGCTGTGGAGTTACATTTTTAATTTAATTTAATTTATTTACTTATTTTTTATTCAGGTATCATTGATATACACTCTTATGAAGGTTTCACATGAAAACCAATGTGGTTACTACATTCACCCATATTATGGAGTCCCCCCCACCCCCCATTGCAGTCACTGTCCACCAGTGCAGTAAAAGATGCCACAGAGTCACTATTTGTCTTCTCTGTGCTACACTGTCTTCCCTGTGACCCCCCTACACCATGTGGGCCAATCATAATACCCCTCAATCCCCTTCTCCCTCCCTCCCCACTCACCTTCCCCCATCCCTCCCCTTTGGTAACTGCTATGGACTTACATTATTATAAAATGTAATAAAAATTAATTATTGGAAAGGTGAAAAAAATACACGACGATATACAAAATAGAAGCCTCAGTATTTTAGTATGTGATTCAACAGAGATTATTCAGTTGCTAGAAAAGTTTCTAAACAATTATTCTCCAATTCTTATCTGTTGTGGATTGGTAAAAAACAGCCCTGGCCTGGGACGGGGCACTAGACCACCCTCTGACTAGCAATGTTCTTTGCCTTCCTGTCAAGAACGGTGAGACTTAAATCACTTGGCCTGCTCAGTTTTGTGTAACAAATGGCAGAATGAGAACAAGTTTTCTACTCTGTATAAAAATATCCTCATTCTGACTCTTAAATTGTTTTTCAAACTTTTCCTTTTATTTTTCTATTGTATTGGATCTTTCTGGCACCTGGAACACATTTAACCTTAGCAGCAGATGAGGGAGGGTCTTAAAATAACTTCCAAGTCTGTACATTATTTACTTTTTAGGTTATAATTTTAAAAAATGGCTTTATATTGTACTACATTTTGCCCACGAGTCAGTGTCCTAAAATCAGTGAAGCAATGCATTAGATTTCTTTAATTTTTTCATCTTTTGCCAAGATGTTGGAATTAATTTTGAAGAATGGGTCATCATGTGAAACGATTTCATAAGAAGTGGAGGATTCATTGTGATGAGATGGTCAGGTGTTAAATCATTCTACCCTGTCTCTGAGCTAGCTCTTGTCTATGCTGTATTCATGGCTGCATCCAGAAATCTTGGATTGCAAAGTCCTGGGGGAGCGGTTGACTGTATATATTAGAATCACCTTAGGGACTTTAAGAAATATTGATGCCTGGCTTCCACCCCCAGAGTTTCTGAATTAATTGGTCCGGTTTGGGTATTTGGGATTTTTAAAGCTTCTCAGGTGATTTGAATGTTCAGAAGAGGCTAAGACCCACTGCACAGGAACAACTCTGAATTTCTAGAATTTCTGAAACTCTGCTCTGAGCTCTACAACTCATTCAAAATTAGGAAGCTTATCGGAGGTACTGTGTCCTATAAGTAGAGTTCCATCCAGGCAGACAGTATCTTTCTCCTGAGAATGTTTTTGTTGCTTGTAGCTCTATATTTTTTCTTCCTTTGATGAATGTTAATTGAACATTAATTGTGGGCTGGTCTAGGAACACAGCAGAGAACAGCCCAAATCATCTTCAAGGTTTCCCTTTTCTGCCATCCCTACTGTTAATTCTACTACCGAGTTTGCTTCTGGGTCTGGCCTCTTTCTTCTTAGCTGTTACTTTTCATCAGGTCCTTGCATGTTGATAGCTATTCTGTTCACTGTCTCCTCATTCTAGGTTATCTTCTACACCATGGCCAGAGAAGTGGCCCTGAAAATCCATCTGATTGTCACTCTACTCAGAGCCACTGCTAGCCAATAAGGAAGGCATCCTCTTAGGTGGATAGCTTGGAAAAGGGCTTCTCCTCTGGGGGGTGCATGGGGAATTACAGAAAAGATCCTCTTCTTCCCACTGAAGCAACCACAGAACAGGGGGAATGGCTTGGTCTGGAGTTCCATCCCCAGGGAGAAGCCCCTGTGCAGGGCATGACCTGCACGTAGGTCCTGGGACTATAATCATGGCTATATGGGGCTCCCCTGTCTGCAACCTTCTGCTGGCTCCAGGCCCCTCAGAAGGAACTGATACCCAAAGTTTGGAGGCTGTTTCACAATCTGGACTAATGCATGTTTCCACCTTGGTTTTACCCCACTTTATTCTATGCAAAATATGCTGTAGTTACGCTCACATTCTTGCTGTTCCCCTTTGCATCTGTCTTTACACACGCGATTCTCATTCTCTAGGATGCCCGAGCCTCTACTTACAAATTACTACTGCTGTCTCCCCACAACTTATTTCAGATTTAGCTTAACAGACCCTGGTGTTTCTGACATAGCTTCTTTTCTTTCCAGCTTACTTGTTCTCTATGTGAGCCTCTAGTTCTTTGACACTGCGGAATCAAAGCCTGTCTTAGCCTGAGAACTAGCTTAGATCATGCGTCAGTCACCTCGATCACTATCTCGCCAACGCCCTTAACTCCCTAGCCAGTGTTTTGTTTCACTCTCCTGGCAAAACCCCAGCTCTGGAAAAACACCACAATTCATCTTCTCTGTTACTATCCCAGGGTACCGAGTGCTCCTAAAAAAGAAAAACTCGCAAATGTGCAGATTAGTGATTGTAAATTCATGGTCTTGGTGGGTTCTCAGCACTGCCGCACAACCTGTTATTTGTGATCGCTCAGTTCACTCCCGCGGGGACTGTTGCCAACCTTTACCACTTGCCTCAGACCTCGTAATCAACAATCACTCCTGCCATGGGCACCTTCCCTCTTACTTCGTGGAAATAACTGGGATTCTTAACACCACCAAACATGAAATGAGTCAAATTCTTGTTCTCTTTGGTCCCCTGTTTGCTTTCCTCCTTGCCCAGCTTTGCTTATGGGCTCCACCCCCTGTAGGATGCTACAGCACATTAGTCCATGAATAATTCTATTTCTTGCAGTTTTTTAAACCTCTTTTTCTTCCCTTTCATGTATAAACATAGTCAATTTTTTTTCCACTACTAAAACAAAATGCATAGGGGCTCTTTCGATCCCATGTCTTCCTTTACTGCCCCCCAATCTTCCCCATTCTTGGGGGTTGTTCCTAGTCTACAATTGCTTCCCATCCCCTTTCCAAACCGCAACACACAGACTCCCATCCCCCGCTCCAATGAAACCACTCTTGCCAAAGAAACACTGATCTCCGTATTGTCAAATCCAACGAGCACATGACTTCCCTGAGCCAGGCTCACTCTTTCTGGAAACTCTATACTCTGTCTGGTTTCCAAGTCATCATTCACTCAGGATTCTTTCCATCCTTTCCCAAACTTTCTACTTTATAGGCTCCTTTGTGGGGTTTTTCTTCTATTTACCCCTGAAATGTCAGTGTTCTCTGGAGTTCTGCCCTTGGCCTAGCGCTCTTCAATCTCTACCCTTTTTCTTGGAAGTTGTTACCTACTTTCATAGGCTTAAGTATCTCTTAGATGCCCCTAACCCCCCAAATCCATATTCCTAGTCTTAACCTCTCTCCTAAATTCCAGAATATCATATATCTAATTTCCTTCTGGACGTGCCCACTCATCAGTCTCGTAGGAATGCAGCATGTCCAAAATGGAAATAATTATTTTCTATTCCAAAATTGATTCTTTTTCTATAGAGCCAATTTCTAGTGACTGCCTTCACCATCTTCCTGTCAAAGGAGCCCAAATCTTAGATACTATTAAAATCTTTTTCATTTTCTGTACCAATCCCTTTTTCTCCCTCCTTAGCAGCCATGTTGCCGGCCCTCACATGCTCTGACCCTGTCACCTGAAACTGCCCCTCAGCCCCGGGGCGCCTGCTCCCAGACTTACCCCTTCAGGCTCAGCGACCCAAATGGCAGTGAGAGAGACTGACTGAAATGACAGAGTAGCCAAGGTACCAGCCTGCCTGAGACCTTTCAGTTCCTATCACTTTCTAAAGGGAGCTCATATTTGTCGTCATTGCATACAAGCTCTTCTGAGAGCACAGCAACCCTTCGCCACTCTGGCATATTGATCCCAGTTTATCCTTCAAGATGCCGGTAGGGTCATCACCTCCTCCAGGAAGCCTTCTCCGAACTCTAAGGTAGTGTCAGTGACTGGCAGCTGGTCCTCCAGTATCACCTCAAGCATTTAGTGACATCATATTGAAATGGTATGTTTTGTAGGCTGTTTTTTTCATCATAGTACTTCCAAGTCCGCTGGCGTCTTGCCATATAGACGATACGCAGTGAAGTTGAGCTGAGCCCGCTTCTCCTGCAGCCTTCCTCATGTCAGTGAGCACATGATCTTACCATCTATTTTTAAAAAGTCATGTTTCTCATCCAACAGTTACACGGCTCCTAAGTGTGAGTATATAACCCTTCTAGTCTAAAACACTTTGGGGAACAAAATCCACTTTGTGTGTGTCACCCTTTCACAATCATTTTTGCTCACAGTTAGGGCTGTGGTTTCTCTCTTCAGTCGGTCCTTCTGGCTTCCTGTCCCAGTGCCTCCTCAAAGATCCTCGCCCATTGAAAGGTTCATGCCCACAAGCAGG
This sequence comes from Phataginus tricuspis, assembly GCA_029783875.1. Taxonomy (NCBI): domain Eukaryota; kingdom Metazoa; phylum Chordata; class Mammalia; order Pholidota; family Manidae; genus Phataginus; species Phataginus tricuspis. The sequence continues at coordinate 1,531,358 of JAQQAC010008719.1, read as the reverse complement.
TGTCTACAGTGCTGTTATTGCCTCTCCTCCCCCATTCCTCTCCTCGCTTCTTCTTCTACTTCCTCTTTTCTTCTTCTTTCCTTCTACTTTCCCTTTTCTTCTCCTTTTCCTGCTAAAATACCTTCCCTGTCATTTCTGTGGATTTGTGGTGGGAGGGTGATTGCACCAGATACTTAGCCTACCACCTTAAAATCCAGCCACTCTGTCGACATTTGAGACTTGGCACATGAACCAGTGAATGAAGAAGCCATTCCTCATGGTGTGATTATAAAGCAAATTAAACAAACAAACAAAAATCGTTCTCTAATCTCTGCCACAGATGAAGACAAATATTTTATTCTTTAGTAGCATAGTGTAATTCCTATTTCTTCTAAGTACAATCATTTTAAATTTGTCCTAGGAGATCCAGCAGTTAGCTTTCTGCCAGATAGCTAACAATGGATCCAGGCTGGAGCCATTCCAGCGCTTGCTAATTGATCACTTTTCAAATGTGCTTCTAGAGAGAAGCCCTCCTGTGAACTTCAAAAGGAAAGGTGCAGGTTTGAGTGGCATTTTATGATAGTATGAATAATGTTATTTACAGGTACTATTCTCATGTTATTGTTTTTAACTCCAAAACAATGTATCTTTGAAAGCTATTTTTTTTTGACATGTAACACATATGGGAGACTGTAATCCTAGCTATCCAGCCCAGTGAAGTCTCAGTGTGAACACATCCTCATAATCCAGCACAAATCAAGAAGCGGAACATTGCTACCACCTCAGAAGCCCCCTCATGTTCCCTTCCAGCCGACTTCAAAACTCTTTATATTAGTGTTGCTTGGCTTTGATCTTTCCATGAATCATACAGTGAATGGTTTTACTTTTTCTTACAGAGTTAATTGTTTTAGAGGAGGTTCACAGCAAAATTGAGAGGAAGCTAGAGAAATTTCCCCATATAACCCCTGTCCCCACGCATGCATAGCCTCCCCACTGTCAACATCCCCCTCCAGACTAGTACATACTTTACAACTGATGGACCCATGTTCATACATCATTACCGCCTAAAATCCATAGATAACATTGGGATCCTCTCTTGCTGTTGTACATTCTATGGGTCGAGACAAAAGTATAATGATATGTATACACCATTATAATATCATAGGGAGTATTTTCATTACCCTAAAAATCCTCTCTCCTCCATCTATTCACCTCTCCACCCTCCCCTTCACATCCAGCAGTCACTGAACTTTATACTGTCTCCATAGTTTTGTCTTTTCCAGAATGTCGTACAGTTGGAACACACAGTGTCTACTGGTTTCTTTCATTTAGTAACACAGAGCACAGTTTTCTGTGTTTTTCTAGTTGCTTTCATGCATTATGTTTATGAGATTTATCCATGTGTTGCATGTAGCAATCGTTTATTCCTTTTCAATGCACGATAGTGTCTTATTTTATTATTATAACATAACTTATTTATCTGCTCAACTGTTGGTAGACATGTGGGCTCTTCTCAGTTTGTGGCCATTATGAATAGCGCTGCCATCAACACTCTTAAATACATCTTTTGTTGAGTGTCTCTATGTGTGCATTTCTGTTAGGTAGAGGTCTAGGACTGGCCTGGTTGGGTCTGGGTGCATGCACATATATGTTCAGCTTTAATTGATCCTGACAAGTGCTTTTCTCAAACAGTTACACTGAATGATATTTCTACCATAGTGTATGAGAATTCCAATTGTTTCAAATCCAGTCGTTTTCCTTTTGTTTTCACCCAAATTGGTATTATTCCTCTTTTAAATTGTATTCATTTTGGCTAAATGTGCAGTGGTATCTCATTGTGGTTTTAACTTGCATTTCCCTCATGTCTAAGAGAGCTGAGTGTCTTTTCATGTGATTTTTGGCCACTGGGATACCCTTGCTTGCAATGTGGCAGAAGAATATTTCATCTTATTAGGGACCTTCAAATTAAAAGTAAAACTTACTTATAACAAGTGAAGCTATACATTGAAATGTGAAGAAAAGGCTAATAATCTAATATTACTTTTATTCCTGAGGTTTCAAAGGTTTTCTTTGAAGTAGTTGATTATGTAATAGTTAAAGTGTGTATTCTGGAGCTATTCTGCCTTAGTTCAAGTCCTGGCTTTGCTATTTCTGAGCTGAACAACCTTGAGCAAGTTATTTAACATCTCTGTGCCTCAGTTCCTAATCTGTGAAATGGAAATAATAATTGTATCTGCTTTACAGAACTGTTGTGAGACATAATTTAAATTATACAATTCATGTATAATCATGCTAATATATGTAAAGTACTTAAAGTAGTACTGACACATTTTAAGCACACGTATTTTGTCATTACTATTATTACATAGACTCAACATTTTTACAAATTAAAGCTCCTCTATAGATGTATCAATAGTAGATAAATATGCTTACTGATGTTAATGGTTATCCTGAAAAATATTTTTAAAAACACCATAATTTTTGAAATGTTTAGAGAAGTTGGCTTATGTTGTACTGGTCCTTTTGCCTTATGAAGTTTCTAGTGGAAATTTTCAAAAGACAAAGTCTCAAAGAAAAGCTTATTTGAAAAACTTTACATTATCATTCCAAACTCATACACAGGAATAGTTAATGTGACTGGGCATCCATCGGCATGATTCATATTCTTTAATAACAGAGGAGATAGATGTAGTTATTTCTGGGGAGATCACTTACTAAAAACTTCATATACTCAGAACACACCCCAAAATAGAGAAATAAGCAAGCAGGCAACAAAACAAAAACAAACGAACAAGGGAAAAAAAACAAAAGAGCAAACCTAACTTTTTCGAACAGTCAGATCAGAAGCCCATAGATTCAGTCGTGAGTATTTAAGCACTTTTCTCAGAGGAAAAGATCCCAATCAGAAGGAAAGTATCCTTCATGTGGGCAATCTTGGTGTTTTTGTTTTGTTCTGAAATCCCTAGCAGCAAATTACCAGTGGGAGGCAGAACTCGGCAAGGTCGGCAATGGTGTGGGAAAGCGGGTTTAAGACCTAAAATCATTACCATCATCAACAAACACACACTCTTGATCATTTAGTGTTCTAGATATTTCAAAAGATTTAAACCAATGTGGAACCATTTCCCCCTCAAGGTAGTGTAGTGCTTTATATATTTTAAGGGACTATGCAATCATCAAAAGCCATCGGAGAAATTTAAGTATCTGGGAATTACCCCCTAAGGTTCTACCTCTTCTGCTTTTCTCTATTCTCTGTGAACGATTTCTAGCCTTGAACTTGTACCTGTGCTGCAGATCTTTGTAACCGTTTTATTTCTGACCTTCTCCAGGTGTTCAGTCGACCAGTTACCTAAAACTCAACACATTTCAAATTGAACTCATTATTTTCTCTCTTTTACCCAAATCAGCTTTTCTCTCTGGGCTCTTTCTCTTGAGTAATGTGTCTCCGTTTTCCCAAGCGAACTAGCTAGAAAGCCCAGGTTTATTTATTTTTTAATGTCATCCTATCATTCGTCCCTAACCTCTTCTAAGTGGTCATTAGCGCTATTGATTATATCCCTGAAATGTTCCTGGAATCATAGCTAACATTTATCTGTGCCAAATAATAATAACTAATATTTATCTGACACGCACACACAATCCAGTGGATCTTCAGATATAATCCACTTCATCGGTGAAGAAACAGAGGCACATAGAACTTACAGCTTCCCCAGGGCGGTGCTGGCACTCAGTGCAGAATCGGGATCTGACCCGGGTCTGACGGACTCCAGAGCTTGTGCGGTCAGCCCTCTGCGGCTACACCGTATCCTGGAATCCATGCTATCATTTCCATTTCTTGCCGCCATAGCTTAAGTTCAGGTCCTAATATTTTCTTGACCTTTTTCCCTCTTAAGAAGTATCCCACATGTAAGCAGGTACCTCAGGGAGAATCACCCCTGCACTTTCCTGAACCTGATTACCCTTTTGTGGAGTCTCTGGCTGCTTTTCTCGGCTGTCCCTTTGGAGTGACTCTGTCCCAGACTACTTCTCTGGACCATCGACTCTGCTTCCGTTCAGCCTTTGGACATCCTCTTTTGGGTCCTTCTGTGCTCCATGGTCTGCAGCCCCCGGTCCATTTCTCTCCCAGCCCAGATTCCCGAATTCCATTCGGAACTCTGGGCTTCCCAATTATCTGGGAGGAGAGGTCAAGCAGTTACATTGAAATCTTAATGGTCCTCTCTGCCTTCATTCTTTCCTCTTCCCAGTCCTTCTGGAGTTATCTTAACTTTTTTCCTGAAGGATAAAGGAGCTAATATTTTATATTGTGTGTCCTTGTTTTTATAACAGTAGCTCCATTTGTTTGTCTACTTTACAGTTTACAAAGCTCTTTCATGCCCACAAATATGTCTCTATGTGAGAGATTTGAGCTTGGGTATTTCCAGAGTCCTAACTAAGGTTATGCTGTAATTCACAATAGTAATAGTATTGCTCATTTCAGTAAGATATACCGTCCTTCTTTATGCTTAAGAAAAATCAAGCAACTGGTTTTGGAACTAGAACACGGTTTCTCAACCTTGACACTATTGACATTTGAGGTGTGATGTTTCTTCGTTGTGGGGGAGGTTCTCGTGCCCCCTGTACGGTGCTGAGCAGCATTTCTGGCTCCACCCACTAGATGCCAGGGGGACCTCCTTCCCCCAAGTCGTGATAACCAAGAACTTCTTTGGACTATTATGGGCTGAAATCCCATAATACTGGAATTCTAACCCTCAGTAACTCTATGACTTGTGTACTTGGAAATAGGGTCTTTAAAGAGGTAATTCTGTTAAAACGAGCTCATTAGGGTGAGTCCTAATTCAATGTGACTGGTGTCTTTCTAAGAAGAGGGCATTTGGACGTAGATGGGTACACGGGGAAGACCACATGAAAACCAAGGAGAGAGGCCTCAGGAGAAATCAGCCCAGCCAACACCTGGATCTTAGACGACCAGCCTCCGGGGCTGTGAGACAGTAGACTGCTGTGGTTTAAGTCACCCAGGCGGTGGCACTGTGTTATGGCAGCCCCAGAAAACATTTGCACAGACATTGCCAAATAGATGTTTCTTAGGGTTAAATCACCTCTGCTTGAGAATCTCTGGACTAGTACACATGAATTACACACAAGAAGTTATGAATTTAGTCTTTTGGGATGACAGGAAAGGGAATTTAGAAGGACCTTCCCTCCCTACTCCTCTTTCACACCATAAATTGCTTTTAGCAGTTAGGTTCATTACTTTATTATTGGATAATGAAAATATAGGATGAAAAGCAGAGCAAAAGGCTCTAAGATACAGTGCGTATATGATCCAGGGAGGAACCTGGGGCTGTGTCATTGAGTCTCTTAAATAATCCTGGGCCTGTAGCTACCCCTAATGGATCCATGATGACTACACGGAAAAGACCCCCGAAGGCAATATTTCAAAGAAAATCTTCCAAAAACTTCATTTTAAGAATTAGACTATTTTATTTCACCCATGCAGAAATTCCCATCGCCCTGTGCAATGTGCTGAAGTGCCTTACAGTTAACTCAGTGTGAGTGTGGGATACTTCCAAGCCAACAGGATGAATCTTTTTCTCCCATCCACGTTTCACCTGGTATCCTGAAGCACAGGCAGAAGCTCTGAATTATTGTTAAGAAAGCATATCTGACCCATTATCTCATGAGCTCAAAGGCCTTTGCCAGTTGAAACCATCATTTGCAAAATGCAGCCTAAATGTTGTTATCTAACTGATGCCAGGAAAGGAAAATGGGTCACAGATTTGGAAAAGAGACCAGTGTCTCAAATGACAGTTCAGACACCAACTTGTTAGCTCTTGTCACTGTTTTTGTGGCCTTAACACGTCTTTCATGCTGCCCTGGTGAGGATTAAATAAGGTAACATGTGGGTGTGCCCTTGGCCCATGTCTGGCACTTGAACAGGCTTCACCGGTTGTTGGTTGAGGTTCCATGGTCCAGTCCTAATCCACTAGGTCAGGTATATGTCTAGCGAGCTTTCTGTTCAGAAGAAGGGGTTTGGAGGAAACTTGTCCCATGGTTTCCTGTGCCCAAACTGTGCTGGAGCTGTGCAGACTGGACAAACTGCATGTCAAATGCCTGGCAGAAGCCTCGTCTAGAGGAAACAGCCATCAGCTCCTCGTCGTCATGTCTGCCCACCTGTATCCCGCTTGCTCCTCATTCCAAACGGCTCCTCTGCGTCCTGTCCTACTAGCCCCTTTCAGGGATGTTCAGCTTGGAGGCCGTCATGCTCAGCACGATGTGCAACACACAGAGTTTTATAAAACAGAATCAGGTAATTCATGGCACTGCCTGAAAATCCTCCGGTGGGTTCCTGTTTGCTCTTAGACTGAATCCAAATGCCTTAGCATGCCTGGCAAGGCCCTGAATAATCTGCCTAACCCTCCACCCTCATCCTGACTCACTGTCCTCTCACTCTCTCTTAGATCACACCTGCCACTGTGCACCCCAAGTGCTTTCCCTCTCAGGCTTTCTCTGTGCATCTGCCCATGCCCGTCATGCTCATCTGTGCCTCCCTCTCCCTTCCAAAGGCTCGCTCCGCTTCATCCTTAAATGTGAGTCCTCCTGACCTTCCAGCCCAGGATAGGCCCTTTCCCATCTAGCCTTGCCCTTCTTCCTGCCCCCCTCTGTCCCCTTTCCTGCACAGTCCCCTGACCCCATCTTCTACTACCGTTCTTTTCACTTAGGAATAGTTCGTGGTCACATCCTTATTTACTTTCCTGGATGTCATGAGGGCAGGGGTCTGCGGCATCGCCAGCTTTAGCACCGAGTCTGGCACACGGCTGGCCATGAACAGTCTTGTTGAGTGATGGATCCGATCAGCTGAGTGAATGCTGCATTCCCTGACGCTGTTCACTTCCTTTCTTTTTGTTAGAAGGGCAAGTTTTACTAAGTACGTTTTTGTGGGCCCCGGAGGGTGATATAGCAAGCAGATTAAGAATGCCGTGTCTACCTTGTGCTTCCTTTAAACAGTTGGCTAAAATGTACTTTAAAAATATTTTTTGAAAACCCTGTAAATGCTGACATTTGTATCAAAAAGACATTAATGAACATGGATGGGAAAAGCTAAAAAGGAACCCAATAAATCTCACTGACTAACTTTGAGTTAGTTTCTGGTTGTGTATGGAAGATGGAGAAATGTGATTGTATTTCAAAATCAAAGAGAGAGGGCATAGGTTCTATTCCTATTTCGCCATTGAATAGCATCTGAGCCTGCATAGACACATAAACTTCTTTCTAGACTGGATTTGTTCTCCCTCTAAATGGAAGAATCTTTACTGTTCTTACCTCAGCATTATGTGGAATGTGGCTGTAATATTTATAAAGCATTTTCCAGGCTCCTCCAAAGCGCCTGCAATATGCTTAATGACCTCCTGTTATTTTTGCAATGCTTTTAAGCATTTTAAACTCAAAACAAAGGAGTAGAAACAGAGATGTAAATCTCCAAAAGAAAAATCCTACAAGATGGATCCTGAATCGAATTCAACTACCCAACAGTTTGATTTAAGCATTCGTTTACTTTAAACTAAAGTAATCCTATGAACTCTGGGTTGTATTAAAAAGATGAGAGACAAAATTTCTTCCTGTCACAGTGGCACTTTTCAATTGCACCACGAGAATTTTTTGTCTCAATGCTTGTCCTCATTTCAATCTGGGGCTGACGACCAACTCTAAAGAGATGCTATTCAATTTCAGATAAACTGTTTTTCCATTTAGTTTAATCAAGATTCCATAGTGGGGGCAGCATCAACAATCAGAGAAGAGAGATTTTAAAAACTCAGACACTCAAGAGCAAAAAGAGAAAATGCTGGATTAATCCAAGAAATACATAAGACATCATTTTAACTACCAGTAATGTGGCTGATGTACTGATCTTCCAAAGTATGGCTGTCATACAGGCAACTGTCTGCCTTTCCTTAACATTGGCCGCGGAACATTCATTTATATGCCTACTAGGGCCTCAAGAGCCATTCAGTTACTGATGAACTTTTAAAATCAACCAAAGCTCTAATCACTGAGTGGTTTTGGTTAATGAGTTACAAAGCTTAAGAACATGTGAAAACAAGTATAACACTTAGAGTCTTTCAGACCAAATCTGACTACCTGTACAATCAGAAATTCAAAATGTCAGCACAAGCTGCATCGAATGTACAATTTTTAGCTGAGACAAGATGGAAGAGAAGAAAATGGGGAACCTCAAAAAGGGAAAACCCATTCTTGCATCTTCCCAACTAATCTTGTTAAAGGAATTAAGCGATGTATGGGAACTCAGCACGTGCGTATTGAGGATTAGGCTAAAAAAGCAGCATAGGCGAGAAGTGGTACCGACCGTGAGGAAGTGAGTTTACGATCTTACCACAAAGTAAACAGCAGGAAGAGGAGCTCACACACTCACAGAAACTTACCACTGGTTGTCATGTTGCCAGGTCCAGCTGCCCTGGACGTGGTTGTAGTGAAGTCCTATTTGCCACATCCCTGGGACTTCAGTGCCAGGATTAAAAAGAAAAATTCCCAGGGAAGCTACTAGAATAATCATTGACAAGATAAGGATTTTATCCACTAATACAGTTGTTTTGTAGTTTTAAATGTGTTTTCATAAGTATGGAACTTTTTATTCTTGTATTATACTTCCTTAAATTAAAATCGAATTAAAATTTTATTTTAGGTTAGAGTGCTTATATACATATACTTATGTATGTACACAGAAGACATATTTATACCTATTCACATATAATATAAATATATAAAGTGTACTTTAAAAATTACTATATATGATATATATATATATAGTTTATATATACATATGTGTGTGTGTGTGTGTGTGTGTGTGTGTGTGACTAGAAGTATCCAGGGCTGTATTAGTACCACCGCCACCAATGCCCCACTCCTGCTAGTGCCACTGCTCTTGACTCAAACTTTTGCAGCTGGACACAACTTTTTAGATACTTTGCAATTTACACAGAGTGAGTAGTCTACTTGCAAGTGTGCATGCTTCCAAAGAACATGTCTTTAATTACTGCATGTCCAGAAAGCTGTCAACACATTTTCTATTAGTTGGGAAGGGCCTCTCGAAGGAGGTGAGATTTCAGTAGCTCTCTTTAGTGCCAAAGAAGAGTAGTAAGGCACGGTGGGTGTTCAGAGGAACCGACTGGTGCTCCAACCAGTGGGTTTGGGTAGCTTTGCTGTCCACCGTGGTCTGGCTGACTGGACAGTGTGTTATTCTTCCCATATTAATATGTGAGTTCCGTCTGACCTTCTGCTCAAATAGTACAACCCTCCTTCATAGAGGGACCCTGTGTTTCAGCCACTGACATATTGGTGATTTTTCTATCCTATCAGCATCACCAAGCTAACTTGCAAGACCTCAAAGTGGGAATAAAATGACCAAGGAGGAAATAAGATGTACATAATAAAAGTCTTCATTTTATAAGTAAGATAAAAAGTATTAAAAGTTAATTAGTCCCATGAGATCTAATCTCCCCATAAAATCCCTCTGAGATCTTAGCTGGTTGGGAGTTAATTTCTTACTTCACCAACACTCAAAGAATTTCATTTTTATTTACCTTAATGTTAGTAAACAGTTAATGACAATGTTTCTATTCTGACAGTTTTAAGAGGCACCCAGCACTTAAACTGTGCTTTAGAGAGATGTGCTGGATAAGATGAAAGGCGGGGGGCGGTGGGTGAAAGAGGGAGGGGTATTTCTGGTAGGAGAACAGCATGAGCAGAAACATCAGGGCAAAAGAGCAGGATGTCCTCCAGAAACTACCAGGAGGCTGGCATCGTTGACTGGAAGTGTTTGTGTTACAACACAACCCCACACACAGCCCCCAAAGCATCAAGGGCCAGAACCAGACCAAGCTGGCTTCAAATGTCATGTTGAGAAGCTCAGACTATCCTGGAAGTTCTGAGAGTCACTGCAGGATTTTAAGCAGAGAAATGACATCATTTCTGGATTTAGTAAATCTCCTGGGTGGTAGTTCTTTTTCTTGTATTTAAAGACTTAAAAAGGGAGTAATGTTTTATTTTTGGAGATTGTGTAGGCATTTTAGTTTATTTTCTCTTTCTTCATAGTGAGTGTTGAATTTCTTGCCATCTTCCTAGATGCATTTTTAGGAGACTTACATGTCTGCTAGCCTCAGACTGGCTTTAAGAATCTTCTTGAACCCCACTTGCAATTTCAATTAGTCATAGATCAAAACATTAATGGGAATAGATTAAAGCAGAAACCCTCATACTTTATTTCCTAATATCATCTGTCTTTGCTTTGAAAAGCACACCAACTGAATCTTCTGCATCTGTACACCCCAAAGGCAATTTAATCTCCCTGGGCCAACATTAAAGCTTTAAAGTAACTCTATGCTGTGATGTATTTTTCCTTCTTTTCCAAGTTGCAGCATTACATAATTCGCTTTTTATCAACCTTATTCTTGTAGATGAGATGGTCAAATGCCACACTGTTTAAGTTTTTAACCTCATCCCAAAGAAACCTTACAAGCTTAGAGTTTAGTAAACATGTTTTCACATATTGTCATTTAAAGCTAAACATAGGCAAGGACATAATTTAGAATGAATGAATACACGTTGCTGTACAATATTTTTGTTAATATAGTATTTTAAAAGATTCTGGAAACAAACCACTCATTTATAAACTTTAAAATGCAAAAACAAATGATCTTTCCTTATTTAGTGGATCTATTTTAGAACCGATATTCCGTAGATGTGGGTTCCCACCTCACTTGAATCTTATCTGCTAAAATGCCTGCATTTTTTCAATGTTAACATCTTATATGGAAACCTTAAAATTTCTTCATTCTGTACTTTCATGCCTTCTTAAAAGGAATTTAAGTTTTTCTTGTGTATTAATGGTTGCCATCATAGAAGCACCAGTACCTATGCTGGAACATTACTTGAAACCATTTAATGAGATTTGTAGGATTCCTTGTCTGTATACCAACGAGATCATGGCAGATAGGGCTTTTTTTTTTTTAATTCTGGGGGTCTAACTTGGGAATTCTTTCTCCTTTGTTATTTATTGGGTTATTAGTTGATAGATCTTGGAGTTACCAACGAAAAGGGAAAGACTTCCTAGTGTTCAGCATTTATGTAATTGCAATTTATACTAGACATGAATTCAGAAGCTAAATAATCAACTTTATCAAGAATATAATTAAAAGAAAACAAATAGGAATGAAAGAGAGTCAAAGGCTCCTTTTTAAGAGGCATTAGCATATGGGACATGTGCCTAATATTTGACACTCCAAGCGCTCTTACGGTTCCTGACTGTTTTAGGAGGCTGACGTCCAGGAAGGCGAAGTGCAGCTTACCTGCCCAGTTTGATGCTGACTATTTAATGGCTGGTTGTGGGTGGACACAGATCACTTCGGGGTCTGAAGATACATGTAATTGTTTTGTCATTTCACTGAATATCATCTCTTGAAATCCTATTTCACTTTCATTGAATTATCATTCTGAAAATTAAGGATGACTTAGGTTGGCCTCTCAACTACCCTTCTTTAATCACATCTTCAAAATGAATTTGATGGGATAGTGGAAATTATTGAAAAACTAAAAGTTTTTTAGTCTATTTCTGAAAACTCACCTAGTCATATTAATTCATTTAAAGTCCATTCATTCATCATTCAACAAACTACTTTTTAATTTAATTTTTAAAAATTGAAGGACAGTTGACATGCAATATTTTATTAGCTTCAGGTGTACCACATAGTGATTGGACATTTATATATATTGTGAAATGAATTCATTCAAAGTACACTCATTCATCATCCCAAAATTAATAATGAACTTTTTAAAAAGCATGGAATAAATGTACAAACCTGTGTAATTTACCTCCAAGTCATAACTCATTCACTCCTTCACTCATTTATTGACTCAGTCAATATTTACCAAGAACTTTCTATGTGCCAGAACTGTGAGAAGTGTTAGGAATGCAAAGTCCAGCAAGACATGGACCTTGTAAGATCTTTCAAACTAGATGAATTGCTTTGACAGCAGAGATTTAATGAAAATAACTAAACTATGATTATGTTCATATATGAATCATATGTAGGCTGAAGCTTTGACCTGTGGATTCACTGAGTGCACTTGGAGAAAGAGCATTTAACTGAAGCCGTCAAGTCTGCTCCCAGATGTTCCGAGTGAGCTCTGCTGTCCATTTGGGATTAGCTGTGCGTTGTCCTTTTTGATCACAGGATGTGTTTCATACAATCAGCTCGTGCTGTGGTATGCACATGCCATGTGTAACACATTTTTGCTACTGACTACAATGATTGAAGTCAGATGTTACAGGCACTCTCCGAGCTGGTGTCCTCATAGTGCTGTGATGCCAGTGTTGAGAGACAAGGGTCACACCCTGGTGGTACAGACCCCCCAAGCCTAGCCTTTCTCGGGTTATATTTGTTTAACAGCATTCTTGAGACAAAGCCTCTGCCTATTTCCTTTTTCAAAGAACATTTCTTATTGTAAAATCTGGGACAAGACAGGAAGGCTTGTTGTGGCAGTTTGATGTGGGAGGTGTGTTTGAATAAGGAAAGCATTGCGGGGCCTGTGTGCATTCAGGCAGGTCTCCTGACGGGTGCTCACTCTGTTGGCCGGGTACGTGTATGTGGGCCCATGGGAGAGCCTGGCGGATTGGAAAGAGCGCTGACCTGGGGGTCAAATGCCTTCTATTCTGTCAGTTATAAGGCACAGAGACTTGAGCAACTTATCCTCTCTGTGTATCACCTTTCTTATCTATTAACTGGGGGTCCTAATAGTTATCTCATAGGCTTGCACGCATTTTATTACAGATTGTCCATAGTATATACAGGAGGGTTTATTAAATAAGAATATTATATATGCTAATATACATGATATTATAGGCATGTTAGCATTTGTGAAGAAACTAAGTTCACATTACAAGTACACTAAAATGTCATATTTTTCCTCATGTTTCAGAATATATTACATAATCTTTTGGCAATAATAATCTAATATTTATTGAGTGCTGCTATTTTACAGGCCCTGTGTGAGGCATATGCAATGTTCACAAGGATCCTTTGTGGTAGGCACTATTATTACATCTGTTTTACAGAAGAGAAACAGAGTCACAGAGATGCTAAATACTTTGCCCATGGCCACTGGCTGGTAAATTGAGGGTTCAAAGCCAGGCAGTCTGACCTGGAGCCCAAACTTTTTTTCGAAAAACAGCTTTATTGAAATTGAATACATGCACCATACAATTCACCCATTTAAAGTGTACAACTTAATGATTTTTGGTATTTTGACAGGGTTGTGCAACTATTACCAAAATCTCATTTTAGAACATTTTCATCACCCCAGACAGAAACCCTGTGCCCATGAGCAGTCAGTCATCAATACCCCCCTCCCTTAAACCCTAGGCAACCACTCACTTACTTTCTGTCTCTATAGACTTGCCTATTCTGGAATTTTCACCCACAAGGTTTATTTGTGTTGTGTCATGTACACATGTGTATATATTTGTAGATGCACCTATAGATACACAGATATCTCAGATTACGTAGGTAAGTTCAATACAAATGGAAGATTTCTATTTGCTGCCTCTGAGCAGAAGACCAGTATCACCTGCCATGAATAGGAAGAAACTGTTAAAGTATGTGCAGTGAACCCTCAGTGATTTATGAAATCCTAATTAGATTCCTAGTTAGATTTGCTGAGGCAACCTGAGCCCTACCTGGGCCTTCCTTTCGACAAGAAGGGTTTAGTGGGTGGTGTAAGAGAGGTGATGAAGGCAAGCTAGCCCTCACTGAGACTTTCTCGCTGATGAAGCCAGAGGGTTGAGAGGGAATTGGAAAGGGAATGACTCCCACTATGAGACGGGGTGTTTTCAGTTGTGTGACCACATGCCAATACCCAGATACCACTGTGGCATGAGCACCCTGGGAGGTACTCATGTATGGTATACGGTGTTTGGATGACGTCTCTAGACAGATCCCCCTGGTGGTGGCCTAGAGAATGAAGTGGAGGACAGTCAGCCCAGAGGGGCCCTTCTGATGATCCAGGAGAGCAAAGAGGGGCAGAAGCGGGCCTTCTTCACTGGGGGGGTGTGTGAGATGCCACTTTGGTTCTGGGTGAGCCTTTCTCAGGTTCTAACTTTCACAAGAAAGAGGGGAAACTGTCTCCTAGGCTTTCTGGCTGTTGTGGGGAGGGCTGTGAGGCTCCTTCAGGGCCCTGGGCCTTTGTTACCGAGGCAGGTGGCAGCAAGTGTTTCTTCCTGGGCTTGGGGGCGGCATGGCCCACCGAACGGAGCCAAGAAACCGGCTCTCAGCCTTCACGTGCTGACCCTCTCAGCTCCCACTTCACTGGATTTCCTCAGTTTCCCTGCTTTGACCGCACCCCCATCTCCTGCCCTCTCGGCTTCTTTGTGTCAGTGTTGCTTCCTGTCAGATATTCGCCAGCGACCCGGGGACGTGGGCAGACAAGAGCAGGGCATGCTGGTGCCCCAGCAGCCACGGGGTGCCTGGAGGCCAACAGGCCCCCGGCCCAGAGTGACTCACCCAGCTCTCCTGGGATCAGGGAGGAAGAGAGGAGGCGTCATCCCATTGGTGAAGTCACCTAAGATTTCACTGATGTGAGTACGAGAAGCTGACGAAAAAGTGTGAAGTGGGGCCAGTTCTAATGCATCCTGGGCTGTATTTTCTAATGAATAATATTTAAAAATTGCATTCAGATTTTTACCCTATGAAGAAACATTGTGAATGTAATCTCTTTGGAAATATGTAGTTCTTCAGGCTGAATAAATTTTCCCTGGACCTAAAACTGAGGGCCAGATGCACAGAAGAATGAAGGTGGAAGGAAAAAAGATACTCATATACATTGCAATCTGCTATAATGTTTATGTGGCTGTGGCATTCTGGAAGTCTAAAATAACATATATATTGATTTAAAAAACCCTTAAAAAAAACCCAAACGCCTTTAAAAAGCTTTCCTTGCATATCTGAGCAATGTTACACTAAACTTTCAATAACGGGGTTTCAATATTGGGGAGTAACGTACAGCTCATATATCAATAGGAAGGTAATTGAGAAAGATACTGTATACACAGAATTGTCTGGCAGGAGTTTGTCTAATTCTCTCTGACTAACAAAATATATGGGTACCTTCTGAACGTGGAAATACATTAGAAGAATACTGTCTTCTTTTTCTGAACCAATGTTTTAGGAATTCAGTAAAGATGTGGGGGGAAAAAAAAGGCAGGAAAGAAAATCAATGACACGTCCACACACCTAAAAACCAGAGGCTGCCGCAGAGATTCTTCAAAGTCGTCTTCTAGATCAGGAGGATTTCCTTTAAATCCTTTACAAAAGCATATGGCTGGCTTTGAAAGCTCAAATGGCATTTGTCAACTATCAGTAAATCTTTAAAATTGTTTCTGCAAATAGGCCAACCCAGTTCGGCTTTTCCCATTAATCTTAAGGTTGGACCAATGGAAGACTTTCTTCAGAACCTAGAGAATGCCTTGATCAAAAGGCTCATTCAAGAGGGAAGGCTCGAGCATTCACCTTGGGCACATTGTCATTTCTCCAGGGTATTCATGGGCCATTATTTCAACTCTGCCATTGTGCCCCCCAAAAGACATTTTTGCCACAAAGCTTTGAGTAGAGACATTCATAAGTGAATTCCTGGAATCTGGCCCTTCTATTTGTCTCAGCTTGTTATTTTTTTTTTTATCACGTGTAATCAGTTCCAACAGGAGCCTTAGACTGATAACTTCACAGTTGTTACTATTTAAAACAGACACCATGCGATCCTGTTTTTCCAGGTGCAGCAGTAGGTCCTGCTGGAACTGAAGTACCTGTCCTGGCTGCTGTCTCGATTCTCAGTTCATCATTTAGAGTGGGATTTCTAGCAAATCAACATAGAAACAAATTAAAGTAGATGAAAGCTGACGTATGAGCAGTAGTCGATTACCATTTTTCACTTTCACAATGTTCCAGTGAAAATCCATCTGCTCGTCACACACTACTATGATATGATATTCCTTGGTCTAAATAATATTTTTAAAAGCATTTGTCAAAGCTTGATAGAACTACTTTGAAAATAAGTAAGAATTCAGAGAAGGCTCTGGAAACTCTTTTGATGTAGTGGTGCTATCCCAGTTTACACAATAAAGTACTTCTTTAGATTTTCATGAGGTTAAAGTGCACTTATTTAGGGATTTCGCCTGAGGTTCATTTCTAGAACCTACAGCATTTTCCCAGAAATGACACGAACAGGACAAACAGTTTTAAGGCATAATTTTTAGAATCATGGTAACTAAAATTACTAGCCACATCATTTTCATGCAACCTGCCAAACTGGGGTTGATTCTTCTAGTCTTTCAGCTCCAACAGAAAATATCAGCTTTGATCTCTAAGCATCATTCCAAGACACTTTGGATGTTACCAATGATCACTGAAGTTCCATGCGGATAACACGACACTATCAACAGGCAAATAAACAAACGAAACCACTTAGATGGCCATCACCAGAGACACAGTGGAAATGGCAACCAGCCATTCCTGACGCAGATGTTAAAAAATGACAGGAATAGGGCCAACTGAGCCACCGGGCGTGAGGCGGGCTCCAATTCTTCAGGTCGGATTCACTCTGAAAGTACTGGCCCACCAGGGAAATCCTGAACAGCTCTCTCTCAGAGGCACAGTTACGTTCACCACCTTTCAGAGTAGGCTTTTGCAAATGAAAACTTCAGCCTTCTGAAAGGAAGTTAAAATAGTCATTGCAGCTGACATTAAGGCAAAGTTCACATTTGGAAATTCTTACTGGAGTCCTGGGGAAAGCATAGGCTTTGGGATCCGACCTCTCTTCTTCCCACTATTTATTAGGTTTGTGGCCTTGGGAAGCTCCTTCGCTATTCTGAGCTCTTTATGGAATTGGAATAACAAATCTCACTGGTTTGATGTCAGGAGTACATAAGATAACACATGGCAAGTCTGGCACATCATAGATGGTGGCTATTTTAGTTAGGAAAAGAGCGCGAAATCTAGTCTACGTTATTTTCTTTCTTGCCTTCTTCGTCCTCCAAGTATTCAGACCCTGTGTCAAGTAACTATTCTGGTAACTCTGAGTGCCACTCAAGAGTCTTTGCTGTATTAAAATCAATTGCATGCTCCTTATGTCCAAGGACGCCTTACCAATTTCACTAAATAATAGTTCCCCAAAGAGCCACAGTCATGTCTGGGTTGCCTCCGTTTCCTTAAATTTGGAGAATCTGAAAATGACAACTTGACCTTTGATACCCAAGAAATCCTATTAATTTTTAAATTCCTTATAATTTGCCAGATCTTCCTTAGATACTACTCATAGGAGTCTGGGGCAGACAGAGGAAATTATTAGTCACATGTAGAATCTATTTTGACTTTTTTGGCAGTTAACACAAATGCAAAATAGTTTCCTCATAATGAATAATACGTGGAGAACGTCTTTTTCTATTACTC
Source organism: Phataginus tricuspis (assembly GCA_029783875.1). Taxonomy (NCBI): domain Eukaryota; kingdom Metazoa; phylum Chordata; class Mammalia; order Pholidota; family Manidae; genus Phataginus; species Phataginus tricuspis. The sequence continues at coordinate 1,513,869 of JAQQAC010008719.1, read as the reverse complement.
TTTATCCCCAAATGGGTAAGTTTTACATAACTGCTACATTTATATGCCATTGCTTCATCATCTTCCCATTTAGTTTAAAGGTATCAACGCAAGATGATTTTCCTCTTCATGATATCCTCAATTTCACACCATCTAATATTTTACTAAGAAGTCCTGAATTACTGCAAGCTTAGTAAGAGCACCACAAATGTTCTGAACCCTATTTCAAAAAGAAGATCTTTGCTGAAATAAAACAAAGGGATATTAAGCCTTTTCAGGTTTGATGATACAGAAGTAACATAGTTTCATAATCCTCCCTGCCCCTTCAGTCCTCCTCTTGGTTCATAAAGATGGATTATACCAGTGTATTTTGTCCTCATTAAAAAAATACAAACGAAAAAACTGTTCTATTCAATGGCTAATCCTCAGAGCAGTCTGTCTAGATGCTGTAATTCATGACTTTCTACTTCTCCATAAAGGCACAGGAATCACTCAGGTCACCAGCCATCTAGTTGGTGGCAGCCTGCCAGTCTTCCCAGGTGCGGGGCTGGATAAAAAAGTATCTCATTCTATTGAGTTCTAACAGTGTGCTAGACATTGTGCAATGGAAAGGAGCACAGAACAGGTGCAACGACAGCCGCCTTTCAAGGGTTCATAGCTGAAGACCAACAAAATGTCTGTTGCTGGTGTTTCACTGAGTTATTTGTATTTAGAGTTTTCTGAGTGGTTAGGAAGTGGCCATTTGATGACTTCTGGGCTGTGGATCACTAGAGACTGCTTGTTTTCTCATTTCTAGTTAATCGGCTTACATTACCTGAAAAGAGAGTTTTGAGGTAAGGAATTGAGAAGCACACTTTTTTGCCAGGTGTTGGACGGCAGGAGGCTTACTTGATGGACCAGAAGTGTATAAATGTAGGAAGAGAAGTTTACGCAGCTGGTTGGGAGATGAACTGGTATGGTAGTATTCTGAGGCTTTTCTGTAACTCCCTGAGGAATCCTAGGAGACTGAGTTTTGTTTAAAAGACAGGTGGGGAAAGCCAAAGAGCATAAACATCCTTTCGGACAGTAGAAATGCACCAACATATATACACATATACACAAGATAAGACAAGAAACGAACTGACTAGAAAGCTAAAGGAGCCTGTGGAACAGAAGAGAAAGGAAATGGAAGAAAAGGAGGATTAAAGTCTGAAATAATTTGCAGGATCCTGTTGAGGGTTGGCCATTCTAACTGTAGCACCGTCTCATCGCAGTAAGTCAGCTTTCCTAGAAACACGGCAACGTGCTCCCTCGCTCTTCCAGGTTCAGTCCTTCCTGACCGGCCGTGGGTGATGTCATGGCACGCTGCTCCTTCATTCCCACTACGAGGGCTCCAGCTGAACGACTGCCCTGCTGAGCCGTTAAAGGGAGCCTCCTTACTCAAGGCCACACTCCTGGGAGGCTGGAGGGGGTGGACCTACCTTCACTAACTCGTCACTGTGAGGCATGGAGGCCCGCTCCAATGTCAGGGATCCCCGTAGGACTGGCTGAGGACTTTGCTGCAGCCTCATCTCAGTTGAACTTCCTCTGTCCCATGCTGCCTCCTTCACTCCTGTCTCTCCCTATGGGCTTGATCCTGAGGATACACCCCAGGAAACTCTGCACTCAAATCTCCAACTGTGAGCCTGCTCCCCAGAAAATTTTGCTTTTTTAACAGCTATACTCCTGTTTTCTGAACATAAATGCCTCATGTCAGTTTTTAATGTTCAAAGAACTTCAAATTAAATATCACTACTAGAATCAAAAACAATTATGATATTGAATGTACTTATTCAAACAACATATGCGTCTTCACATCTTCTAGCCTGTTGGAAATCACTTTAATATGGATTTAGGACTATTTCCCTTCTGTTGACTCAAGGGCTCTCATGGTAACTCACGTGATATAATTCTAATTTTCCTTAACTTGGTTGTTTATTTTTTGTCTGTTTCACTCCACCTTCTGGATCAATCTGGAGCCTCTATTTATGTTAATTTCTCTGCATAGTCATCATCTTCCTGTAACATTTATTTGGTGAACTGGATGGAACCTATTTCTGAATATGTCAGATTATGAACTAGCTAGACTATAAACTTTGGTTGGTTGAGGTTGTCTTAGCTTTTTAAAATACTTCACAGGTAGTTCAAATTTTATTCTGTGCACTGCTCCTGGTTCTCAGATAAATATGTGGGAGCACATAGATTCACCCTTCCCTTTCTCCCATCTTCCTTTGTTCTTCTCACTCAACAAATGTTTACCTGGCATTTGCTATGAGGCAGTCACTGTGCTAGGCTCAGGGGATTCTACAGTAAGCACAGTTCCTGTCTTTAGAAAGAGTCTTGCATTCAGATATTTGTCATGGAAACAGACATTAAGCTAATCATAATGCAAATAATATTCAATTACAGTTTTAAGTGTGAGGAAAAATTAGATAGGGATACAAAACACATGATTTAAGTAATCTCCTTAAACTAGCATTTAAGTCCGCTGTAAAATAATATGTTCTGGCAGAGGCATCTCTGTCACTTTGGCCAAAGACTGACACATCAAAAGGCCATCAAGAAACCTCTAAGGGGCGCTTTGTTTTTACCTATGCCAGCAAAGGCCTTCAAACACTTCTGGCTTAAAAGCGAAGTCAAGAACTTATACGGTCACTTGATGTATTAGGGGTTACACACACACACACACACACACACACACACACACACACTATAAACACGAAATATAATTCATATATCCTATAATTTATTCTAATAGCCTTCAGAGAAATAATGAGAGGTGCAAGAGATGTATCTCTTTACAAGAGATAATCTTTACAAGTAGAGTGATTAACTGGTGTTGATCTTTCTTTCAGTACTATATGAATTGGTCTTGAAGCTACTCTTGGTGAATTAAAGATTTGAAGAGGGGGGCTAAAATAATCATGATTGTCATCACAGTTGACATTTATTGATTCCTTGCTGTGTGTTAGGTGTTGCTGAGTACTCTGTAATTTTATCTTCCTTTACAGCTAGGACTATCATGGTCCCTTTACAGGTGGGGAAACTGAGGTTTAGAGACAGAAAGTAGTTTGCTCCAAGTCACACATCTAGTAAGTGGCAAAGCTAAGATCCTAATCCAAATGTTTCTGGTGCTGAAGTCTGGGCAAAGCGCTCGACTGAGTCCAGGAGAATACGCAGTGACTGTTTTAGGTTGCGGCGTGGAGCTGTGGAGCTGGGCAGCTGTGGGCTTCCTAGAGCCGTGTGATCCAGTGAACCTGGCCACCTTGGCACAGCTCAAAAACAGATGCCCAGCTTCATGTCCACAGCTACACACCTGAGTCTCCGGGGTGGTTTGTACCCGGGAATGTGAACTTTTCAAAAATCTCCATGAGTGTTTCCGACTTCTGCCCCAGTTATGAGCTCTTTCCACAAGAGTGTACGTATTCATGGCATTTTACCTAATCTACTGTCAAGTGGCTACTGTGCTACAACCATAAAACTGTAGTCAGATTTTTAATAAAGCATAACCACAGTGGAAGTCTTTTTAAGGACAATTTTTCTTATTTGCTGATCTCATAATAAGTTCCAAATGCATTATCCTAGTATAACACTATGGATATGAGACCCCTAAGCCCCTTACAGCCCACTGGACTCCAGGCGTGACCGCAGCTACACTGCCTTCAGTTTGTGCTGACGAGCGCCTCACAGAGAAGGAGAATCAAGGTATCTGGGACATTTTATCAAGTGTTTTGAAGCCGTGAGGAGAGGTCCTGGGTTTGAGGCACCGGGCAATGTTAAGGCATGGTGGATTCTTGAGCGAGGGGTGGCACGGCCAGAACTGGCGAGAGGAAGACAGAACTGATCGAAGTGCAAAGGTAGCCCCTGGCACAGGGGAAAGAGGGAGGAGAAGCTGCAGGGTCCAAACGGGACTCACCTCCTGTGACGGTGCCATGCGAGAGCCCACTTGGCGCCCAGGGGGGATGGCTGCTCCTGGCCGTGCATGGGAGGCGGCACCCGAGGAGAGCCTGAGGGAAGGATTTTTGCCTCTGGACATGGGAAAGCCGCCAGTGCAGCCAGAGAGACTGGTAAGAGCGGGGGTACAGAGGCTGGAAAGCAAGGAGTGAGTTAGGGATATGGGGTCTGGTCCAACTTGCCTAAAGAATAGGAAACTTGAAGGGAAAGTATGGAAGAATAAAGGCAAACAAGTAAAATCATAGAATTTTAGAGCTAAGAGGAACTTGAGCTTTAAATTAATCTAATATTTCAATTTGCTAATGCAGACACTAGAGATAAAGCGATACTGAACGACAGTGAGTCGGAGGCCAAGCTGACCCTGGGAACTGTCTCCAGGATCCTGGGGTCGTGGGGCACAGCGGGGAGGGTGCGAGCTGCCTGCGGAGGCCTCGTGGGCCGGCCAGGGGCGCTGGAGCATGTTTAAGAGACCCGGGTGTTACTGGAGCCTTCTGAGCAGGGAGGCGGCACCATCACTATGAAGGGTGGGACCGTCCCTTTGGCAGCCGAGCACGTGCGAGGTGGGAGTGAGGCAAGGAGAACAGCGGGAAGGCTGGCTGCGGGCGTGCCAGGCTGAGACAGTAGGCTTTGTTACCCCCTTTACAAACAAGGGAGCTGAGCTTTGGGCTGTGGCCACATCCAGGCCTGGTGGGGTCCAAAACATGCACGTTTTGAGGCTGGAACTGTGGAGCGCTCAGTCGGCTTAGGGTGGGAGAAGGGGCTGGTCGGTAGTCTAATGCTGCCAAATGGCCCAGGAAGGCAGAAGGCTGAGAAAAGACCATCACGATTTGGCAGCAGGAGGTCAGCGTGGTGTCTAAGAGAGAGGATTTCATCTGAATGGTGGGGGTGGCAGGCTGATCTCACAAGGAATGAAGAGTGTGTGGGTGGTGATGAGAGGAAGGCAGTGAAGTGGCCTCTTTCAAGAATTTTGGCAGTAAGAGGAAGGAGGAAGAAGGGAAAGGAGCTGGAGGAAGTAGCTAAAGAGAGGAGGAACCCCTCATTCCACCCACCGAAAGTATTTATTTAATACGTGTATGTGCCAGGTACTATGCTAGGTGGTGGGGGGCATGATGGTAAACAGACAAAAGCGGGAGAAGTAGAGGACGCTCGGGTGATGACTGTCTTCAAACGGAAATGCATTTACTGGGTAACATGCCAGGCCACCAAATGTAGTACAGTACAGAATGATACGAACCTTTTAGATATCAAACTTATCGAAGAAAATAAACTGCGATTGTCTTCATCTTTGTGTCCTCCCATAGCATCCCTCAATAAAAGTGCCCTGAATGAATAAACCATGAGTCCCTGCAGATAAAATGGAAGTCTAAGATGGAGGGGGGCGTGTATCCTTGGAAAAGAGGTAGTCCGTGTCCTTTCAGAGACCTCTGGTGAGGGGATGTGGGGCTGGGGAAGGTGCAGAGACCATCGGAAGCCTGGAGGTCTAGATAAAGCTAAACTGGATTCCAGATGACGTGTTTACAGCCAGAAAAGGTAGCAGAGAGATAATGGCCCCCCGAATGGCAGGTGCTCTGGGAATGAGAACATACAAGGGTCAGTGCCTGGGGGAGATCTGCCCTGACCCCATCTTCAGCAGAGGTGATGAAAGGCCTTCAGGAGAGAGTGGGATTGCATTTCAAGATACAGCAGAGTTAACAGTGCTGTCTGGAAACCGCTCTTTCATTTATTGTTATTTTGGGGGTGGGAAAACATGCGGAGAAGGAAGAAATTCAGGTGGGTTTTACAACTGAAAATAAGTGGAGTCCAAGGAAGGTTTGCCTGGAAGTCACACCATAACGTAGGAAGAAGACAGAGCGGGATGAGTCCTGAGAAAGAAGCTGGTTATGGAGGGCGCCCTCCGTCTAATTCCACTTCCACCTTTCCACTGGCTCGTGGGCGTGCGATGCCAGCACATTACACGTGGCTGGGATTATTAATTTGCAAGCCAAGCATTCTTGCTGTATACAAAGCTATTCCAGGGTAATAGGTGCACTAAAATAGACACTGGATGGCTTCTCTCATTCAGCAGATGACAACCCAGATCAGCAAAGGGTAAATAGTCTCCCTCAGTCATATCATGAAGCAATTACAAGGAAAGATTAAAACCTGGGGCCTCGGAGGCTCGGTTCACTGTGGAGGGCCCAGTCCCTTGCAGAGAACCCGTGTAAAGACCAGGGCCTTGATGGGGCAGGCACCAGTCATGATTAGAACTGCACTTAGTGACTTTCTCCATAATGAACTCTTAGTTTCTCCCCATGAGTTCTTGAGGCCACCAGGAGCTTTCTGTATTCTTTCTCTTCAAAGCTCTCATGTCCAGTTGCTGTGGCCTGAGATTCAGCCAATCTGAAATTCTCCTTTTCTGTGCCTCTGCTGATGGAGTTCTTGCCCTCAGCCACATGGTGAAAATCTCCCCATCCCTTAAAAGCAGGGCAAACATAACCCTCAACTCTAGGTGGAGTGAATGGTTTTCTTCTCTACTTCCACAGAACTTTATACTGACCTCTATTAATAATAATAGCTAATCTTACCTTGTATTTACTGTTCTTAGTGCCTAGCAAGTCATAACCCTCAGGAACAACCCTATAAGAAACATTTACAGATGAGGAAACTGAAGCCACAGAGGAGTTGAATAATTTGCCCAAGGTAATAAGTGCCCAGGCCAGGATTCCAACAGAGTGTCTGACTCCAGAATGAGGCTCTTAACCACTATGCTGATTTGATTTACTGGCCTATCTTCCTCAATGAAACTGTGAACTCCCAAGAGCACAAGCTGTTCCTTAATTCATCTCAATTTCTTAATCTTAGTCTACAACCTGCTAAATAAGTGCCAAAGAAATGTGAGGTGCATCATCGAAAGAATGAATAAATGTGCACACTTAGGTCTGACCAGCTCCCCATTGTGAACAAAAATTGGAAGAGTTTACTGTGAATGAGAGAAAGACAGAGGGAAAATCTTGCCTTCTACTTCTTGACTCCCATCCCTAATAATCCAGGGAAAACATACATGCCCACAAAACGTGATTACTATCTCCTCTTTTCAGGTTATTTTGGGGAGCAAATAAATAAGTTCGTAGTTATGTTTCAGAAGAACTGAAAATGAATTCAGTTATGCCCAGTAAAGCCACAAACTAGCAAAGCAGAAGGCACAGCTCCTGGGGCCAGAACACACCGCAGAGCCCCTGGTCATACAGATGTTTGGAATGCATTCCTATGACGGGGCCCCAAGTAGTGACAGGTCAGCTCTCAGAGGGGGAGTCTGCTGCCACGGGGACTGTGTTACACAGGGTGCTGGCTGGTCCCTGGCATCACGCTGGCTGTTAAAGTTGCACAGAGGAGAATTCAGTCAGTGCTCAGACTTAAGCAGCAAAGTCTGTCTAGAATGTTCTTTCCCTGTCCTTCTTCTGGCCAATTCCAACCCACCCTCTAAGTTTCAGAGTAAATATCACTTTCCTAATGGGAGTCTCCCCTGCCCAAGACCAGGCAGGTTCTCTTTTAGTGTATTTTCCTTCTGCATCAGAACCCTTTCATAATCTTAATGGTACACACTGAGGTAAGCATTTGCTTAATGTCTGTCTCCTCTGCAAAGGCAGGGATCATGGCCATCCCCTGCACTGCTATATACCCGTAGTATCTAACACAAAGTGAGCCACTGATGAGCATTCATTTTCTGAATGAACGGATGAATATGCAGAACCATGAAGTCATCACTCTAAAGACCTCCTCCACAGCCAAAGATTGAATTCTTATTCCTAAGAGCTGCCATCTTTTGCAGACTTTATGACAATCAGCAACAAAGTGAAAACAGATTTATTTGTGTTTTTAAATACTGCTCTTACACTAATAACTTTTAAAACAATGATAAAGGACTTAAAATGTTTGTTGATTACAGCTTTCCAACAAGAGGAGAAAAACATGAGAAAAGGTAAATAAAATTATTTTGAATAATAGTAAAAGCAAGGTAGAAAATAGTGGTCTTTTTTCCTAGTTTCCTTTAGAATTATTCTGCAACAATAGTTTCTATATAACCTTGAAACTTGGTGAGCTCCAATCTCACAGAGAGATCCTGTTAAAAGGTCCACTTATTTTATAAGATACATTGAGTCTGACATGAAATGTACACTTTGGTGTCTCAGAACACTAGCAAAGGAGATTAGTAGCCAAAAAAGCAATTAAGTTTACAGTAGGGTTACAGATACTGTATCTAGTACAACAGCTTGGAAAAGGAAGTAATGCAAAGGTCATATCAACCAGAAAAAAAGTAACTTTAGATAGCAGATTTTTTTGAGGAAACAAAATTCCACATTCCAAAATCTTTCCTTCTCATCTAATAACTACATGTGTTTGGGTGTTTCGAAAAAACACCCCAAACAAAACCGACAGGAGGATGCAGCATTACTGAAGTTAATGACGGGCACAAACACTGGCAAACCACGCTGTGAAATATAAGCATCTGGGGAGTCAGGTTCCTGATTACTTTTTCAGTTTGATCTCAGACCCGATTTGCAGAATCCCAAACTGGCTGTGCCTGTGTGTTTTAGAGAAGCAGCAACTTAGGGTTCAAACAAACACATCCAACTATCCCAAGATATAATAACTTAAGTGAAGAGCTTCTGGAGAAACCAACAGTGGTTAGGACTAGGCAAAAACCCTACCTTTTCACATGAAGGTAAAGGTGTTCTCGCAAAAGAACAGAGCTAGATGGGCAGACACCAATTATAAATCACCCCTTGATAATTCTGTTTCGTTACATTTTCCAGGATTTACAATGGTTGCACACAGCCCATGAAACTATCTTTAGCCGGGGTTCCTCTTCGGTGTCAGTATCCTATTTTGAACTAACAATGCTCTCAGATGAGCCGAAAAGATGTATTTAGCTACCACCGTGACAATTTCTGATCCTCTTTACTTTAGCTCTTTTGAAATAAATATGAAAGCTTTGGCTTGCTAATTACTTTTATCCAGCCCATAGGAAAATTAGTTTATCTTTCTGATCAAAGCAAATTAGGCAGATCATGGCTGATTAGAATGCAACAGTAAAATCACCACACTTTCTCTTCCATCCCCTTTCTCTCAGAAATAGGGCCTGTGTCAAATACGTAGGTATTTCCCACGGCCAGGCTGGACTCTGTTTCCAACAGGGACTGTGGCTCAGACAATGGTTCTTACACAGACACTAAAGTTCTTTGGTTCGGTCATTGTGTTCGCAAAGAACTAGTAACCCCTTAGCTAGCGTTTGATGAAACATCTAGATTTACATATTTCCCTAATTGCATTTTTGAATGTGAGTGAGATTTATCTGACCAGAGTTAATGCCTCCTTTATCCCCTCACCCAAGGCAAAATTCAACTCCGCGCTCTTAAAAACAGTGAGGTGGGGGGTGTGTGTGGAATCTTACTCAACTGAAATCTGAACAAATTTCAGGGTTTCAATAAAGTGGGATGAGGGGGTTTCATTATCGAAGACAGGAAAGATACACATTTACCTTTCAAAGTGGAAATGTCAATTTCTAAAGCTTTTGCTTACTCAGCTCTTTCAAAAAGGCTGTTTCGATTTTAACTGGGAATGTCATGTCTTGTTGCCAAATTCCCCAAATTGGTTGCTAAAATGCTCCAGAATTATTGTCCTTAATAATTTCTCACCAAAGTTTCTATGTGACTATAAAAACTTGAGAGTTAGGCCTTATTTTCTTTCTTTCTTTACTATAAATTAACAGTAAATCTTGTATTTAGCTCCATTTAAACCTCCCTGTGCAGCTGCCCATTTGGAAAATAAAATGGTTGCCTTCTTTCACTTCAGTGGGCACAATACAAAACGCCCATTGAGCTTTCCCTTTATTGCAGCTGCCGATGCCCGGCCGACTCTTAACGAACCAACCAAGCGGAATCACAATGCGGCTGCGACATTTTATGGTATTTCTGTTGGTTCTCTTTTGAGACTGAAGGTGTTAATTAGGAATCAAAGAACACAACGCTGCCAGCTTTCTTTCACAAACCATACCCCGGTCACTGCAGTTTTCAGAAGAAAATAAATCTAATAAAGGGATAAAAATGTTGTTGGTCACACCAGTAAAGTGTACTTAAGACCCTTTGATCAAAAGCTTTTTATGTAGTCCTGTCAGATGGGCTGGAAATATTGTATTTTTTCCCTTTTCTTTCCCTTCTTCGTGCAGACTTCTCTGAATTGAGAATTTAATTTTGGACTCTCTGGAAGAAAAAAAAATGTAAGCACACTCCTGTGTAGGATTCTTTACAGGTGATAACAGCTGGCCTCACAGAACGGCGTCACTGTGCATCTTAGAAAAGCATTCATACGAACAGTCCATCGTACTAGAGCTTCAGGCAAAACTGGGCGTTCTCTTAGCATATCTGTGATATTCGTGTGCTTACGCTTTACATATGCATCTGTCAATACTCTAATATGTAGTGTAGACTACTTATTACATGAATCCTCTCAGTGTTTTACAGGAACCTTTTTGACATACATAGAATTGAGTATTTTCATTAGCATAAAACCCATATATGCACACAAATATATATATATATATATATATATGTGGTCAATTTATCAAATAGTTTGTCATTTTTGTGTAGCCTTTTATGCATCGTGAGTATCACGCATTCAAATGTAACAGTGTGAAGTCATTACCTTTAATCTTCAGTCAAAGTTAAAAGCTTAAAGTCAGTTTATGAAGTTAGCACTGCTGGGAATTAGTCAAGCCTGCTAGCTTTCTCAACACGAGGTCGTGCTGATAGATGCACAAATCATGCCAAAACCCATTAATCCTGCCGGAGAGAGGCAGAAAGAAGGTCTGCCTGTTGATTTAATGCTGATGAAGTGAATGGGCTCCTGAGGCGACCTGCAGAGGCCTCTGAACTGTAAAGCAAATAAAGTCATTTTAAGTAATGTTCACTGCAGGAGAGTACACCATGCTCCCAGATTTGTGGCCCAAAATGGGTGTGGGTGTGGGTGTGTAGAAACCTCCCATTTTCTACGACCCTGCTACACCTGCCCCATTTCAATACCTGCAAACGTCAAGCTGATAGATGCAGAGAACGATCAAATTAGGAGAAAGCCGAGAGCGTGCTCCCCTCTCTCATTTTACAGATGCGAAAACTGAGGCAAGGAGCTCACGCATGTGGCTAGAGATTCAGTGGCTGATCAGTGGGGTAGCTAGAGGTGGATCAGTGGTTCATGCTGAGTCTCCCTGGGGGAGTGAAGAGTCACGCTGACGCCTGGTGTTCTCCCCCAGGGATTCCGACTCAGGCCGTTTGGCGTGTGATCTGGGCCTCCAGATGGTTAACGCCAGGTCCCAGGTGGAGGTACCTGCAGACAAGTTTGGGAACCACAGATGTAGGTTTGTAATCTCGTGTAACTCTCTCCTGAATTTTTCAGTCTTGTTTCGCTGCTCCATAGTGTTGATTATTTCCCAGTTCCCAGAAGTGTGTCAGTTGCTTGATGGTCCTATGGATAGGGCAGATACATGTATTTAGAGATTTTTGAGGTTGTCTCCAAAATGAGTTTCCATTTTTCCCAGGTATAGATGCAGAGATGTGCCCGCATCCCGCCTCTGTGCATGTGTGTGAGTGTGAGCACAGACCCCTTGAAGGACTGGACTCTACTCCTCGGTGAGCCAGTCCCACAGTGGAGACAGTCGCCAGGGGCGCTGCCATGCTGGCAGTTGTCCTCTTGCCCGTCTTCTCTCTGTCCTGTACTTCACCTCGTCTTTGAGTCCTTGACACTTTTTTTATTCTTTTCCTATTTGCCACAGTCTCCTCTGGGGCCATCACTTCTCTGTTACCCTCTTCATGCCCGGAGAACTTCAGTTTGCCTGGAAGAGGCCCTTCGGACTCTTCCTTTGATATTCTCTGACTTCGGCCACCTTCTCATCCCTCCTGGCTCGGGGATTGCTTCAATTGTTGAATAAAGCTGGGCTGATAGACCCCACTTCTCTAGTCTGTGTGGCTGGATAACACAAAAATAGATGTCTGCCTGAAAGTTTCTTCAGTTTTGGCTTTAGGCCTGTAAAATAATTCAGCTTCCTCCTTTAGTTACTCAGTAGGCATCTGGGAATTCCAGAATCATCTTTTCACATGTAGTAAGATATGAAAGTGTTTTCACAGGGGACATTTCCCTTATCCTTTTCAGATCTGCTCTCTTGATTTCATTGGTTATGAGAGAAACAGCTTGCCTCTTCTGCAGAGAATCCATAGAGATGGGGACACAGGGTCCCCCAGCAGAATGAAAAGGCTGTCTGGTCCAATAACCACACACTCATCTCACCTCTCTGCTGGGGATCACTGGGGCCAGTGCCAGAGGACCCTCATCCAATACAAAGCCAAGTGGTACTTTGACCCCCTATTTAACTTTGAATCCCCTCTCCCCTCTCCCCCACCCCAGATTCAAATCATTGGGATCTATTATTCCAAGGGAATAATTTTAGCCCCATTGTCATCACTCACTGCAAAGAGCCTTCCTCAGTTGTGTTGAACCAATTGTTTTATCAGAGACAGCTACTGAAATTCCTCATGAAAATCCAACTCTTTTGAATGTATTTGCAGGAGGACATAAGCTTATGCCTTAAATATGTTTTTTTTTCCCCATAGAGAGGAATTATATTTTTAGTTGTTGTTTTTCATGAGTGCATCCTGGGCCCTGAGGAAAGGCTAGATTCCCTCTGCTGGCTCGGTCCCCCAGATGCATGATCTTTTGCTCCAGCTAGTCAATGGCTGAGATTAGAGTTTCTAAGAGCCCAAGAAGTTAACAAACTGTATTTTTCCTATGTACCCAGGAAAACTCATGGGGGTGAATGACATGCTGAATGAGAGGATAAAAACAATGCCAGCATCTTCTACAGTGATGGACCGCGACTGCAATGGGGTGTGGGGGGGGACTCAGTAATGTGGGTGAATTAGTAACTACATTGTTTTGCATATGAAACCTTCATAAGAGTGTATATCAATAATACCTTCATAAAACGCCATCTCAGGACCACAGGTTGTACGCTGTTCACATACTGAATCACATCTGAGGAGTGGACACCTAACACTGGGCCACCAGCCTGCAATCGATGACAAAGCGTTCACTCAGGTATCAGCCACCCTGGAGATCTGTGCAGGGTTTTCACAATGCTCTCTACCTATGTGAAAATACGAAACTCCATGCAATACACAGACTCTTTTTTTTCTGTTTGATACCAGGGATCAGAGATGAAAGTCAGGATCTTTTTAATTCCACAGGTGCTGGGTGAGGCTCTGTTCATTTGAAGCTCCCCCTTCCGGCTTCCCTGAGTCTTTTGTCTTGTAGTCACCCCGCCGCTGTTCTCTTCTTTTTAACATTAATAGAATCTGGTTTAATGAAAATTTTGTTTACATCTGTAAAGTTTTAGGGCAATTAATTTAACTACTTTGGGGAATGACAATAAGAGGCGACACTGTATTCAAAGAGCACGGGTTTAGTGTTGCGTCACTGTAACATCATCGCCAATGAAAGCAATGCCATCTAATGCCTAATGCGCGCCCCACACAGGCCGTACGAGGCAAAGGGCTTTACCCACGCCATCTGACCATCTTCACAGCCATCCGGTGAGGGAGATGTCGTTTTACTGGCATTTTATAGATGAGAAAACTGAGACGCAGACTAACATGCTGAGGTTTCTCGAGATCGGACAGTGATCTTTGTTGAAAGATGTTCTTATTTTTCTAAAATAGGGCTTAATTACAACCATATTCTGTTTTTATGAAGGTCAAGTGAGAAATTGGGGATACATGTATTAAAAGCACTTTTTGATTTTTTTTTTTGTCTTGGGAGTTTACAAACAGTGCAGTCTGCCCAGTTTAGAGGGAAGGACCTCGTTGTCACCACATTATAAGTTTATACCAGAGAGGACATCAGCTTATCTCACTCTGTTACATATTTGGTGGCCAGAAAGATGGCACTTTATATCCTGTGTGGACACAGTGAGTCTGGCAGAGTCTAGGGGGACAGGAGAGCACCCTCTGGAGACAGAAAGTGTTGCTGACTCTCCCTCAGGAGCGCCCCGGCTCTGAACTCTTTAAGTTGCACGGGCAGGCGTGGGCACAGGGTGTTTTAAACTGCAGGTTTTAATGTTCTTCAGGTTTGGTATGGCCCATAACTCAGGGGGACAACTGCTGGTGGAAAGAACGCTGGCTGCCCACAGTTCCAAGAGCAGGGGGCACGTCAGGCCGTGCAGGATGGCACAGGGGAGCACCCGGGTCAGTCAGGTGGAAGGGGCGGGGTGGGGACGCGAGGGGGAACATAGTCAAGAGCCTTTATTGCGGTTTCCGTGGGAAGGAACGGGCAGGGGAAGCAGCCTTAGAACTGGCTGGTTTGAATCCTTTCGGTGGGTTCTGGGACAGAGAGGCTGTTCCAGGTTATCTGGTACCCGGCCTTGGGGCGACGGGCAGCGAAGTGCGAGACCCCTGCAAGAGCGGGTCAGGAAGGTGGACGGGGGTGTGGGCTTTGGACCGGCTGCTTTGCGCATGGAAGGTGCATTCGCAAAGGTGCTCTCTCCAGGAGTTAACTAGCCCTGGAGGGCAAAGCCCCTTCAAATATAGAAAATGAAAATCATGACTAATATACAGGGATTCTGTGTTCTGATCCAAATCCCAGGGAGACTCCTTTATTCTTTGATTCAAAACATCTACAACTGAAAGGATATATATACAGTCCAGTGGTGAAAACAGACGAGTAGATTAAGCATGGTGATGGAGCATGGTGAGCGCTCTGACAGAAGTGGGCTTAGCCCGACGAGCGAGCACCAGGCAGGTCTCCAAAGGCACAGAAAACTTTCCAGAGGACGTGATGCTTGAACGGAGTATGTTAAGACTCGGAGTCGTCAGCCAGTTGAAAAAGAAGAAAGGCATTCCAAGCAGACCCAACGCATGTGAGCCCCCGGAGGCACGAATCCCGGGCATTGTAGGATGGAGAGGAGACAGCGTGGGGGGCCCGGGGGGGGGGTGGGCAGCAGGGGTGCAGGTGGGAAGGAGGCAAGAGAAATTGACTTTGTGGGATAAACTGAGGAGTTAAACGAATGCCATAGCAAACCATCCGAGGACTGAATATAACAGACACGGGACCTGGGTTGCACCTTGGACAAACTAGTGGGGCGGCAGGAATGTGTGTGTCCTGGGAGAATGTGCACGTCAAGACAGGAGCCTGCTAGAGTTTTCCAGGCGGAAGGCACGGCAAGCCGGACCTGATGCAGTTTCTGCGCTGGGGGAGAAAGGGAACTGATAAGGGGTGTGAAGGCGACCTAATTTGGTCAAATTAAGGTCCCAAATGACATTTAAGTTAGAGTAAACCTGGGTGTGACTACTATGAACAGAAATTTGGGAAATTATTCTTCCAACTAAATCTGATTGTTTCTTTCTGCTTTGCAGATTTTTAGGTGATATACTTTATATGTGTCTACGATGGGCCCCAAAAAGGGCAAGGTTCAGATACGAACATATATAACATGCATGAGCAACAGGGTATTTGGCAACGTGTAGAAAAGTAACTGGGGATTTTAGTATTCATTTGAGAGCCCGGCACTGGAGCAGGAAGGCGAGGAGGAGCGCTCCACGAGGCTCTCAGTCCTGGGGTTCAGTACCATCTCTGCCAGCGGTGTGGTTTTGGGAATGTCATTTACCTCTATGAGCATGAATTTCATCCTCTGTCAAAAGAATGTGTTGGGTTAGGTGACCTCCAAGGTTCTTTCCATTCTAAATCCCCTGAGTAGACAGCTTTGACTCATCAAAACCCTGCAACCCATCTCAGTGAATTTAATTCTATTTATTTGGGCAATTAGGGTAATGCTCTAGCAATCATGATTAAATTTCGGTCTTGTACTGTGTAATGTGACCTTAGGTATACAGCTTAGTCATTCTGGTAAATTGTGGGTAAAAGATTATCCTTTTAGTTCTTTACAGCCAAATTTACTTTCAATGTAGTGGGCTATTAGCTCAAGCTCTGAATTGGTTTTATTATAACTTAACATAAGTTAACCAAAATCAGCCTTTCCTTTCCCAGTACACAATTAACTATGCTCTCAGGAGTTTCTGCAGCTAAGGCAAAGGGGGCTCAGATTACTGTGTAATAGTCATTCAGGACCAGACCATCTCCACCTAACACTTCTCAGCATTATAAGACCCTGGGGAAGCGGACTTCTCCTGCAAGGCCAGCAGCTGTAAGGCGGACGGTGGATACTTGCTGTCAGTTAATCATGTTGCTAAAACTTTTGAGATCTTCAAATGAGATAGGCTTACACCCTGGGAGAATCTGGTTTAACTGGGATTTCCTTTTGCTACCCGAGCTTGAAGACTCAGGGAAGAAAGATCCTGAACTTGGTCCTGTGCTCTGCTCTGTGAGCTAAGGTCCCCCACCACGGGACAGTGACTGGCTTCTCCAAGTCAAAATCAAAGACCCCAGTTTCGGTTGCACTTAGCATTGATACTTTAATCCCAAAGACTCTTCTTTCTAAACATCCTTTCATTTTGAAGCCCTGGGGGAAGTGTCTGAGATAAGGAAAGGCATTCATCTAATCCTCCTCGGACATGATCTAGAAGCAAGGACCGGGGAAGGCTGTGGGGAGACACATGGGCAGCGTGCCAGCTTGGTCGGGGTGCCGCCCGGGGAGACATGGGAGCAGCATGCCAGCTTGGTCAGGGTGCCGCCCGAAGGTCTCCCAGTCTCCCGGTTCTGCCCGCACTGTTTCTTGGGTAGCAGATTTCCTTAGTCTTTCCACCTCCCTTGCCTTTTTAAAGGCCTCACTCTATTGTAAGGCTGACCCTCTAACAATCACAGAGTAGGTCTCTGGGCAAATTGTGGACACGTCTGCTAAGGGTCCCTTTGGGACAGGAAGTGTGAAGAGAAAATGAGGAGGAGGATTTCTTTCATTCATCTTCACCAGCAGATCCACACTCATCCTGTAGATTCACTCAACAAACACTGTGAAATAAATGTTTACTGCCAGTCTCAATATATATGCAAAACAGATGATTAAGGAATGTAATTCCTTCCATGAAAATTTTTATTTGTTTTTTGTAATCAAATAATTCTCACGGTATATGTATTCAAGTGAATGGTTATTTTGTGCTGATAGATTTAAAGACCAGTTGATTATGTAACAGAGTTCCTTCAAGTAAGTGCCTCACAAGAAAATTTATAACCCAAAAACTTCAAGCACCATGTGGTGTTTTGTGTATTGAACCAATAAACTCATTAAAATAACATTGGCTAAACCCAAATACAACACAATGAAAGATCTAACACAGCCCACATTAACCAACCAACTTTAGAATAATATCTTTGTTATGTACCAAGGTTAAAATTCAGCAAATTCTTCATATTTTTTCCACTTAAGATCATGTGTAGTTTTCTGCTTTCCTGAGAAGTACACTTTTGTGGCTTTTTGATCAAAGGAAGGGTATTTTTGCAAATAGACATCTTTTAATCTACTTAATCAAGAAAAAAGAAGCACAAAAATATTTACTAGCTTTTAAAATCTTAGGTTCTCCTCTTAGTGTAGACTTTGGAAAGGAAGGCATGCTTGCAAGCTCACCGTCCCAGCGTGTGTGTGTTATGAGGGAGAAAAGGAGAAAATAAAGGAATTTGGCCACAGAATTGAGTAACAGTTTGAAACACTTGGCTTCCACTTGTGAAAGATGAGCAACACTGGGGGAAAAGGCCAGGCTGACAAGGGGCCGCTTGAGGAAAACTCAGCCCCAGCAGGGCAGGCGGGAGAGGTGCAGGCACTCTCAGCTGGAGCCGGGCCGCTGCCTTTGCCAGGACAGCTGTCTTCTGCAGTTCAGCTTCTGAGCCCAGCTGAAGGCACCTTCACACGGCCAGCTCCTCCATCGCTCCCCTTGGAAGGGGTGGTGCTTCACTGCCGTGCCATGTACATGTTATGTATCATTTCCACTGAGCAAGTGGCACACAGGGAATTGGCTCTTACGGGTGTGTTGGTCTGTGTGTTTTAGTGGGAGCCTAGCTTTGCTTTGCCTTTGACCACCACAACCGTTTGTTAAAAGATGAAACAGAACTCCTTGTGAAGGCATGAAGGATAAAATGAATTTGGGAAAAAAATGTGCAGACATTAAAAATGACATACTTGAAAATTAGGGATTGCTGAATATTTTTAAATTACTGATATTAATGGAAAACTAGAGTTGAGAGTACTGTTTTAAGAGATTTTAGAGCTCATATCCCAATGTAGCTTACATTTTCTAAACATCAATTCTTGCATTGATTGTAAAGAAATTATATTCTTTAATTTTACAATTAATTTGTCAGCTGCTGGTTTTTCGAATTGACTTTGCAATATAATAAATAATTAACACATATTAGTTTTATAGCAGCAAATGAACTGAAAGACTGAAGAAATTAAATGGATAGTTCAAGATAAGTTTTTCATTGTTTGAAGGAGGGGACTTTTTTCTGCCTTACCTAGATTTCTGATTTACAAAGAAGTCTATCACTGGTCTAATTATTAAACCATGCATAGTTTACAGATAGATAGATAGACAAGTAGATAAAACTTTGATATAATTCTTCATTCTGAATCAAATAAATGACAGTATGGCAAACTTTGTGATATCAGTTCATCTTATTTGTTTTAAAGGTGAATACAAACTCACATAAAATTAGCCAATTAAGAAAGTTCATGTCTCTCTGAATTGAAAAATAGTTCCAAAGAATTCAACTACTTTATTTGACACACAGACCTAGTCATAGAAAAAAAAGAGAATTTTTATTCTTGAATTGGAAGTTATTAGTATAATATATAATTATATAATTGATCACTTTATAAAACCTGGGCAGCTACCACAATTTATCTCTGACTTAGGACAAGAGAAATTCTTTCTGTGGTAGTAAGAAAATGGAGAGATGAACAGATATCTACTAAACTTAAAATATTGGCCCTAAGCTATGTAATTCATTTTATTGAAAATTAAAAAGCTGCATTTCCCAGGATTCCTTGAAGAAATATTTCGCTTATTAAAGCTTCATAAATTGTGTTCCTGAAAAGAAGAATGTGCCTCAAATATTTCAACACCAACTACAATTACTATGAGGCCTAACTATAAATTAAAAGGCTGGTTTTCTTGTGTTTCTGATATACTAACTTTGAAGAATATTTCCAAGAGGCTAAAAAATACCCTTTGCAATGGAAATATCCTTAGAATAAGCTGACAGGCCCCCAGGTTAAATACCTGTCTTAGAAGGTTGCTGTGGGGCACATGATTGAGAAAAGTACTTGGCTGGGTGCCTGGCACCCAGGAAGAACAACGTAATGCCAGCTGTTATTATTATTATTATTAAATAATAAAGTAATTAAGATATATAAATCCTGGCGTGTTTGTTAAAATAAACTACTCATTGCATCATTTCAGCTGAATATTAGTTAATTGTATTTCAAGTGGGGCTGGGCCATAATTGAAGGATACCTGTAGATTCGTGTTGTTTTTTTACTTGCAGACAAATAGTTCTCATTTATTTTTCTCTGATGCCTTTTAGTCACTTGGATTTCAACAGCTGGTGCAGCCAGTTCTATTCATTTCAACATTATAAATATTTACTGAACAGCCCTTAAGTGTCAGGCACTGGTATGGGCACTTGGGATATAACGTCAAAAAATTTTCTACCTGGGAGGAGCTCCAGTCTAGTTGGCAGAATAAATCCTAAAGGAAAGAACTCATTGTTTCATCCTGGAGTGTTACTCCACCTGATTTTAAGGAAGATGGCTTCATAGAAGTGGGTTGGTTCCTTTGCATACTCTCAAAGTGAATCTCAGTTTCTCCAGACCACACTTAAGCACTGAGAGCAGGGCTAATACATGAGGGCATTGGGGCAGGAGTGTTCCTTATGAAGTGTCTTGCAGTTCCCCCGCTAATGCTAACTCCCTGTTAAATGGTCTTTCAGCATCACCACTAGAAACATAATTCTATTTCTTGAGATCAAATGACTAGGGTTCTTCTACCTATCAGTTTCAAATAAGGCATTTTCATTGACCTCAACCAAAGTAACAAATAGATTAATTGGAGGAGGTGGGGAAATGCCAGAATTTCAAGAATGGGCCTGCTTCCTACCATGCAGCTTATGGAGAACAAAATTAATTTTGAATTATGAAGAATTCCACCTTATAGCCTATGAAATGTCTATAGACTTTTCCCATAGATAATGACTTCCCTGGGTGAAACTGAGCATGTAGTTGGTGTCTGCAATGACTGAATAGAAATGTGGATTAAAAAGCTGACATATTTGGCAAAATGGCCATCCTGCCAAAGCAATATATAAATTCAATACAATCCCTATCAAAAAACCAACAGCATTTTTCAGTGAATTATAGAAAGTAATCCTAAAATTCTATGAAGCCACAAAAAACCCCCAATAGCTAAAGCAATTTTAAGAAGAACAAAGCTGGGTGTATTATGCTCCCTGACTTCAAGCTATACTACAAAACTACAGTAATCAAAACAGTATGGACCTGAACCAAGAAAAGACCCATAGATGAATGGAACAGAATAGAGAGCCAGATTTAAACTCATGCTTATTTGGTCAATTAATATATGATAAAGGAGTCATGAATATACAATGGAGAAAACAGAGTCTCTTCAGTAAATGGTGTAGGAAAGCTACATGTAAGAGAATGAAATTGGATTACTGTCTAACCCTGTACACAAAAGTAAACTCGAAATGGATCTAAGATCTAAATTTAAGACATGAAAACATAAAACTCTCAGAAGAAAGCTTGGCAAAAATCTCTTGAACATAACCATGAGCAATTTTTTCTGCACACATCTCCCTGGGCAAGGGAAACTAAATAAAAAAATGAACAAGTGGGACTACACCAAACTAAAAATCTTCTGTACAGCAAAGGACACCATCAACAGAACAAAAAAGCATCCTACAGTATGGGAGAATATATTTGTAAATGACATATCCGATAAGGGGTTAACATCCAAAATATATAAAGAACTCATACAAATAAACACCCCAAAAAACAAACAACCCTATTAAAAATGGGCAGAGGACCTGAACAGACACTTCTCTAAAGAAGAAATTCAGATGGCCAACAAGCACATGAAAAGATGCTCCATATCACTAATCATCAGGGAAATGCAAATTAAAACCACAGTGAGTTATCACCTCACACTAGTAAGGATGGCCAGCATCCAAAAGACTTAGAACAACAAATGCTGATGAGGATATGCAGAAACAGGAACCCTCCTGCACTGCTGGTAGGAATGTAAGCTAGTTCAACCATGTGGAAAGCAATATGGAGGTTCCTCAAAACATATGCACCCCTCTGTTTATTGCAGCACTATTTGCAAGTCAAGAAATGGAAGCAACCTGAGTGTCCATCAGTAGATGAATGGATAAAGAAGAGGTTGTACATATATACAATGGAATATTATTCAGCCACATAAAGAAAAATCCTGCTATTTGTGACAACATGGATTGATTTAGAGGGTATTATACTAAGTGAAATAAGACAGGTGGAAAAAGACAAATACCATATGATTTCACTTACATGTAGAATCTAACAACAAAACAAAACAAAATGAACAAAACAGCAGTAGACTCAGAGACACTGAGAAGTGATTGGTGGTTATTATGGGAGAAGGGTTGTGGTGGTTTGGTGGGGAGGGTGAGGGTGATACAAGGGCCCCAAAATCTCAATCGTGATATAAGTTGGTCACAGGGAGGGTGGTACACCATGGAGAATATAGCCAATGGTTCCATAACATCTTTCTATGTTGACAGAAAACAACTGCATTAGCTGGGGTGAGGATTTAATAATGTGTGTAACAGTTGAACCACTGTGTTGTATACTTGAAACCAATATAATATTATATATCAACTATACTGCAATTAAAGAAAAGCTGACAGATCTGGGAATAGAAGAGTTATAGTAGGTTGGAACTTAAGGGTTGATTTAACAAATGAAATTCTACTAAGGTACATCAAAAATACAACAGACTCAATGATCAGCTTGTTTTCTTCGGTATGTAATATATTAACTGTGGCCTTAATGCCAGTTGGAGTCATCTTTCTACTACAAAATGAAACTTTATAAAGGAAAACATTGCAGCAAGAGTGAGGAGGTTGAATCTCATAGGAAGGAATTTGCCTTCTCATGAAGAATCCAGTTTACCAGAAATATACATATGTGGGATGTTTACAAGGAAATGTGCCATTTAGCATTATTCTAAATTTATATAAATAACTGAGCAAAACCAAAAAATTACTCCACAAAATTGTTCATTGCAGATTCCCTACTGTTTTTCATTTCTATCTTACTGCCTATGATTGGATTAATTGGAAACATACTTCAATTTTCAGCAAAATGACTTAAATGTACGAATAGAAGAAATTTAAAAAATGCTTTTCTAAGGTAGGTAGATATTAGGTATTGGTTATAAAACTACAAACATACTGCAATGCCTTTAATTTTATGATAGCTTTACTGGGTTAACTGTCTACTTGGATATTGTTGCTATGCCTGCCACAGTTGTATGTTTTGGAAATTAAAAACAATCAAATAGTTCAGATGAAAAACTTAACTATGAGAAATCGGACCAGTTTCGTGTTTCCATGATCAATAAGTAATTTCATTTAACTACAAAGGTTATTTTTTTATTTCAGTCTTTCAACTCATTTGTGATTGCTACCTTTTGTTGCTTATCCAAATTCCTTTACTTCGAAGAAAAGACTTGGGAGAAAAAAAGATCGAAGATCTTATTGAAGCTCATGTTTATTATATGTAAAAATTCATTTTTGTCACATAAATTCTGCCATGCACATGTTGAACATATTCAGTAAAATATTTATTTTAAATCTATACCATAAAATTGTTTGAATCAGAACCAGTATTTTAAAAATATTCACTCAGACTAAAATAGTCAATGAGTTTCAGTAATTGCTCCCATAACAAAAACACTACTAAAAAAACCTTGGGAATCCTGGAGAAAAAGAAAGAACTTCATTAAAATGCAGAAAAGTCATTGACATCATTATATTTTAAACTAATTTTGAAAGTCGGTTGTAGAACAAACTATAAATTTTGCAACTGATCTAAATTTAAAGACTGTTATAAGTTAAGGCTTTTGTGACCATTTCTAAGTGCAAACATTTCCCTTTATTTAAAATACTTTTCTTTGCTTGAAGGGAAGCCGAAATATATTAAACCATTTTGAAAGAAGATTCTAAAAATATTCTCTAATTTTGAAACTGCATTTTAAATGCTTAAAACACATGTATGACACCAGGGCCAGACTCAATTAGTTATAATTGAGGGTTTTTAATCAGCTCTTATTAATACCAGTTTTACTAATATGTGTAAAATTAAGTTTTGCTACAAAGTTACATATGGAAAAGTAACCAACTACATAAAATTAGAAAATTCCTTCTCCTGGTTCCTTTGGTTCATGTGACATAAATTTGCTTGTGGATGAAATTTTCATGTCTTCAAGCAACATCAGGGGAAAACTCAGTTTTCATTTAAAAACAAAATGGCTGTTCTAACTCAATAAAGAGAAGTATTATACTATATTAGGATATTCATTATGATTTAGTTTTCTGTTTGAATGTTACACTAAATGGAGGAAAGACACATCAAAGTAGCATAGAGGAGCTTACTTTTAAGACCCCATTAGCAAAAATAGTCATATTTGATGCATTAAAATAACTTCTTTAAAATAAGATTAGATGCTAGCGCTGCTTTATTTCTGACAGATCACTACCGGTAGATTGAGATGTGCTAAACGTTGTAAACAATTATTGCCTACTTTTATTGGTATTTTCCTTATTTTCTGCTGAGTGAGCTTTATTAGCTCTTTCTGTAAAGCAGGAGCCCATAACCACTGGGAGAGAAAGAGAGAGATTAAGACTGAGATTTTCCAATGTTTCCACCATGTTCAGTGGCCCAATTATAGATCTACTGGGGAACACAGTAAGAAGAAGAGAGTTAATATTAATGTTTGGACTGGCTTAAGATGTAGCTTTTCTGGGGGAAGAAAGATTATAAAACTGCACATAAATAGCTCTAGCCTTCTATGAAGAGATTTAGGAAACTTTCTTTACCTCCAAATCTGACACACCAGCTATCAGATTGTGGCAAATCTATTTGCCATATGTGTACACCTGGAACTTGCCACCATCAATCTGTTTGAAGAAAATTAAATGCTTGTTCTTTTGTGGGGAGGGGAGGAAGATTAAGAGATAACATTTTGACTCAAATAAATGGTGATAACCTACTACAAACAATAAAAGATAGCAGTCTGGCCTTTTACCCATATTAGTCTGCGCTCTTACAACGTTCCCATCAAACCTTAATTACCTCTGGGCCACAGTGGAGTGTGGCTGCAACTCAGTGTTTCCTTTCAAGAGCAAAGGGAAGTTATTTCTTAAAATAAGAAAGCCAGTAAAACACATGCTTATTTATTTGAGTATGAACAAATAAATACATTCCTCTTTCAGGTATGTGCACTCAAGTGAAGGCAGAAACGGTCAGATAATTCTAGGTGTAACCAAAAGAGGGCGCCATCTACCCTTAATGTTTACACAGAGTACCTGTGGTTGTCAAAACCAAAAACCAAAAAAAAAAAAAAAAAACCCTACCAACTCCCCCAGATCCTAAGCCCCTCAATCCAGGAAGGAAGGGATCCCATGGTCCCTGATATTTTGTGCTCTATAAGGAGACAAAATTCTGAAATTGCACTCTATGAAGAACATCCAGCCGTTCAGTTATTTACTTCAGGACTGATTTCTACATTTAGCACTCATACTGCTTGAACTCGTGTTAACCATTAGAAGCAAATGTTTAACATTTACTGTGACACTTTCCACAGACACTCTGAATTTAACATTTTATAGGGTACTGAGAAAATTTCCCCTCGGGCCAGTGTACAGACCGTCAGTAAACAGCATGAGTAAAAGATGACAATTAACTTTCTAATCGAATCTCAACTCCAAGGGGTTATCTATTAATTTATTAATTTGATAGACAGGTAATATCTCCTGAGCGTATGGAGGATGCAGTTAAATGAATTTGAAGTATGTGGGAAATAATTTGAAACAGCATTTGATGCCAACTTTTAGTAACAGAAGCCTGACAAACGTTTGTTCCTTCAAGTGGGAGAAAAAAGCATCCTGACGCTCTTCATAAGTTTATTTTCTGTATGCTTAAACATGTTTTCTAACAGGTGTATGATGTAAACAGTTAGGTGAGTGTTTCGGGGGACTGCATATTTCCGTTGCATACAGTCCATTCTTCCGGGGAAGATGGGAAGGATGGGGCGGAATAGTTTCTCGGTTCTTTAAGTGCAATTGCCAAACTGCTCTCAGAAATTCACTAGTCAGAAAAACACACGATTCTTGAAACACTGAGCTTAGCAGTTAAACCAGAGAGATTGGAGATGAGTATTTCACTCGATAGAACAGAAAGCTGTTTAGGAGGAGGAAATGTGAATTCTTAGAGAATGATCATTTAGGAGAGCAGATTTCCATCACTGTGAAAATATCACCACCGCATGCAATGAGTACCATTGAAGAGAAACCTGGTGGGGAAATACAGAAATACAGATAATTTTGTAATCCTTTCAGGTAAAGAAAAACAGAATAGTTTTATGATAGGTGAGGAAGGGGCTGCCATCTACTAATACTAAAATCTAGCAAATGGTCCCTTTCTTTCAACGCAATATTAAAGCAAGTAAAAAAAACTTTTTTCTTCCTCACTCTGTCTCTAGAAAAAGAACCACTGTCTGGTGGAAAGCATTGTGCAAGCCTTTTTATGTTTTCCACCCCCCCCTCCAGAAAACAACTAAACAGAGAAAAGAAAGAGTTCACGAACATCCTAACTCACTCCTGCCATGGTACATCAGAGAAGCCGAAACTGGGATGGCTTGGGTTTGGGGTGGGCACCCCGCAGTGCCTCGAATTTAAACCTAAACGTGTCGTCTTAGGTCACGAGTGTGCCTTTTCTGGAATAGCCACGACCCTGGTCTCTCGGCCAGAGGACCCGAGCCTCAGGCTCTCCGTAGGGGGAGGAGGCGTCGTCACCTTGGTCCCGTGAACCTGGGTCGCTTCAGACGCCCAGCCACCTGCTACCCTCCGGGCTCGGGTGGTCCCGGGACAAAATCCTGAAACGAGCCGCGGCTGGGCTCTGGAGCTGCGGAGAGGGGAGACGGGCTGGGAGGATCCCCGGGAGGTGACGGGCGGCTGCAGGTCCCCCTCGGTGCCGGCGCCGCAGTTCGCGCGCCCGCCGCCTCCGGCCCGCTTCCCCCACCTCCCCGGGAGGAGGAGATGGTTAAAGATTACACGGCGGCCGCGGGCGCTTCAAAGGGCGGCTCGGGCAGCCAAAGGTTAAGATAACGTTCTGGCAGCTCTAACCGGGGCTCGCGGTTGCCACATTTTAATCACTTCATTAAAAAAAAAGAAGAAGATGAAGAAGAAAGAAAAGAAAAGAAAACGGTTACATCAGGCGACGGTGCAAGGGATGCGGAGGAGGTGCCTCCGGCGCTGGGCAGGCTGGAGCTCTCGCCCGGGGACACGTCCCAGCGCCCGTCCGCAGGGAGCGAGGCCGGGCGCGCACCCGGCAGCCCGCCCCGGGTCGGGGCTCGGGGCACCCAGGCGCCCGGCCAGCCAGGGCCCCCTCGGGGCGGTGCGCCCTGCGAGCCCGCGCCTTCCCTGGGGCCCCGAGGCCGATTCCCCGCGCGCCCGGGAGCTGCGGTCGGGACGGCCCGAGACGCGCGCACTTGCCCGGCCGCCCGCCCGCCCCGCCCCGCACTCACAGGTAGGAGGTGAGGGCGCTGAGGTTGGCGGGCAGCTCCGCGAGCCCGCGGTCCGAGCAGTCCACCCGGAGCCGCGTCCTGCCGTCGGGCTCGCAGCGACAGCGCGCGGGGCACGCGCCGGCCGCGGCCGCCAGCTGCAGCAGGACGGGCAGGGACAGGAGCGCGGCGGCCGCCGAGGCGCCCATGGGGCCCGCGCCGGGCCGGAGAGGGGC
>JAQQAC010008719.1:1437134-1486477 GCA_029783875.1 Phataginus tricuspis | reverse complement strand
CCGCCTCCCCCTGCGCCGGGTGCGCGGCGGGGGGCGGGCGGGCTCTCGGCGCTCGCGCCTCGCCCCGGGGCGCGTTCCGCGTGGGGGGCCGCCCCCGCCCCCGCCCCCGCCCCGCACCTCCAGCCCCGCGTCCTGGCGTCCGACACCGGAGGGACCCGCCTCAGGGGGACCCAGACAGACGCGCGGGGACGGAGGGGTGCCGCGCGCTCCCTCCAAGGCCACTTCAAATGGATGGGCTACAGGGAGTCCTTGAAAAAAGGGCTGATCCGATCCCGGAAAGTAGTAAGGTTATCAGGGTGAGGAGGTAGGCGTCCCCAGGCGGCTTTTTGATTCTTACTCGCCCTGCGCTGTCTGGCTCGCTTTCGCCCTGCAGTCGAAGTGTTGAGTTAATCTTTAAATAAACGCAGCTCTGAACGAGCCCTCCAATGCTGCTTTCCTAACTCACGGGGTGAGGAGTCTAAGTGACTGTTTTTCAAAGTGTTTGAGGAACCCTTGGAAGTCACATTGAGTAAAAAACCAAGCCGGGCAGTAGGGAAGCCTTTTCTTCCCGCGTGTCCCAGGGTTCTCCAAGTGCAGTCCCACCCTGGCAAGGGGCAACCAGCCCTGGAAACCACTGCCTCTCCCCAGTGCAAAACGCTCGTTCTTAGCATACTTCAGAAAGTGTGCTACAGCGACTGCAGGAGGAGGAGGAGAGGACCCTGGAGAGAAGGCCTCGGAGAGGAACAAGCCAACACCCCCAAAAACCTGAAACAGTGACTAAAGGAGGTGACAGCCCAAAGCTCCCACATCAACTCACAAAAATGCACACTTTTCATTCTGGGGCACAATGGCTTCTTGCTTCAGGAAGGCAGAGAACCCTTCTGCCAACTGAGGCCTCCCTTAGTCTTTTTCCTCTTAGCCTGCCTTGCTGAATTTCCCATATAAACTTCTGAATTTTTTCTTTTTTTGTGTTAGGTATATTTACCCTCCTTTAAGGAATGATTCCCAAACCTGGCTGATCACCCGTGAAACTTCTAAAACTATACAGATTCCTGGACCTGAATCAGTGTTCTGAGCATGCTCTTTTCTTGGGTACTTCCCCATTATTATTAGCAAGTTTGTGATTCTCTGGAGTAGTTTCAGGGAGAGTGGCAAAGATTTATAGACTATGTCCTCATTTTGTAAGTAAAGGGTACGTGGCTCAGAGATTTGGGGAAATTCGACAGTGGCTGCTGAAAACTGTGAGTTCACCCTGGTCTCTGGATATCATCTGTACAGTTCCCAATCCTGGCCCGCTGTGCCTGTCGCTTGTCCCTATGCACACCACATCCACTACCATCCTTTTGCTTATTCCCATGTTATTCTTGCTTCTCACAGCCATCCTTCTATCTCTGTAGAATGTGTACTAATTACTTATTTTCCTTTTTTAAAACTATCTCCAGATTGCTTAATTTGTAAGTGCAGCCCCAGACTTACTCTTTCTGTGAAACCTCTGTGACCACATCTGCGATAATCATCAGCGACAAACATTTGTAGAACAGCTACAGCCCTGGTGCAGCAGTGACCAGAGAGGCAGGTTAGCTCTCCTCATGGGGCTTGCAGTCTATAGAGGGCCACAGACTCTGAACAGGAATCTCAAGGGTGGTGAATCTCACCGAAGGGTATGTGATAAATACCACAGAGTTTAGCTCTGTAGTTTTCTTGAATGCATATTTGTTTTGTTCTGCCAACTTTATTGTGAAACAGACTTTGGAGACAGGGACGAGGCCATGTAGACTTAAACTGCTTAGCATCTTGGATTTAGTTGCAGGACTCATGCTAATGGGATCATGGCAGTGGGAACTTAAGTATTTGTGAACTGATTCATTTATCAACACAGGCATCCAAATGTGGTGGTGTCCACCATCTATTTAAGGACCATCGGCAATACTTTGATTTCAGAGTTGCTAAAATAGAACATGGCACATTAGTGTGGAGTCAATCAGACAGAACAGGGTTTGAATGTAGGTCCTGCCGGTTTCAGGCTGTTTGATCAGAGGAACAGAACGAGCCGGTCTCAGCTACCTTCTCTTTAAAAAGGGGATATTGTTTGCCTATGTTGTTCTAACTGTTAAAATGTCTGAAACTTGGCCGAAAGCACAGTAGATTTTCAACTTATGTGAGTACCTTTCCTCTTCTTTTCAGGAATTGAAGGTTGTTAATAAAAAAACTCATATACAGCAGAAGGATTTCTGATTCAATTAAATGGGGGAAGACAGGTGTAATGAACATCTATCATCTTTTTTCGCATGCCCAGTGTTTCTCCTCTCTCCTTTTGGTAAGAGAGAGAATTCCACACTTTTCCTTTGAGAAACTTACATCCAAACTTTGGGTGATTCTGGCACAGCTACAGATCACGTGGCCATGCCTGCTGGGGCCTGGGTAGTGTACGACTGAGTAGAATGACCTGAATCTCTTCCGGAGATTTTCATGGACCTGGGATGAAAAGGTCTTCTCTGGCTTCATGAAGCTCTTGGGGGTGGGGTTGGGGGCACTGCCATCTGCTCGTGGAAAAGCTCACTGGACCCTGGACATTACCGGCATTAGCAAGGAGAGAAGCAAAACCCTAAGGTCATCTTTTAAACACTCGAATCTAAAGCCATTCCTACTCTATCACCTCCCAAACAGGTGAACCAATCAATTTTGTTTTATTTTGTTGCTTGAGGTAGTGAATGATGATTTCTCTGTGATCATTTGCAATCGAGAATGCTCAGTGAAAGCCTGAAAGTTCAGGAAGCATGAATATTTAAGAGTGACCTGATGAACCCTCGAGGTCTTGTAGGCCTTAAATGCAGAAAATCACATGGGTTAAAAATAAGAAGGGTTCAGCTATGGTGACTTGGTTGCTTGAATGCATGTGTGTTAATTACTTTGTCTTAGCTAATAAAGATGAAAATACAGTAAATCAGATTCCTTGCACACTATAAAAAAATTTCAAATAAGGCCACTGAGCAGTGGTTTCTCTCTGTTTGTGTAGCAAATACTAATTTATAAGATCAGATTCTCAAATTGCACGATAATGACCATCACATTGATTCAGCTATTCACACATTCACATGCTCTTATTGTGTCCTCTGAACCTTATGAAGTAGGTGCTGTTCTTACCCTGTGTTTAGGGACAGGAAATGCAAGTGGTTTTCCTAAGGGCGACTGACAAGTCGGTGATGGAACCAGAATTCTAACTTGAGTCTTTTGACTGTAAGTTTTATATTCTTTTCCAAATCTGTTGGGAATTCTAGCCATGTAGACTTAAACTGCTTAGCATCTTGGATTTACTATTATTTTATTGTGAAAGAAATTCACACATTTTTGTAAAGAAAAGTATAATCTTTTTGGACTGCAGTGGAACTAGTTGGAGCAGAGAATGGTGGCCTTTTATGTGAACAGTAGAGACCAGTATATTTTCAAGATTTTCCCCCTTAAATATATACATTTCTAGTTTCTCTTGACAACTGATAGTAATACATACTGGGGAGATGTCAGAGGAAAAAAAACACCATTACCAATGATAGTAAGGTTAGGAGGCTAAAGTAGATTAATGTGTGTTTTGTCTGGGTGAGATGATGTTTTTTTATGATTTTGTAAGGTATCTTAGTGTTAATGAGCTGATGTGTAAGGGATTATCTCATGCCAGGATTGGAACGACTTTTTACTTTTCAGACTCTTAGAATGCAAGCTCCTAAAATCGATTCTGGTAGAGTGCAGTCTGGTACGTCTGCTTTCTGAGCTTGCTAAATGGATGATTTCCTAATTCTTTAACCTCTGATAAAAGTCCACAACTAAAAACATTCATGTACACCACAAGAATTACTAATAAGCTTAGTTGAAGCATGCCAGGATAATTTTAGTTAACAGGTAAGTCAATATTTCTTTTACAAGTGTAGTGAAATAGTGTTTACACAACTGGTGGGCTATTATGGGCTTATTTAACTTGTTTGAAAGAGTATAGAGCCCATTATTTGCCCTGCTCATTTTACATTTGTGATATAATCAGGCTTATGCTGAATTTCTTAACTTCCTTTCCCCAACAAAGTCTAATTAATTGAGAAGGGAGGAGGATTTAAGAATAAAGATCTATTTTCTTTCAGAATTATTTATTTTACAAGAAAGCATTAGTTCAGCTAATTCATTACTTTGAAATAGCCCATTATATAAAATCAACTGGATCTGCCTTTGATATTATCCAACATAAAGGAAAGCTTTAAATATATCCATGTGTTTACAACATACTGAAAGAAAGGACAGTGGTATATGATATTATCAATTCTTCAGCTCATTTTGATTCCCTTGTGTTATTTCATCTATGATAAAGAACATGGTTCCCTGGTATGCAGCCCTGCTTCCTGAGAACTTGTCTAATCAAACTCACATGTAAACCACAGGTAGGTTTTCTTTTCAAACTCAGAATAAAATTAGTGAGACACAAATAATAAAAACACTTCAAACTAAATGATCTTACTGCCTGTTCACTCATCTTATTTCATTCTGCTAAATACTGCCTTCCACATGCCCAGTGTGATGGATCTTTTCCTGGTCTATTTAGCAGTACACCTTTAAGCTTTTTAACCACCAGCCGTGCCCACAGGCTCACGTTCACGTGGCGCGGCTCAGACAGGGCAGAGGCTTTGCTCTCAAATGATGAGGGGCTGGCAAGTACCCGTTCCCAGAGCTGCTTCCCCCGGGTCTGTTGCTAGAGTATGGACAGGTCCACAGTCCCTCACCTGCAACTTTGAAATCCTCTGAAAAGAGAGAGGTTTCCTGAAACAAATTTGGTGGCATGATCTGAACTGAACAGCTGTAAGCCTGTCTTCCTCTCATGTCACTCAGTTTGCTGCAGACACATGGATATACTTGACTGCAGGTGCTTCCCCCAGACTCCACCCGGGGTTTTGTATAATATATGAAATATAGTTTGCAAAATAGTCTATTTTTAAAATCCTCCCCAGTTCTGCATTTGGCAACATCCATGACTCTGATGTTTTCAGCAAAAGGATTTATGGACTTGTAAACATCAGCAAACTCTGAAATATTTATCTCAGAAACAGTTTCCAGAAGAAAAAGAAAGATAGAACAAAGGAATATTAGAACTCATTGGATGGGGAAATGGTAGGAAGTACCATCTAGAGCAAAACCCAGAGTGAGGAGAAAGGAGTGGTCAGCACAGGTGAGTGGCGGCCATCACTGGGCACATTCCCCTTTGCAAAGTGCAGGGCAGAACTTCCTGCCCCTTACTCTAGACACATGTTTGTGAAATGGCTAGTAGGAAACATTCTGTAAGTTAGGAGTTAGTGCTCTCAAACACTAGAGAATAAATAGCAATTGGTAAGCATATTTCAGAAAAGAAACCCCAGAGGTGTTGAGCAGAAATAATAACAGTAAGAAAAAGGGATTGTAGAGCTCACCTAGAGCAAATGTATGGATTTGTAAAGTAAAATAAACCAATACAAAGCACACTATTTCCAAAAGTGCTTTGTTTTGGTAAGTCGGTGTATTTTCATTAAGTATGCATAGTAGCATTTCACTGCAATTACCATCTCATAAAGCAGGGCAAAATATATTGCACAAACATTGTGGCTCAAGTAAATGAGTCATAATAAAACGCTGTCCAGATTGCTGCAATTAAAATTTACAGAAACCTTTTGTTGAGTGTTGTAAGGTTCGTGGATTAGTAAAATGAGCCTGTTTGTTTTAATTTTTCTTTAGTAAGGATGAACATTTTGATTGTAAGTTTCATGGATTTTTTTTTTGCATAGATTTTAGATTGCCTTTGGAAGAAAGAAATCTCACTGAAGCTTAAAAAAAATATTCTGAATACATTTTCTAAGAGACAGTCCCCTCATTTCCTTACCAACTTTCACTTTCCTTTGTTCCCATTCTGTCTTTCCCATTCCCATTTTCTCCCTAGATTTCCATTAGGATTGCTGGGAGTGGGTGGGATGGCATGGGGGTCACTGGCTCAGTGTCTAGTGGTCAAGGGGAGTGTGGTATAGCCACGCAGTATACAGGTTTGGGACTCTTGGGGACCAGGGTTCAAGTCTCTGCTCTGTCATTTACAAGCTGTGGAACTTGGAGCAAATTCATCTGTGAGGCCCAGATTCTTCTTCTGCTGTGTGGGGACAATTGTACCAAGTCGGTAGAACTGTTAGAATGAAAGCTAATGTGTTATGGGGCTTTGCATGCGGTAAGAACCTAATGTATGGGAGCTATGATGGACTTTCCTTAAGAAAGCCTGTTCAGCTCTATAGAAATAGGAGGACTAAAACAGGCAAATAGATCTTATCTTTCGCATTTTTTTTTTTGCTACCGACGTGGGTACTTTGAACATTCACTGTGGTTTCATATGAAAGTAGAGTGTATCACCTTGGGTGGGGATGTTTGCTAGTGGAATAGAATGTGTTAAATGTAGCAGGCCCCAGTTTCCAGTTTTAGCAAAGCCTCAACTTCCAGTTTTAATCAGAACGGATTTATTCAAAGGTAACTATGGTACTTCCAATAGATGCCAAGCGCTGGGAATGTGGGGATGGATACATACGGAGCTTGCTTCACGTAATT
This sequence comes from Phataginus tricuspis, assembly GCA_029783875.1. Taxonomy (NCBI): domain Eukaryota; kingdom Metazoa; phylum Chordata; class Mammalia; order Pholidota; family Manidae; genus Phataginus; species Phataginus tricuspis. The sequence goes on along the minus strand of JAQQAC010008719.1, from coordinate 1,479,907 downwards.
CACCATTAAACTGGGAAGATAGACATGGAAAACAGAGCAATAAAAGGCCACATATAAAAGACAGGGATGAAAAAGTGCTGTCGGCATAAAAAGGAGGGGGCAGCTAACTTTGCATCAGAGAAGGCTTCACAAAAAAGGTGAAGTTTGGTGGGAGTTCTTGCAGCTCCACATGAGTTTGTTAAGTGAAGGGGAGTGGAAGGGCAGCCCTGAGGGTTGGATGGGACCAAATGTGATTTTTAGGTGATGATTAGCCTGTCTGCAGCTTGGGTGAGCATGTGTGAGGCTTGGGGGCCTGGCATAAGATGAAGCGGGAGAGACCCACTGAGGCGTGGGACTGTGTGAGCGCGGTGAATGCGCGTCCCTGGGCGGGGGCTCGATCCCAGAGGCAACTCATGGGAGGGCGTCTTTTTGCAGGGGTATGACGCCGTCATATTTTATCTTTGGGAAAAGAGAACTTTAGTGTCAGCATGGGGCCCTGCTGGAGAAGCCAGAGAGGAGCGGCAGGAGCCAAGTCGGGAGGAGTTATGGCTGATTGAATGATGCTGACCTGAGCCCGAGGAGAGAAACCCTGTAATCAGTAGGTAGCAGTAGATGCGGGGGAGGCAGGTGCTAGATCCCTGCGGGGTTTCGGGGGCAGAAATGGCAGAACTTGGTGTCTGCGGTACCACAAGAGGCAGAACAGCTGTCATGTCTCTGATGCCCCTAGCCTGGGAGACGGGGGAGACGGCGACACTTACTGCAGGACATTGTTGATTTTTGAGTCCTAATTTGTGCTAAGTGCTGCGCTGAGTGACTTAAACACATTCTTTTGTTTTCATTTATTCCTTTCAACAATCTGTAGGGGGAATAGAATTATCCTCTTTTAAACAAATAAAGAACGTGAGGCTCAGAAAAATTAAATAACTTCCCCAAGTTGCTCTGCCAATAAGTGGCAGAGGTGACATTGAGTCTGTGGCCTAGGGGACTCCAAAGCCATGTTTTTGAGCCCAGGCTTTGAAAAGGAGGGTAAACTTAACTTTGGACACATTAAGTTTGCAGTTGAGAAAAGTTTCCAAAATCATGAGAGGTGCTGACTATCACAATGTACCTTTACAACTTCAAATCTCTCTTGATGTGGCTTCTTTGATTTGAGCCAGACATAAATTCTTGATTACAGGCTTGATGCAAGGGTCCCCGCCTGTGTCCCTGTCTCCCAGTGGTGGGCCAGATGCAGAGCCCTAAAAAGCCAAAACTCGGGAGCTGGGTCACGTGTCCTAAGCAATTATTATGGCAAATATTTTGGCACATCGTTTCTAAAGTTCTTTATTGTCCTTGAGCCTTTTCCAGTAGCTTTCTGGATGAACTGTGATGCAGTTTGAAGGCATAAATGTGTTCCTCCCCCCTTGTTTTGATGGTACTAAGCTTCATATTTTACCCAGTAATTAAAAAAATATTTCCTTTTCTAAGCTGTCTTTTTCCTTAATCCATTTTATATCATCAGGACATAATATAGTTTCTGAAGGCATTCTATAAACATTTGTTTGATGAGTCAGTTACAAGAGGAATACAAGCTTGCTGTAGAAACTATGGAAAATAAACAAGTATAAAACAAAATAAGAATCACATACAACCCCACATTTGAAAATAAGAGCTGTTAACATTTTATCTATTTCCTGTCTGTCTTCTTAGTGTGCATATATTTTTGCCTAATTGTGATCCTTTTCTACTTACAATGAGAAAAATATTATCCCTCATCATTAAACACCTTTATAAATACCAATTTTTATGTTTTCATGGTCATTTATTCTCCCCATCCCACAGATGAGAAAATTGAGTGAGGCTCAAAGAACTTGAAAAACATCCATAAGTATGTAGCAAATTCAGTTGGAAGTTTAGACAAATAACCACTAGCGTGCAGCATATGGGAAATTCATAAGGAGAAATTCAAAGGACTGTAGGAATTTAAAGGAAGGAGGGAGGATGTCCTGCTGGTGAAAATAGGGAAGGTTTTATGGAGCAGGTTGCATCTGAGATGAGCCTTAAAGGATGGGCAGTAATTTGACACTGGAGAAAGACGTTTCAGAGCAGGGGACAGTGTGAGCAAAGTGCCGATGGCAGACAAGCTTAGAACCTATTTGCAAAATTGGGATGAATCCAGTTTGGTTGAGTTTTGGGCTTTAAAAAGTTCTGGTGAGGGATAGAGCTCTAAAACTGAAAGTTTAGGAGAAGATGGCATTCAGGGTCAGATGCTTTGTGGGTGGATGAGCAGGGAAGGAGCCGGCCTTGGGAAGCTTCCTCTGGTAGCAGGAAGGGGGGCCGATTCAAGGCTTCTGCAGAGAAGGGGCGCAGAGAGGCCACTTCCTCAGCATACGATTACTAGTGCTGTGATGTGGTGGCTTTACCAACTAGAAGGATACAACAGATGACGTTTCCAAGCTGACTGGTTGGGAGAAAGGTGGTGCTGTTGGAAAAAAAAGAAACAAAGCAGATTTGGGTGTGTGGAATTTGAGTGGCCCAAGACTCAGCTGGGCATTTTGGCTGTAGCTTCAGACAGAGGGCAGGGTTGGATGTCCTCATGTTTGCAGATTCGGCTGATGAAGTGGTCAGGGTTGATACTGATACTGAGAGGTGTTGGCTATACAGAAATTGATGAAATTGTGGGGGAAGGGATTGTAGATGAATATTTTACATTTATTGAGGGCTAACTGCTTGTCGGGGTCTGTTCTAAGCATTTTGAAAGTATTATCTCATTTAATGCTCACAACAACCTCTGGGGTAGGTACTATCCATATTTCCAGTTTATAGAACCCCCCATTTTATAGATGAAGAAACTGGAGCCCAAGCTCACACAGTAAGTGTTAGATTCTGGGATCCGGCCTCAAGCAGGCTAACTCTAAACCTACGTTGTTAGGCCCCACTTCATGCTGCTTCCCAGACAGAAGAGGGAGGGAAGGCAAATCTGAGAAACAGCAGCACACAGAGGAGAAATCTGGAAGAGGAGTCAGCAGAGACCAGAAAGGAGCAGTTAGAAAAGGGCCCTGGAAAGAAGCCCAGAGAGGCTGCGGCCGGGGGTGAGTACGCACTGGTCATATACTACAGGTATTTCGCATCTGTTGAAAGGTACATAGTTGGTATGGAGCAGGTGTCAGTGAGCACTGAGGCCATTCTACAGGGTTTGAAACAAGGTTTTGTTCATTTACTTAGGCAGGAAGACTATTCGGAACAAATACGGCTATTAAACAACTAGTATCTGGTTGGATGATCATACTCTGTACCTACATTTAAATAATCTTAGTTTTCAAACCAATACTAGTTAATGGGAATTTGATACGGGCACACGCTCTCATCATTTTGAATAGTGGGGGAATAACTTACTTGAGGGAAAGAAAAGTCTGACTTGTACTTTTTTTGCTGAAATAAATGTGTTTAATAATTTAGACTGTGAACGAAAAAGGAAACTAAAACTATCATCAGGTTTAACAAAATTGTGTCAAATTAAGCACAGGCCTGAAGGAAAGTTACAAATGACTTACAAGTATTATTTCAGTGGTTTAACGGATAAATTTGTAATTCCAAAACCACCTCCCTCAAGACTATCCTTATAATGTAATTCAACAAGAATTTATTGACTGCTATTATAGATTTAAGCTATGCTGGGCACAAAGAGTGCTATAAAAGGGAAATTTATTTATTCATTGAATAAGTATTTATTGAGAACTTACCCTGGGCTTGATAGTGTGTTTGGCACCGAGGACACAATAGTGAGTAAAACAGAAATATGACCTCCTGGAGCTTATGGTCTAGTGAGAATGACAGACGTTGACTAAAAACAGATGCATGCATAAATATTTGTTTACAAACCGATTTGAGGGCCGTGAATGATTTTTTTGGAAATGAGACCTACCAATGAAAGAATAAAATAAAATGGTATGCAACAATGAGCTAAAATTTCTTAGAAGTTTTTATCTAATTAATTTGTTTAGCAACCCCTTTTTTCATAGCTAGATACAGGAAACATTATTCCAAATTATTATCCTTTTCAATTGGTGGGGAGTACACTTCCACTTTTCACCAACTTTTTTATCTTTGAGCATTTTTTTTCCCTCTATTTTTCCTTTGCATGTGAAGTTTTGTGATTGTGGTGGCGGCTGCGTGGTTGCAAATTTGTTCTAGTGGCAAGCAGAGAAAGAAAATGGAGCAAGGGATCATGTTAACAAGTGGGGTTTTAATACCTCAATCGTAAGACTACTTTGTATGTTGCAGAAGATATGTGTGTCATCCCCAGCATGGAGATACGTTACGTAACTGAACTTCCTTAGCTACTTATTAAATTGAAATCTTTTAAGAGCAAGATCGATGTTGTCTACGGTGTTAAACAATCTCTTGAGTGACCGCCCCAGTGCCAAGTCGTCAGGGAGAGTCACTTGTTAATCCCGTAGAACCTTGACTTCTAGTGGTGTTTGCTCTGCTGGTTTGTCTATATATGACACGTCACAAAAGGTTGTATTTTGCCATGAAATTCACAACAGGTGATGAAGTGCTTTTTATTTAATTTCCAAAGGCTTTTCAGCCTTCACACAGAGATCCTCTGCTCAGAGAGCAGGACAGAGTATGTGGCAAAACTCCGGCAAGATTTTTTCAGAGGAAGAGGTGTACTAGTTACAAAGAAAGAAAAAGGGAATATCATAGACTTTGGAAATGGAGAAAAATGCAAAAAAAGAGACCACTTTGAGAAAAACAACAACTTAGTTTATTCTGAAGTGTAAATGTAAAATATGTAGATACAGTTTCTAAAATTCGTCTTTCCTTAAAAACTGTCAAGATAGGCAACTTTTTCACTAAAAGCTACTTCAAATGTAAAATTTTTGTTTATCTTATATAATGTAAGACAAAGGAAGTTAAAGGAGTATATGGCAGAAGAGTATTGAAAAGAGCAGTTCCTTAAATGGCAAATTTAGCTAGTAAAGGAAGACATTTATTCTAATAATAATATTTAGTTAATATCTTTGGCAGTAGAACACCCATTTTTATGCCAATTTGCTGGCCAGAGCTCCGGGATGGCTTTTAATAAGAATCAGGGTTTCCTGAAGTACTAGAGGATAGTAAAAACAAAAACCAAATGTGAAAAAAACAAAAAATGTGGTTGTTAAAAAATTTGTGAGAAATTTTCACAGGTTCTGGGATTTCTTTCCCTGTTGGCTGTTTCATCTAGGTTCCAGGTTCTAGGATGAAGAAATGGATTGTTTTCATTCTATTGACGACTCTTCTGAAAGAGTTGCCCCCTGATTTCTAAATTAAATTCTCATACATGTTCACCATCAGATAAAAAACTGCGCCCCTTTGCAAAACACACATCATGTTGTTACCACCAAAGAGAAGCAAGAATGGAAATCCTTGGAAGAAAAAGAGCAGTATATTACTAAGGCTTACAGTCTAGTCTGATATGTAAACTAAACTTAATGAGGAACTATAAAAGGAATGTGTTTGCCTGGGGGGTTATATATATTTATGAATGTATATATATATATGTATAGACACACGTGCTGAGCACGGGTGCTAGGGGTCCGACTATGACGTGTGCTACAACAGATTTTGTTTATATGCCAATTCTTAAAATTTAAGATTGATAGACTTCCATGCCAAAAGCCTTAAGGCTTTAATTATATTTAGGTTAATTAACATCTACTGTAGGCCTGGGAAAATGATCTCTTCATCATTTTCACTTTTTCAACAAATAGTTATTGAGTGCCTGCGATGGCAAGATACTGTTCTCGGTTCTGACAACACTAAATACACCAGACAATTCTGCCCTTTACATTCCAGAGAAAGTTTACCTTCTGGAGGCAGACAATTAACAGATAACCACAATGTAAAGGATGTCAGGTGGTAATTAGCTAAAATAGAGCAGAGATGGGGAGGTGGAAGGTGGATACAGTTGTAACTTGAATGGGCTGGGGAGGGCTCCCCGGGAGGTGAAATCTGAGTAACGACCGGCAGGAAGTAGGAGAGTGGGCCCCGCAGGCACAGGCGGACAGGAGCTCTCCAGGCAGGAGCGATAGCAAAGCAAAGGCCCCTGAGTGAGCAGGGGCAGGCCGGCCACGGTTGAGGGGCAGCAGGGAGTCCAGCACACTGAGGAGGGGTCTCCAGACGGTCCTTGCAACGACTGCAGATTTTACTCTGAGTGAGATGGGAAGCCAGTGGAGGGTTTGAACGGGGAAGCAACTTAGTCTAAATTTACATTTAGAAGAATGACTCTGTCTGTTAGGTGGGGAATAGATGATTTACATGGCGGGGTAAATGAAAAGGCCAAGCTGTCATAATCCCAGTGGCGGCTCCGGCCAGGGCCGTTAGCAGTGAAAGTGACTACCAGTGGCTGGGGTAGCCGATGGATTGTGGATATGTTCTGAAAACAGAGCTGACAGCATCTGCTGATGGATTGGATGTGGGGCTTGTGAGACGGAGGGAGGAATCAAGGAGGAATTCAAGGTTTTTGACCTGAGCAACTGGAAAGATTGAAGCTGCCATTTATTGAGATGAGGAAAACTGTGGGAAAAAAAAGGTTTGGGAGGAAAGAAGAGAAGGCTGGAATTGGATATGTTAATTTTGATGGCATATTATCTGTCTGAATGGTAACACTAAATATGTGGTTGAATATATATATATATGTCTGGCATTCAGAGAAGAACTCCAGGCTGGAAATTTAAATTTGATAATCGGCAGAATATAGGAGGTATTAAATAAGCCATGAGACTTTTTGAGATCATTAAGGGAGTCAGTGCAGGTAGAAAAGAGAAGAGGTGCGAGGACTGAGCCTGAAATACTCTGAAATCTATTCTGTAGAGGTTGACGGTGGGGGTGGGGCACTGAAGGATGACCAGCGAAAGTTAGGGAGGAGTGGCCAGAAACGGGGGAGGAAAATCAGGGGAAGGCGATGCTCTGGGAGCCATGAGAAGAAAATATTTAAAGCATGAATGAGTGATCAACAGTAAAATATGCTCCTAATAGATTTAAGATGAAAAGGGAGAACTTTCAATTGGGTCATTAATAATATTTTTTTATTTTTTATTTTTTAATTTTGATATCATTAATGTGCAATCACTTGAACATTATGGTTACTAGACCCCCTATTATCAAGACCCCCGACGCATACCCCACTACATTCACTGTCCATCAGTGTAGTAAGATGCTATAGAATCATTACCTGTCTTCTCTGTAAACACTGCTTTCCCTGTCCCCCCTGCCCCCGCTGCATTATGTGTGCTAATCGTAATGCCCCTTTTTCCCCCTTGTCCCTCCCTTCCCACCCATCCTCCCCAGTCCCTTTCCCTTTGGTAACTGTTAGTCCATTCTTGGGTTCTGTGAGTCTGCTGCTGTTTTGTTCCTTCAGTTTTTGCTTTGTTCTTATGCTCCACGGATGAGTGAAATCATCTGATACTTGTCTTTTTTCAATACCTGGCTTATTTCATTGAGCATAATACCCTCTAGCTCCATCCATGTTGTTGCAAATGGTAGGATTTGTTTTCTTCTTATGGCTGAATAATATTCCATTGTGTATATGTACCACCTCTTCTTTATCCATTCATTTACTGATGGACACTTAGGTTGCTTCCATTTCTTGGCTATTGTAAATAGTGCTGTGATAAACATAGGGGTGCATGTATCTTTTTCAAACTGGGCTGCTGCATTCTTAGGGTAAATTCCTAGGAGTGGGATTCCTGGGTCAAATGGTATTTCTATTTTGAGTTTTTTGAGGAACCTCCATACTGCTTTCCACAATGGTTGAACTAATTTGCATTTCCAACAGCAGTGTAGGAGGGTTGCCTTTTCTCCACATCCTTGCCAACATTTGTTGTTGTTTGTGTTTTGGATGTTGGCCATCCTCACTGGTGTGAGGTGATATCTCATTGTGGTTTTAATCTGCATTTCTCTTATGATTAGTGATGTGGAGCATCTTTTCATGTGTCTGTTGGCCATCTGAGTTTCTTCTTTGGAGAAGTGTCTATTCATGTCCTCTGCCCCCTTTTTAATTGGATTATTTGCTTTTTGTTTGTTGAGGTGCGTGTGTTCTTCTTTATATATTTTGGATATTAACCCCTTATCAGATATGTCATTTATGAATATATTCTCCCATGCTGTAGGATGTCTTTGTTCTGCTGATGGTGTCCTTTGCTGTACAGAAGCTTTTTAGCTTGATATAGTCCCACTTGTTCATTTTTACTTTTGTTTCCCTTGCCCGTGGAGATATGTTCATGAAGAAGTTGCTCACGTTTATGTCCAAGAGATTTTTGCCTATGTTTTTTTCTAAGAGTTTTATGGTTTCATGACTTACATTCAGGTCTTTGATCCATTTCGAGCTTACTTTTGTGTGTGTGGTTAAGCAATAATCCAGTTTCATTCTCTTGCATGTAGCTGTCCAGTTTTGCCAACACCAGCTGCTGAAGAGGCTGTCATCTCCCCATTGTATATCCATGGCTCCTTTATCATATATTAATTGACCATATATGGTTGAGTTTATATCAGGGCTCTCTAGTCTGTTCCATTGGTCTGTGGATCTGTTCTTGTGCCAGTACCAAGTTGTCTTGATTACTGTAGCTTAAGTCAGGGAACATAATTCCCCCACTTTATTCTTCCTTCTCAGGATTGCTTTGGTTATTTGGGGTCTTTTGTCATTCTTTATGAATTTTAGAATTATTTGCTCTAGTTCATTGAAGAATACTGTAGGTATTTTGATAGGGATTGCATTGAATCTGTAGATTGCTTTAGGTAGGATGGCCATTTTGACAATATTAGTTCTTCCTAGCCAAGAGCATGGGATGAATTTCCATTTATTAGTGTCCTCTTTAATTTCTCTTAAGAGTGTCTTGTAGTTTTCAGGGTACAGGTCTTTCACTTTCTTGGTTAGGTTTATTCCTAGGTATTTTATTCTTTTTGATGTGATTGTGAATGGAATTGTTTTCCTGATTTCTCTTTCTGCTAGTTCACCATTAGTATATAGGAATGCAAAAGATTTCTGTGTATTAATTTTGTATCCCACAACTTTGCTGAATTCAGATATTAGGTCTAGTGGTTTTGGATTGGATTTTTTAGGGTTTTTTTTATGTACAGTATTATGTCATCTGCAAACAGGGATAGTTTGAATTCTTCCTTGCCAATGTGGATGCCTTTTATTTTTTTGTTGTCTGATTGCCATGGCTAGGACCTCCAGAACTATGTTGAATAAAAGAGGGGAGAGTGGGCATCCTTGTCTTGTTCCCAGGGTCATTAATAATTGTAATAAGAGCAAATTTTTAATTGATTTTTTTTATTGAAGCATAGTTGATATACAATATTATATAGGTTTTAAGTATATAACATCAGTGATTCAACAGTTATCTACATTATTAAATCCTCACTCCAACTAGGATAGCTGCTATCTGTCAACATAGAAAGATGTTACAGAACTATTGATTATATTCTCTGTGCTGTACTTTCATCCCCATGACAGATTTATATTATGATTGAGATTTCTGTGCCCCTTTTTTCCCCTCATCTCTCCATCCATGCACCCCAGCCCCTTCCCCATGGTAACCACCAGTTACTTCTCAGTGTCTGAGTCTGCTGCTATTCTGTTCATTTTGTTTTGTTTTGCTTTTAGATTCCACATATAAGTAAAATCATATGGTATTTGTCTTTCTCTACCTGGCTTTCACTGAGCATAATACTCCCTAGGTCCATCCATGTTGTCACAAATGGCAGGGTATCTTTTTTATGGCTGAATAGTATTCCATTGTGTACATGTACCACCTCTTCTTTACCCGCTAATCTATTGATGGGCACTTTGGTTGCTTCCATACCTTAGATTTTGTAAATAATGCAGCAATAAACAGAGATGCATATATCTTTTCAAATCAGGGCTTTTTTCTTTGGGTAAATTCCTAGGAGTGGAGTTAGTGGGATAAATGGTATTTCTATTTTTAGTTTTTTGAGGACCCTGCATCCTGCTTTCCACAGTGGTGGCACCAATTTATATTCCCACCCACAGCGTAGGAGGGTTCCCATTCTCCACATCCTGGCCAACACTTGTTATTTCGTAACAATGGAAATTTTGGTGGAATGATGGGAAGCGTCTATTTGGAGTGGATGCATTTAGTCTATTTGAAGTAGAAATAGAACGAATTTAATCTGTTCGAAAGTATCTGAGACAAAGCATTAAAAATATTCTTTATGCAAAAGACCAAAAACGTTTTCAGATATCGAGACAAAAAATAATAACTGATATTACCAACTTGTGCCAGGCACTGCAAAAGTGCTGTACGTGCCCAGTTTTATCTGAAAACTTTCAAAGTGAATCTATGAGTTAGGTATTATTTCATCCACTTTTATGAGTGAGGAATTTGAAGTTTGCAAAGTTTCAGGGGCTTTTCTAAGTCAGGTATTGACTAAATGATAGAGCTGAGGTGTTGGAAGAATTTTCATAATACTCTTAAGCTGAACAATTACTTTGCTTCCAAAGTATTGCTTTTAGAAACCCAGTCTCACTCTTTAGAAACGAATTATTGTTCTTTGATTTTGTTCATTCCCTTTACTTTGTGTCTTTATTTTCCCCATATCTAGCACTTAAACAACATTGAAAAGTTTATAACCGTTGCTTTAACAGTTATTTGCTTTTTCTTTTGCTGCAGAAAATGACCCCAAATGTTTCAGTTCATTGAATTAGATTAACGTGGTCAATCACATTAAAATATTATTATAGACAATACAGTTTTCTAGAGTGATTTCCATTTTTTGTAGGTAAGTTTATTTTGAGGAACTTGATTGCATTTTTGGAAGACCATACTTAAAATAATGACACAGAAAGCCATTGAGCATTTAACATCATTTTGTGTTCATAACCTCTCTGTGAGGTGGTCGTTGTTATCTACATTTTACACACAAGGAACCAGAGGTTTCGAGAAGCTGAGTAAACTGCCCAAACTCTCAGAGCTTGTAAATGGTGGAGTAAGAACTGACCCCACGTCCTCTGAAATTACATTCCATGCTCTTTCCACCACAACATGCATGTAAATTTAGTTAATTCCAAAGCTCAGCTTGAAATACTATATCTTTCCTCATCTGTGTAAAATTGATTACCCTTATTTGATGCACCATTCCAGCTCTAACAGCTGGTACAACAGGGGCCCACGATTTTAGGAGACATGTATACAGTTTTTAATTAGACATGTTTTCTCTGGGAAACATGTCAGTGGATTGATTTTTTTTTCTCCATTAGGATTGGTTCTACCTAGCAGTATTACTGTTTGCTTGGCTGTGCGTTTTGTGGTCGTTGAACCTTTCTGAGGATGTTCCTAGGATTGGTGCTGGTTGAGAACTGGAGTGAATATAGATTGTGCTATGGATTCTGGAGCTTGCCACAAAATGGGCCAGAGAGTGTGTTATTGTTTCTGGAGTGACTCTTAAAATTTCCCATCTCCTAAACCTCCCATTCCATTCACAAAAAAAATTACTGGCTTTTTAAAACTAATGGGTTCTTCCCACTTCTACTTTTGAGTTTCTTAATCATGATTCTACTTTACAGGCAGAATGGCTTATTAAAAATGCTACTCTGATAACCCACTTATGAGCTTGCAGTTCTCTGACGGCTCCCTGCTACATTTAAGGTAAAATACAAACCCCTTATGATAGCCTAAGGGCCTTACCTGACCTGGCCCTGGCCTCACTTGTCCGGCCTCAGCCAGTGCCATTTCACCTCAGCCCACTGTGCTCCAGGCCCCAGGCCTTCTGGAAGCTCCTGAAAGTCTTTGACAGACTTAACACTCACCTAGTACTGCCTCCTCTGCCTAGAACATCCTCTTCTCCATTATCAGTATGAGTGCTACCTCCTCAGAGACCCTCTCTGACTGCCCAATCTAAGTTAGACTCTCTATTATCATTTCTCTAATACTTTGTGCTTTTCCTTCAAGGCATTTATTAGAATTTGGGACTACATTTTCTTTGTATGTTTGTTTAATATCACTTTCTCCCACATGAATGGTAAGCCACATGAAGACAGTCTCTATATATCTGCTTTTTCCCCCACCACTGTCTGGTTTATAAATAGATGTTCAATACAATTTCTTGAATTAATGAAGACCCTTTCACAAACTGTATTCTTGTACTAGGATGCCACAAAAATAGGTAATATTTATTTTTTTACTAATATCCTGAGCACTGTGATGTTATTACGACTCGGTCAATCCTAGAGCTGGAGCTGGGAGTGGAGGTGCATGTAAAAATAAAGGCGTTTTATGGATAGGATGTTAACTGTTCGTTCTTCTGATGGATTTCATTGGCTGCCTTAAGAGCAAGTGATAGCGGAAGAGCACAGAAGGACTGGGTCAAGCATCATATTTTATCCTATTACATCTAGGTATTCTTAAGTTATGGAGAGCATCATGTTATTGGGAAGCTGAGATGTGTAAGTAGATCAAAGTGTTTGTTTCAAAGAGATGCATATTCATATCAGCTTTTCAATAATTTTGGAAGGGATAAGTAAGGACAAAACTCAACTATCCTTTATTTCTTTACATTTAGAAATATTCCTTTTCTGTCCTCCCGGGATATGTGATTGGAAGGAGAAACTGGGAAAAACTATTGTTTTAGCTCCCTCTGCTGGTGGTGAATGAATCTCTTAGCAGAACCCTAACTGATGGAGAGATGCCGTATTGCTGAAAGATAGGGATGAAACCCCCTTACCATTGTTGCTATACTCCCTGTGGTAAAGGGGGGAAGCACATATGCTCATTTTTAAACAGTTTTTAACAGCCATATTGAGATATAGTTCACATGCTATGAAGTTCACCTGTTTAAAACGTGCAATTCAACAGGTTTTTGCATAATTATGGAGTTGCACAGCCATCACCATAATCTAATTTTGGAACGTTTTCATCACTCCCAAAATAAGCCTTCTATCTGTCAGCTGCTGCTCCTCATCCATCACTCCACTCCCTCCTGTCCCGAGAACCCTGGTAACTACTAACCTTCTTTCTGTCTCTACAGATTTACGCGCTTTGGAAATCTCGCGTGAATGGGATCACATTTCACCGCGGTCTCTGTGACCGCTGATCTCACTTAACGTCCTATTTTTGAGTTTCACCCACACTGTGGCCTGCTTCATCGCTTTTTATTGCTGAATAATATTCCCTTTTATAGACTTACCATTTTCTGTTTATTTGTTCTTTAGTTGATGGGTATTTTGGTTGTTTCCACTTTTTGGCTATCATGAATAATGCTGCTATGAACATTAGTGGACACGTTTTTATGCAGACATATGTTTGCAGTTCTCTTGTGTATATACTTGGGAGTAGAATTGCTGGGTCATATCAACGTTTAACATTTTGTGGAACTGCCAAATTGTTTTCCAAAGTAGGTGGGCCACTTTACATTCTCATGCACATGCTGTTTTGGATAAATTTTAAATTTAAATAATTTGAATAAAATATAAAAGTAAGACTTAAGTACTTTATGACTTGTTCTTCTGTTTTTCTTAAGTCCTTTTACATTAACTCCTTTTTTTTTACTGTTGCTCAATCGATCTCTTCTCCATTACTCCTTAGTTTCCTCCCCTGTAAAGACAGTGTGAGATGATGTCCAATCTCCCATGCAGCTCAAAAATACGAGGTCAGAATGAGAAACCAAAAACACGCCTTTGATGGCTAGCTTCCTCAATGACATTGCTGCAAGACACCCCCTGTGGTCGTGTATCACAGAGGCTTGGAGTGCCAATCCTAGACTAGCTGGGTTTATATCCTTGGTCTAACCACTTCCTCATTGCATAACCTTGGCCAAAGACTTATTTTCTAAGTCTCATGCATCAAATGGTAATAGTGATAGCAGTACTCTAATGGGATTGTTGTGAAGACTAAATGAGACAAAGTGTTTCACACAGTGCCTGGTTCATACACAGGGAGCTTGCGGTAAATATGGGCTGTTATTGAGTCCATATGATTCCTTCTCAGCTTGTTGAACCTGGCAGTGGAACTGTGAATATGTCTGAAGCTACAGGGATGGCTCCTGGAAGAGGATGGGTACTTGATTACATAGGGACTCATCTGGAAAGTGGGAGAGCGAAAGAAGGGACCATTAGGGTGGCTGCTGGTGCAGGATCTTCAATCTATATTTGTATTTTCAGAAGCAAAATGTTCAACTTCATCAAAAATTTGGCAGCATCGAGGGGCTGAAAAATAGGATGAAATAAATATTTTGCATTTCTTTTTAATGTAATTCCCCTAAAACGTTTTTTATTGAGGGGTGGCTTACCCTACTTACAGTCTTATAAAGCAATGGGCTCTGTCTTCATAAAATGTTCATATGTGTAAATACCCCAAATTGGCATATACTTTAGGGTGGTCATGAAATGAACTGGAGGCCATAGGAGTCCCTGTTAATAATGTTGCATTAGACATGAAAGATTATTTATTTATGTAGCCCTCTTTTAGGCATTCTGAAATTCTTTGTTTTGACTTAAAAAAAATCTTACTCCCATTTTTCTGAGAAAAGTTGGAAAAATGCATGCAAATCACTGTGTGAGACATTAAAATAGTTAATTCATTTTTCCCTACAGTTTAAAAAAATACTATACTTGTGGAATTTAGGGAAAGATAGTATGAGTCTTAAGTTCTTGGCACAGACAGACAAAAAAAAAATTGATACTCAGAGAGCGATGCCGTGGTTCCCAAGTATGTAAAAATTCTGGGGCTCGACTGTGAGGACAGTAGGCCTATGCTTATGAAAGCCTTGTGCATTTTGTACAGGAAAGTAGGAGAGTAGAGTGGGCATTGAGACGGCCTTTCCCCTAAGCCAGAATTGATGGGGGAGGCCGTGTGGAGGGGAGGGCCGTGGTTCTTTCTGAGTTTGCCAGGAGCCTTGGGAATCTGTAAATTGTCCAAAATCTCCCAGATCTTGAAGGTCCATCAGATTCTCTGAGACTGTGAGGACAGAAGAGGTGAAGGGCACCTAGAGTTTTGAGGTTCATTCCTATGGGTTGAGGCGTTCCACTTTATTTCTGGAATTTGCAAGATAGGCTGATATAAAATGATGGCACTTTTTTCATCTTACATAGACGCTCATAATTGAGGCCTATCAGTCAAGTCTCCGCTCTGTTCTGCTTTCCTCTTGGGCTGCCATTCTGTTACCTGCTCATTTCCTCTCTGCCTTCCTCCTTTCTCCCCAGACCCCTAGCCCTGTATGTTTCATGCTAGAACTACTCTTCCCACACCCAGGAACTCTCTTTGGATTCATTGTTGTACTCAGGAGATGTGGCCTAGTTTCAGCTTTTCGCTCTTCTACCCAGACATTTAAAATGAAACTCTGATTTCTAAATCAAGAAGCTTGAATCTCCAATATGGGAGCTGATTGAAAAAGTTGTATGGCCATTCATTAACTGGATTTTTTTTATATGGCTAAATATGTTAAATCTACTCTCAGGAAATTGAAAGTTATGAACTACAACTCCAATCTGCTACTGTGAATAAGATGATAACCAAAGATTTTATTTTATTTTTTTTCACAAGGGTTCTTTGGACCTGTAATGCAAGAGGCATTTCAAAGTTTAGACCGCCCTTAAAAAGAAAATGCCAAGTATGTTAGATTGTGCACTTAGTTTTCAATGTGGAAGAATGAATTCCAGAATCAATGAACTAACATAATTCTTCAGAGCTCTAAAGTATATTTGCAATGAAGACACTGGACTTGCTGTGCCCTGGCTTATTCTTTCTCCTGGAAAGCTTTGTTTCGCTGTGAAACCTAAAATCCTGCTGTTGATCTGTACTCACAAAACCCTGTTGATTTAAACAGGACTCCCAGAGTGGAACAACAGTGAAACCAAGAGACTCGATTTACTGAGCTTGGGTTACAGGAAACATACTTAATAGCAGACAGTTCCTGTTTTCATTGTTTTCCATGTAAGTTCGTACAAAATCAGATTGTCTTTAAATAGATGGTGCTGCCATTGGGACAAGGTTCAGTTTCACATCCCTAAAGAAATAAAGAGTTTTGTAAAAATTCACTCTACCTTGGCCTCATGCATAATGGGCCTAAGTCAAGCCAAAAAGATCAAGATGGATATCATGCTAAAACACTGATAGAATAACAACACCAAAGATGTGAAACGCATACTGTTTTGGACTCTTTAATGTAGCCCTCAGTAACCAAGGAATAATTGCTGGTGGACGGAAGTTGGAAAGGGATTTCATTTGAGAGCAATCCCACTTTGTTTAACAAGCATAATACAGGTTGGTCTTAAAGGTTTCTGAGGAAAGAAAGGAGGGAAGTAGTCTGAGAAAATTATCTATCACCTGTGATTGAGCTCATTGTTTGGAAGAATCCTGGGTTTGGTAGGATTCTTGGAGTTTTGCCTTGAAAGAGATGAACTCCGAGCAAATAGTGATAAAGCTAATGTTAACAATAATGATGATAACGGTGGCTAATGCTTATTGGCTGCCTAGTTTGTGAAACAGGTCCTATGCTGAGCACAAATTTCATTTAACACAATAACAGTTTGTAATGTTTGGGCTGACTCCTCCCTCCACTGCGGATGTCTGCCTAGGGTGATGTTTGAGGGGAGGTGGTACAGGGTGTTAGTCCTCCTTCCACTATTAATAAAGTGACCTTAAGTAAATTACTCTCTGAGTCTTAGTTTCCTAATCTGCAGAATGGCATGGTAAAACTACCTCATAGATTTTTGTTCGGATTAAATAATATAGGCCAGTAGCAGAGACAGACAAACCACCCTGCAGGCTGAATACAGTGAGAGCCACTGGGGTAGGTGTAGAGCACGGGGAGCAGGCTGCAGGGCGATTCCCTGCCCTCCCAGGACTTGGGGGATGGGGGACTCCCTGGAGGAGCTGCCCTCTGAGTGGACACCTGGGTTATGGATGGGCATAAGTCAGGAGACAGTAAGAGAAGCGTGCTAATCCCTGAAGGATTAGCCTGTTTTGGGGAATTACATTATGCTGTGCCGCGGCAAGGTCAGAGAAGGGGAAGTTTGAGAGACAAGCCAGAGAAGTAAGCGAGCCCAGCTCCTGAAGGGCTTAGGATGGCCTTCAGGGGAGATGGAACTTTCTCCTGAGGTCAGCAGGGGACTTTGGACAGTTTAGTGGTTTTAAGAGTGGTATAATTAGACTTTCTTTTTGTGATGTCCACTCTCTTTGAGAGTAAAGATACTGTCTGGGAACAGAGACCCTTTCTTAACCCTGCACTTGGGGAAGTCCATGATCTTGACCTCTGGTTTGGGGATTATCATCAAGCGACCTAACAAGGATCTGACTCCCGCTCTTCTGATCTCTGTTACAGCTTCTCGGGCTCTCAACTGTTTCCTTACCTAAGCAAAGTGGTTCAGGGGATGGGTGGGGCTGTGGCCCATATGAATACATTTTTTTTCTTGAGTTGCCTTATTGTTTGTTTATAGTTTATATACTTAATATATTAAACGAAGTTAAAATTTTGTTTTGAGATTGACCGTCAACTGCTTTCTTCTGGATTGCAACCCTTTACTGAAGAGCTGGTAGGTAAAGCGAAGCCATTTTCTAATGTTAATCTAAGGAAAACAATAGTAGAGAACGTTTGTGGACACCCTGTCTTTTCTTCCTCCCAACCTATCTGCTTGTTATTTGAGCAAAACACTCAATGAAACCCAATTGCATAAGCGATATTTTTGGGAGGGATGGGAGAGCTATCTGTGATTCCACTTACTCTGAGCAGGAAATTGACTCTATTTTATGGTCCCAATCTTCATTGTCTAAGAAATCATCTTTTTAAATTAGATAATGATATGTTTCTAGGGCATAGTTTATTAAATGATTAGCAATTACTATTTTATAAAGCATTTATCGAAATATCAACAAGGCTAAAGTTAGATATGACAGAAATAAAAAGTCACATTGGACTGGTTGGATTTCTGGTGAAAAGGGCATTTAACATATTGAAACTAGGTGAATACTTACTTAGCACTCCATATGTTCTAGACTTGTGGTAAAATCAAAGTTTTAATATACTTACAAATAAAAACCTATGAATAGTACCCAAAGAGTAAATAATTATAATTTAATTTTAAGAGAAATGAAATATCAGAGGACTGCAATAAAACTTTGATTGGTAAATTTAAGAATTTCTTAAGAAAGAAAAATAGATATACTGGAAATCAAATATATTTGCTCTGAGTTGTTCATGAAGTGACTTAGTACTTTCAGAGCATTTTGTGTTTTACTAATGCTCTTAAATCCCATCTGGTGTTTGTAAAGTCTTTTACTATCCTCTGCTGGGACAGGCAGGCATTGGTTTGCATGACTGTGTGTTCCCAAAATATTTTTTAAAAGTATCTAGTGGATTCATACCAACTGTAGCAGGACGATAGAAGACCACATTTCCATTATAATGCTTTCAGGAATGGAGGCGAATGTCATCAGGTCACAAAAGACCCATCAGTTTTAAGCTGTGAGACATTTGGGGAACAATGTGAGTGATTAGTGGTTTTCAAAAGTTTTTTGGAATTCAACATTCTGTGTGGATATTACTTGAAAAATATTTATAGGTTCTGAGTCAGTGAGATGCAATTATTCCTCCATGGAATTCATTCTAGAATGTGTGGAATATGGTCTTGAACCTTAGTCATTCCAATATATGCCGTGGAAATGCCATTATTGTTAATAAACAGGTTGTTCTGCCTCTTTGATTGATTTTTATAGTGTTATTATCACCCTGTATTTCTGGAAATCAACAAGATCTTGGTTTGAAGAGAAAATAATGTAATTCAGCAAGAATTGATTGAGTAATTTTTGTGTTCAAGGCAGTCTGATAGGCATTGGGGGAAATGGAAAAGAATCAGACATGATCCCTATCCTTGGAAAACTTACAGTTTTGGTGAAGAGTCAGATGAGAAAACAAGGTAAGCTAAGTTTCAAAAATGAAATATGATAAAGATTTATGGTAATTCTGAGTAACTAGTAATTAAACTTGATTGAGGGATGAAAAAATCACGATGGTGAAAATAAAACAGCCCTTGAAGGATCAGTATAATTTTAATTTAAAGGAGATGGTAGGTAGAGGTCAGTATATGTAAAGTAAGTGGTCAGCTTTGAAGTCGATTATATTCCAAGATAAACCCATGTAGAAGTCAGAATGTGGAAAGAGGAACTAAGGAACTAGTAACAGCACCAGTGAGCCTGACCACAGCTGGACTGAGGCAGTGAAGCAGGGAGAGGTAGTGTCACTGGGCAGGGAGTGAGCATGTTAAAAGGTTCCTACATTTGTGTATATTTTTCTGCATATCAAGGTCTGATCACTGATGCTTTAAGCCTATATTGAACCAATTGATCTTTTGCTTTCACAGTAGTTCTTTCCATATCTTTTCATTATAATCTCATGTGAATCCATTACCTGTTTTCCGAAAGTGGTTGACTGTCACCTCTGGAAAACGTGTTGAGGAAGGAGTTGGTTTCTCTGCTCCTCTGACTGGAGTGTGATTGGTGTTGACTTCTATGGATGGAGAAGAGGCATGACATGAATTAAGGGGTAAAAAGGCACTGGACTAGAGGCAGGCATGCTGCGTTTTAGACAGTGTCAGCTCTGCCAGCCGTGTGGCCTGGGATATGGCATTTCATCTCTTTGGGCTTTGGTTTTCTCATTTGCATAATTAGCGAGTTGGACATCTATTTCATGGAACAGACTTTAGTACTAAAACCCAGCTCATGGTAAGACTATGCAACGGAATTTGAAATACTCATTTACAACAGTCAGTGTATCAGTAGAATGGCAGTGGCTGTAAATGATAGTAGAAAGCACGTACTGAAAGTGACTTTGAAAATGAGGAAAGTTGGTGATAACAGGAGAAAAAGATTCTGGGTCAGGGTGGCTCCAGATTTGGCTAACAATATTTGTCACCTCATAGGTTCTTACAGTTATCCTTTGAGGCAATGAAGTCACTGTCCCTGCTTCATAGAGAGTCAGCTGAGATGCAGAAAGGTGACCTCATTTTGCTCACAAAAGCAGCAAGCCGGACGGCAGGATTTTACCTTCACTGGCCGCCTGGCCCCAGACCGGATTTAGTTGCTCTGCTGCCTCCTTTTGGCTCTGCATTGTTTGCCTCGTCTTCTGATTTCAAGATTAAGTGGAAAACCATGTGGAAACGTGAAAATAATAATCACCAGGTTGACTACCAGGTATCAGGTGTGGAGAGAGATGATCCTTGATCTTACCAACTGAGAAGGGTTTCTATTTTTAATATGCAACGAAAGCTTTTGGACACTAGAGGACGCTTTGTAGACAACATACTCGGGACCCAGACACTGCCTTCCCTAGGTCCGACTCTTCAGGCAGTGCCATGTCTTAGGGCCTCCGAGGAGGGCCGCCTGGCACTGCTAACGCTCCGTGTCAGAGACACCAGGCGACCGGTTGGCGTTCCGCCTGTGTCCCAGGGCAGCCCCCGTGTCGGGGTTGTCTTCTAAGACTCGGTCTGGGCATTGTGAGCCCTTCAGGACCTTCCCTTTTCCACCCAAGATGCCTCTATCCTGTGCATAATGTTCCAAACATTGTACTTTCTAGTTAGGCTAAATGTACTCAATTCCCCACTGGATCCATTTGTCTCAGGTAACTGCCTACCTTCTACATTTAGTTAAATTAAACTCATGTTTTCATTCATTCCTCTGATCCTCCTCTTGATTAATCATAACATTTAACAGAAAAAATTCTAGGATTGCCTCATGTTTGTTTTTCGTTCTTTTTTTTTCTGTAAGTCCAGGTTTGTCCACGTGTATATTAGTACAATTTTTAAAAACATCTTTTTTTTTCCCCACCAAGTCTTCAACACATACAGGTGCTTAAAATGCATTTGATGAAGTTGACTAATAGTCATAGTTGAATTTCAACAAAACCAATTATAAACAAGAAATACAAAGATTTTCTTGATAACAGATTTAATTCCATTTACAGGTTCACAAATACACTTGCCAGATTCATAGGGCAGAGAAGACAGGGTGGCAGTGGAACTGGTGGTGGAGAGGTGAGGGGTCCTGAGGGCAGGATGGAGAGAAGCCACACTTTTCTCAGCCTTGCCCTGGGTCAGCCTGGAGGAAGGAAATTCTCAGGTATCCATGATAGTGGTAACCTAAGTTTTTAAAATTACTTTCCTTATGTTAAAATTTTTCCCATAATTTTATATTTAGAGTGATTGAAGATATGGTGTCTATGAAATTAGTAATAAGGATACATGTAAATAAAAGTATAGATTTTTAATATATTGATGATTAATGACATCTGTAGAAATCTATTCAGTAAATCTTATGTATTTTTACTTTTAAATCAAGTCATGAAATAGCATATTATTGTACCTTAATTCTTCTTTTATTGAAGTATAGTTGATATAAAATCTTATATTGCTTTCAAGTATACAACACAGTGAATCAACAGCTACATGCATTATTAAATCCTCACCCCAACTAGTGCAGTTACTGTCAACATAGAAAGATGTTACAGAATCATTGACTATATTCTCCATGTTGTACTGTCATCCCCATGACCAACTTATATTATGATTGAGAATTTTTGTGCCCCTTTGTCCCCCCACCTGCCCCACTCACCACCCCAACCCCTCCCCCATGGTAACCACTGGTCACTTTTCAGTGTCTCTGAGTTTACTGCTATATTATTCATTTTGTTTTGTTTCGCTTTTAGATTCCACATATAAGTGAAATCATATAATATTCTTTCTCCACATGGCTTATTTCACTTAGCGTAATATCTTCTAAATCAATCTATGTTGTCACAAATGGCAGGATTTCTTTCCTTTTATGGCTGAATAAAATTCCATTGTGTATATGTACCAGCTCTTCTTTATCCATTCATCTTTGATGGGCACTTTGGTTGATTCCATATCTTGGCTATATAAATAATTTGGCAGTAAACATAGGGGTGGATATATCTTTTTGAATCAGAGATTTTGTTTTCTTCAGGTAAATTCCTAGGAGTGGAGTTACTGGGATGAATGGTATTTCTATTTTTAGTTTTTTGAGGAATCTCCATACTTCTTTCCACAGTGGTTGCACCAATTTGCAGTCCCACCAACAGTGTAGGAAGGTTCCCTGTTCCCACGTCCTTGTCAACACTTGTTATTTCTTGCCTTTTGGATGGTGGCCATTCCGACTGGTTTGAAGTGATATCTCATGGTTTTGATTTACATTTCCTTGATGATTAGTGATGTGGAGCATCTTTCATGTGCTTATAGTTCATCTGTATTTCTTCTTTGGAAAAATGTTCAGGTCCTCTGCCCATTTTTTAAAATTGGGTTATTTGTATTTTGGTGTTGATTCATATGAGTTCTCTATATATTTTGCATCAACCTTTTTCTTCTTCCTCCATTCTTTTTATGTTATGAATCCTATTCTGTACTCCTTATC
The DNA here is from genome assembly GCA_029783875.1 of Phataginus tricuspis. Taxonomy (NCBI): domain Eukaryota; kingdom Metazoa; phylum Chordata; class Mammalia; order Pholidota; family Manidae; genus Phataginus; species Phataginus tricuspis. Next base: position 1,457,525 of record JAQQAC010008719.1, on the reverse strand, counting down.
TTCCCTTGAATGACATCTGTTTATCCTTAGGAATACTTCCATCTACAGGAGTCCCTCCAAAATGCACTGTAGAGGTGGTTTGTTGGAGGTAAATTCTCTCAGCTTTTGCTTATCTGAAAATTGTTTAATCCCTCCTTCAAATTTAAACAATAACCTTGCTGGGTAAAGTATTCTTGGCTCAAGGCCCTTCTGCTTCATTGCATTAAATATATCATGCCACTCCCTTCTGGCCTGTAAGGTTTCTGTTGAGAAGTCTGATGATAGCCTGATGGGTTTTCCTTTGTATGTGATCTTTTTTTTCTCTCTCTAGCTACTTTTAAAAGTCTGTCTTTATCCTTGATCTTTGCCATTTTAATTATTATATTCCATGGCTCGAGAGACTATGTCCTTCCCCAGATTGGGGAAGTTTTCAGCAATTACCTCCTCAATGACACTTTCTATCCCTTTTTGTCTCTCTTCTTCTTCTGGTACCCGTATCATGTGAATATTGTTCCATTTGGATTGGTCACACAGTTCTCTCAATATTCTTTCATTCTTAGAGATATTTTTTTCTCTCTGTGCCTCAGCTTCTTTGTATTCCTCTTCTCTAATTTCTATTCCATTTACTGTCTCTTCTATTACATCTAATCTGCTTTTAAATTCCTCCATTGTATGTTTCATTTCACATATGGAATTTCTTAATGATTGAATTTCCGACTTAAATTCATTCCTGAGTTCTTGAATATTTTTCTGTACCTCCATAAGCATGTTTATAATTTTATTTTGAACTCTCTTTCAGGAAGATTGGTGAGTTCGGTTTCATTTGGCCCTTTTTCTGGGGTTTGTGAGATTTTTTTCTGTACCATGTTCTTTTGACATTTCATATTTCTGTGTGGTGCCCACTAGTGCGCAGAAACTCCAGTCTGTGGAGCTGCTCAGCCCCTAGAGTGAGGTTGGGGGTCATAGGGGAGCAGAGCTGGTGCCCGGGGGGAGGAAAGATCTGTTTCCTGATTCCCGTCTGCAGTGCCTGTCTCCAGTGTCAGAGCCAGTGGGCTAAGCACACACGTGTAAAACCTCTGTGCTTTGTGTCTCTAGCTGTTGTGGGCGGGGCCTCCCTCTGGCTGGCCTGACGCCTGCGCAGTGACTGTGGGTTTGCGAGCAGGTGCCTGCAGGCCAGTAGGAGGGCTCGGCAGGCTGTGTGTCACAGTGGGGGGCCTCGGAGCTCAGTAGGCAGCCAGGGGGATGGAGCACCTGAAGCTCCTCAAGGTTCCCAACCAGCTGGGCAGAGCGCACCCAGACAACCTTGTCCAGCTCTCCCTTCTCCCGTGCAGCAAGCTCCGTGCAAACCCCGCCCCTTCAGCAGCCCTCTTGCTGCTAGGAAGCCTCTCAGACTGCCTGCCTTTCCTCCGACACAGAGCGGCCAGGTGTGGATCCCCGTCCTCCACAAACGGCCGGAATGTCAGTCTCTCAAGCACTCTGCCTGTCCGAGCTCCCCAATGTCCAGAGCACCACGCACTATAGGATTCTGCTCACAAAGCAGATCTCCAGGGCCAGGTGCTCAGCAGTCCCAAGCTTCCACCCCCTCCCTGCTCCGTTTCTCTTCCTCCTGCTGGTGAGCTGGTGTGGGGGAAGGGTCTGGGTCCCACCTGATCAAGGCTCTCGCACTTTACCCTGTTTCGTGAGGTCTGCTCTGTTCATGAGGTCTGTATGCAGTCTGGTTCAGCCTTCTTTTTTTTTTTCATTTTTTAAAATTCAGATATTATTGATATACACTCTTACGAAGGTTTCACATGAGAAAACAATGTGGTTACTACATTTACCCATATTATCAAGTCCACACCCTTACCCCAATGCACTCACTGTCCATCAGTGTAGTAAGAGGCCACAGATTCACTGTTTGCCTTCTCTGTGCTACACTGTTTTCCCCGTGATCCCCCACACCATGTGTACTACACATAATACCCCACAATCCCCTTCTCCCACCCTCCCCGCCCATCCTGCCCACCCCTCCCCTCTGGTAACCACTAGTTCCTTCTTGGAGTTTCTGAGTCTGCTGCTATTCTGTTCCTTCAGTTTTGCTTCGTTGTTATACTCCACAAATGAGGGAAATCATTTGGCACTTGTCTTTCTCCACCTGCTTCTTATTTCACTGAGGATAATATCCTCCAGCTCCATCCATGTTGTTGCAAATGGCAGTATTTGTTTCCTTCCTATGGCTGAATAGTATTCCATTGTGTATATCTACCACCTCTTCTTTATCCATTCATCTACTGATGGACACTTAGGTTGCTTCCATATATTGGCTATTGTAAAAAGTGCTGCAATAAACATAGGGGTGCATATGTCTTTTTGAATCTGAGAAGTTGTATTCTTTGGGGAAATTCCAAGGAGTGGGATTCCTGGGTCAAATGGTATTTCTGTTTTTAGTTTTTTGAGGAACCTCCATACTGCTTTCCACAATGGTTGAACGAGCTTACACTCCCACCAGCAGTGCAGGAGGGTTCCCCTTTCTCCACATCCTCACCAGCATTTGTTGTTCTAGCCTTCTTTCTTGTTGCTGTTTTGGGGTTAGTTGTATTAATTAACTATATTTTTGTACTATTTGTGGTTTTGGGAGGAGTTCTCCATGTCACCTCTCACTCCGCCATCTTGAATCTCCGATTGTCTTGTTTCTTAAGATAGGCCTGTATTGCTATGTACTTCCTCTTGAACTGCTTTTTGCTGCATCCCACTTATTTTGAACTGTTGTATTTTTGTTTTCACTTATATCCATGTGTTGCTTGATTTCTTCTTTGATTTGTTCACTGATCCATTGATTATTTAGAAGCATGTTGTTTAGCCTCCTTGTGCTTGTGGTTTTTTTTTTTCATGTAATTGATTTCTAGTTTCATACCATTATGATCTGATAAGATGCTTGATACAATTTCAACCGTTTTGAATTTATTGAGGCTCTTTTTGTGTCCCAACATGTGATCTATTCTGGAGAACATTCCATGTGCACTTGAGAAAAATGTGTATCCTGCTGCTTTTGGGTGGAACATTCTGTACATATCTGTTAAGTCCATCTGGTCTAATATGTTGTTCAATGCCTCTACCACCTTATTTATTTTCCATCTGGATGATCTGTCCATTGATGTAAGTGGGGTGTTAGAGTCCTTTAATATGAAGGTATTACTGTCTCTTTCCCCCTTTAGGTGTGTTACTCTTTGTTTTATATATTTAGGTTCTCCTATGTTGGGTGCATCAAAATTTACAATTGTTATGTCTTCTTGTTGGACTGATATCTTTATCATCACGTAATGTCCTTCTTTGCCTATTGTCACTTTCTTTGGTCTGAAGTCTATTTTGTCTGGTATAAGTACTGCTACTCCTACTTTTTCTCCCTATCTGTACACTGATGTTCATGGCAGCGTTATTTACAATGACCAAAAGTGGAAGCAAACCAAGTGTTCAATGATGGATGAATGGAGAAACAAAATGTATATACATATGTATGCATGATGGAATATTATTCAGCCTTAAAAAGGAAGAAAATTCTGACACATGCTATGACATGGATGAAACTTGAGAACATCATACTAAGTGAAAGAAGCCAGTCACAAAAGGACAAACGTTGTATGATTCCACTAATATGAGGTGCCTATGTAGTCAAATTCATAGAGACAGAAAGTAGAATGGTGGTTTCCACGGACTGGGGGAGGGCATAATCAGGAGTTGGTGTTTAATGGGTACAGAATTTCTGTTGGGGGAAGGTGAAAAAATACTGGATGCAGATAGTGGCTGTAGTTGAACAATAATGTGTTTGTACCAGTGCCATTAGAATTGTACTCTTAAAAATGGTTAAGATGGTAAATTTTATGTTATGTGTATTTTATCACAGTGAAATAATTTTAAAATGTCATAAGTACATATTTAACACGTGCTCCATATTAGTCCTGAGGTGGGGATTTCCATCAGCAATGTAAGACCTGGTTTTTATCTACAAGGAGCTTAGAAATGTCCTGTGGAAGTTCTGTGTCATAGTTACTAAAGATAATATATTGACTTTATGTTCCAGTCATTTACTGAGCACTTGCTATGTGCCATGTGGTGTTTGGTTCTGAGGGAGTTTTAATTCTTGTGGGAGAAGAAAGACAATAAACAAATAAGTAAAATATAGTATGTCAGGGGTGATTAGCACTATGAACAAAAGAGAAAAAAAGTAAAGCTGGAAAGGAGAGTAGATGGTGTTGGGGCTGAGGTAGAGAATGTCTAGTTCTAAATGAGATGGTAAGGAAAAGCCCTACTTAGAGGTGACATTGGAGCAAAGACCGGAAGGAGTTGAGAAAGAAAGGAATAACTGAGGGAAAAGTGTTTAAGACAGATGGACTCTGATGGGCCTAGAAGGGAGAAGAGCCCTAAAGTACACGTCAGAGGCGCGATGGAAGATGGGCGCGGAGGAAGGGGAGCAGAGAAGGATAGAAGATGATGCATCAGGAGGGTATTGGGGGTCGAGGGAGGAATAGACTGCGTAGAGTCTTGGAGGTAGTACAAGGTCTTCCAGTTTCTGCTCTGTGATAAAAGAAAGGCAGTAACTGGACGGGAGGGTTTTAAGGGAGAAGTGATGTTTTAATAGGATCACTCTGGCTGTCACACTGAAAAGAAACTATAGGTGGGCATATCAGTTTCCTAATTTGTGTTAACCCACTAGTTTATTTTAACTTATTAATTAAATAATATATTAATAAATACCACTTTATTAATTAATTACCACAAACTTAGTAGCTTAAGACAACACAAATTTATTATTCTAAATCAGAAATCTCACTGGGCTAAAATCAAAGGGTCTGGAGGACTAGAGTCCTCTTGGAGGCTCTAGGAGGTAATCTATTTCTTGCCTTTTCTGGTTTCCAGAAGCCACCTATATTGGTTGGGTCCTAAACCCAATTCCAAATCTCTTTCTTACTCCTTCTCTCTCATCTCCTTCTTCCACTTATAAGGACCCTCATAATTACATCATGTCCATCTAGAAAATCTGTGATAATCCCCCTATTTGAAGGTCTTTAATTTAATTACATCTTGCAAGGTCCCTTTTGCCCTGTAATGTAACATACTCTCAGACTTGGGGGATTAAGACATGGACATTCTTGGGGGTCATTATTTTGTCTACCACAGTCTACCCTCTGGCCCCTGGAGATTCATATCTGTCCTATATAGAAAATTAATTCATCTACCCCAACATCTCCATAAATCTCAACTCATTATAGCAGCAACTCAAAGTCCAAACAACCTCATCTAAATCTCTCGCTTAAAAGCCCCAGATCTCATAATCTAACCAGTTATGGTGAGGCTCTGGGTTTGACCCATCCTGAAGCATAACTCTTTTCCACCTTAGTACCTATGAAACTCATGAAACAAGTTAACTTTCTCAAAATACAGGTGTGGGACAGGCATAGGATAACAGTTATAGATATTAATTCAAAAAGGAGAAAATGGAAGGAAAAAGGAATCACCAGTGCCAAGCAATTCTGACCCTAGTGGACAAACATTATTTCTCAATTTCTGGGATTAATACTCGGTGGTTTTTGGCTCCATTCTGTGGATTTACAGCCCCACCTTCAAAGTAATCCTTACTTTTCCACGAATGGTAATGTTTTCAGAGCTCAGTAGTTTTATCAGTCTGTGTTCTGCTTGTAGAATTTTGGGAGTCTGGCAGCCTTCTTTCATTCATTCCCTCACTGTCTCTTTCAGTCAAAACTGGTTCAGCTTGTATAAAATTCTTAAGAATTTTGTGGGCCACTCATATATGTCTTGGGATTTATTCCATTAGACCCGAGGCCCTTCCATAGGTCTTTCCTAGATAATCCCATCCCTATTCGTTGGCTTTTGTTGGGCTAGTGGGGAGAATCAATGAATCACATGCTTAATCTTTCCAAAGAATCACTTTTGTGATAGAATATTCCAGCACTTTGACCCTTATATCTTAAACCCATACAACATCAAATAGAGGCTTTTGAAAAGTCTTGTAATTTCACAGGAATGAACAGGCCATGTGTTTAGACATCCTTCAACTTTTAGAGAGAATTGGTAGAGAGTTTCTTTTTAAACATCACCTTAAAAAGTAGGCTTTAGCTGGAAAAAACTCAAAAGATGCACTTGGATAAGCCAGGGCTGGCAGATCTCCACCCACTATCCACTGACAATCGCTGAGTTTTTCCTGAGCAGTCATTCTCAGCTCTGCTCATATCATTGCTGGCTTTGGTTTCCTATGAGAATAATTAACTCTGGAACTAGGAAGCTACCAAGAAATTTATTTTTGATGAGACTGTAAGCAAATTGAACCTTGATCCTTATATTACTTATGATTAAGTATATGAACTTTCTCATGCTAATGATGAGAAAACCATGTGTGCTGGGTCTGATAGTATAAAACTGCAAGTAAGAAATTATACAACATGTCATATTCTCCACCTTAAACATTTCCCAGATTTCCCAGAGCTGTTTGACACAGTGGTGCTATGTGACCCTCGGGCCTTCAGAGAGTAAAGGATACAGAAAATGACTCTCAGCAGATTGACCAATGATGTGTTAATAATGACAGTGTAACCCATCCTAATGGAAGACTTGTCAGCAGCTTGTCAGAAGGCTGACCACGTTGTGCTGTGGTCTTAGTTACAGTTCTTGGTTTGGTTGGTTGGCAAATACTTGCTATTTTAAACCGTTTTTGGAAGTATGCAAAAGAGGTCTTAAATTCCCTCGAAGAGCTTTCCCTCCTGTTTTTAAATATGAGGGGAAACCATCTTTTATTTATTGGGGAGAGTGAAGTTGTGCCAAATAAACAAAGATCTGAGCAGCAAGCTGATCATAATCAAATTTAATTGTGATTAGCCAAGAGGTGCCTTTTTATTTTGTGTACCTTTTCATTAGTTTTCAGTGTGTGTGTGTTTGTGTATGTATGTGGTATGTGTGTGTTTCCTGAAGAGTAGCTCTGGAGTTGTGGAAGTTGCTTTCTTTTATGGAAATATTGAATATCAAATAAAGAAGTAACAGGATATATTTTTCTGCTTTAAAGACGTGGGAACTCAAAATGTATTAAAAAAACATAGTGAATGCTGATTAGAGTAGTTGGTATTATATTGTAGGTCTTGAACTTTTACAAAGTTAAAGTGCCTGGCTCAGAGTAGGTGATCACTAAATGGTTATTGAATCTCACTGGGGAATCAGGTTGGCTGGTCTACAAATCTATCATCATCAATCAGTTTCTTCTACCAGTTCATTTATGAATAATTCATTTCTTCATTACTTTATAGGTGGTACCTGCCATCTATAGTAAAGTGTGCTATGTTTCTTGAGGAAATATGAAGAGTGTTATGTGGCCTGATTTCAAAGGGTTTATAATTTCAAGTGGGAAATGATAAGAATGCAAGGAACCAGAAAAAAAAAGTAGAAAATTATGCAACAGGCAAATATATTCTGAGTTCTAAGTTTATATGTTCCAAGATCACCACTTGGTACCCAGAATGGTAGTAAGACATGTGAATAGTTTTCAATTCTACTATTATACAAAGTTTATAGTTCCTAGTGAAACTGACACTAAATCCACAAGCTACTGGCTAATGCTGCCTACTGTCTGGTGATAACTGAGGTCTTCTGAATTAGCTCCAGCTACTTTCTCCAACAGGTAATTTTTATCTTAAAATATTTCGGTATTGGACATTTCAAACATGGTAGTATGTTTTTAATCTTTTATACTATTCCACAATTTCTCTTAAATTTCATGCTAAAAACACAACACTTTTCAGTATTAAGATGTAGAATTAAACAGGTGGTTGTTACTATGATCCAGTCCCTTTGTAGCATGTTTCCAAGACTTGGATACAACAGCAACTATAAAAGCAATAATAGCTTCATATTTTGTTGTAAACATTCAATTTCACTCCAAAATCTAAAAAGGATCTTATAGTAAATATGGAATATATATGTTTCTATTAACATTCAGCTTTTGTTATATTGTACTTTAAAACACTACTTGGTTGATTTAATTCTATCAATAGGAAGGCACTACTGACATTCTCTTCCTTATAGATTCTCTTACATTTTTACTTAGGAGAAGTTTGTACATTGAAACTATAGTACATTGCTTTATCTTTATTAGTCCTTTATGTTTAGTAGAACTTGTTGTCATGAAGACCTGGGTTTGAATCTTAGGTTGACATTTATAATAAACAAATATGATACTCAAAATATTTAAAAATCTGAAACTCATGGTCCCCAACCAGTCTTTCTCTAAGCCCTTCTGCTAGTCAGGTATCAGCCTTTTAGTTGTTGTATCATGGAGAGGTCATGGGTCTCAGGGGAGAAGCTGGAGAATGGGGGGTTAGTGGAACCTGGGGTCCTTAGGCACTGATTCATATGGAAGAATTTCAATATCTTAATAACTGATAAGAATATACCATTGTATACCCAGTGAATATTAGCCCTGACTATGAATTTAATTTCACTTTCCTCATCTGTAAAGTGAGTTAAAAAAATACTCATATATGCTTTGCCTGCCTCATAGAGTTTTTGTGAGATTCACATAAAATATTTGTGAAATAGTAACAATAACTTTATGTCAAACATCATCATAAGTGCTGTAATCACTAGACTATACAATTCTCACGAAAGTATTATGAGGTAAGCATTATCGGCCCCATTATAACAACCCTATGAGCTGACATGCATGTAATCCATATTTTACAGAGGAGAAAGTGAATTAAGTGAGATTAAGTCAAACACATAGCTAGTTATTTCCTGGATACAGAGAGTATTCAAACACCGATCTTCCCTGAAAACATAAATGTAAAAACTTAGGAAATTCAAGATGGCGGTGTGAGAGGTGAGACGGAGAACTCCTCCCAAAACCACACAGTACAAAAATATGGTTAATTAATACAACTAACCTTAAAACAGCAACAAGAAAGAAGGCGGAACCAGACTGCCTACAGACCTCGCAAACAGAGCAGACTTGGCGAAACAGGGTAACGTATGAGAGCCTGGATCCAGCGGGACCCAGGCCCTTCCCCCACCCCAGCTCACCAGCGGGAGGAGGAGAAACGGAGCGGGGAGGGGGTGGGAGCCTGGGACTGCTGGACACCCAGCCCTGGACATCTGCTCTGTGAGCAGAATCCTATAGTGTGTGGTGCTCTGGATGTTGGGGAGCTTGGACGGGCAGAGGGCCTGGGAGACTGACATTCTGGTTGTTTGTGGAGGACGGAGATCCACACCCGGCCGCTCCGTGTCAGAGGAAGGGCAGGTGGACTGAGAGGCTTCCTAGCAGCCAGAGGGCTGCTGAAGGGGTGGGGTTTGCACGGAGCTTGCTGTGCGGGAGAAGGGGGAGCTGGACAAGGTTGTCTGGGTGTGCTCTGCCCAGCTGGTTGGGAACTTTGGGGAGCTTCAGGTGCTCCATCCCCCTGGCTGCCTACTCAGCTCTGAGGCCCCCACTGTGACACACAGCCTGCCGAGCCCTCCTACTGGCCTGCCGGCACCTGCTCGCAAACCGGCAGTCAATGCGCAGGCGTCAGGCCAGCCAGAGGGAGGCCCCGCCTACAAAAGCTAGAGACGCAGAGCACAGAGGCTTACACGTGTGCTTGGCCCACTGCCTCTGACACTGCAGACAGGCGCCACAGACGGGAATCAGGAAACAGATCTTTCCTCCCCCCAGGAACCAGCTCTGCTCCCCTATGACCCCCAGCCTGACTCTAGGGGCTGAGCAGCTCCAGAGACTAGAGTTTCTGCACATTAGTGGGCACCACACAGAAATATGAAACATCAAAAGAACATGGTTCAGAACAAAATCTCACAAACCCCAGAAAAAGGGCCAAATGAAACCAAACTCACCAATCTTCCTGAAAGAGAGTTCAAAATAAAATTATAAACATGCTTATGGAGGTACAGAAAAATATTCAAGAACTCAGGAATGAATTTAAGTTGGAGATTCAATCATTAAGAAATTCCATATCTGAAATGAAACATAGAATGGAGGGATTTAAAAGCAAATTAGATGTAGTAGAAGATATGGTAAATGGAATAGAAATTAGAGAAGAGGAATACAAAGAAGCTGAGGCACAAAGACAAAAAGGAATCTCTAAGAATGAAAGAATATTGAGAGAACTGCGTGACCAATCAAAATGGAACAATATTCACATTATAGGGGTACCAGAAGAAGAAGAGAGACAAAAAGGGATAGAAAGTGTCATTGAGGAGGTAATTGCTGAAAACTTCCCCAATCTGAGGAAGAACATAATCTCTGGAGCCATGGAGGTGCACAGATCTCCCAACACAAGGGACCCAAGGAAGACAACATCAAGACATATAATAATTAAAATGGCAAAGATCAAGGATAAAGACAGACTTTTAAAAGCAGCTAGAGAGAGAAAAAAGATCACATACAAAGGAAAACCTGTCAGACTATCATCAGACTTCTCAACAGAAACCTTACAGGCCAGAAGGGAGTGGAATGATATATTTAATGCAATGAAGCAGAAGGGCCTTGAGCCAAGAATACTTTACCTGGCAAGGTTATCATTTAAATTTGAAGGAAGGATTAAACAATTTTCAGATAAGCAAAAGCTGAGAGAATTTACCTCCCACAAACCACCTCTACAGGGTATTTTGGAGGGACTCTTATAGATGGAAGTATTCCTAAGGCTAAATAGATGTCACCCAAGGGATAGACAAAGAGTACAGAATATCATTCATAACATACAAAGAATGGAGGAGGAAGAAAAAGGAGGGACAAAAAAATAAAAAGAACCTTTAAATTGTGTTTGTAATAGTATATGAAGTAAGTTCAATTAGACTGTTAGATAGTAAGGGAATTGCCCTTGAACCTTTGGTAACCACGAATCTAAAGCCTGCAATGGCAATAAGTACATGCCTATCGATAATTACCCTAAATATAAATGCTCTGAATGTACCAATCAAAAGACATGGAATTATTGAATGAATGAAAAAACAAGAACCATCTCTATGCTGTCTACAAGAGACTAACTTCAAACCCAAAGACATACACAGACTGAAAGTAAAGGGATGGAACAAGATATTTCATGCAACTAATAGTGCGAAAAAAGCAAGAGTTGCAGTACTTGTATCAGACAAAATAGACTTCAAAACAAAGACTGTCACAAGAAACAAAGAAGGACATTACATAATGATAAAAGGGTCAGTCCAACAAGAGGCTATAACTATTATAAATACCTATGCACCCAACACAGGATCACCTACATATGTGAAACAAATAATAACAGAATTAAATTGGGAAATAAAATGCAATGCATTTATTTTAGGAGAGTTCAACACACCACTCACTCCAAAGGACAGATCAACCAGACAGAAAATAAGTAAAGAGACAGAGGCACTGAACAACATATTAGAACAGATGGACCTAACGGACATCTACAGAACACTCCATCCAAAAGCAATAGGATACACATTCCTCTCAAGTGCACATGGGACATTTTCAAGAATTGATCATATATTAGGCCACAAAAAGAACATCAGTAAATTCAAAAAGATTGAAATTGTACCAACCAGCTTCTCAGATCACAAAGGTATGAAACTAGAAATAAATTGTGCAAAGAAAACAAAAAATCCCACAAATACATGGAGGCTTAATAACATGCTCCTAAATAATCAATAGATCAATGACTAAATAAAAACAGAGATCAAGCAATATATGGAGACAAATGACAACAATAATTCAACACCACAAAATCTGTGGGATGCAGTGAAGGCCGTGCTAAGAGGGAAATATATTGCAAACAGGCCTACCTCAGGAAAGAAGAACAATCCCAAATGAACAGTCTAAACTCACAATTAATGAAACTAGAAAAAGAAGAACAAATGAGGCCCAAAGTCAGTAGAAGGATGGAAATAATAAAGATTAAAGCAGAAATAAATAAAATAGAGAAAAATAAAACAATAGAAAGAATCAATGACAGCAGGAGCTGGTTCTTTGAGAAAATAAACAAAATTGATAAATCCCTAGCCAGACTTTTCAAGAAAAAAGAGAGTCTATACACATGAACAGAATCAGAAATGAGAAAGGAAAAATCACTATGGACACCACAAAAATACAAAGAATTATGAGAGAATACTATGAAAAATGATATGGTAAGAAACTGGATAACCTAGAAGAAATGGACAACTTTCTAGAAGAACACAACCTTCCAAGGTTCACCCAGGAAGGAACAGAAAATCTGAATAGACCAATTACGAGCAAAGAAATTGAATTGGTAATCGAAAAACTACCTAAGAACAAAACACCTGGACCACATGGTTTCACTGCTGAATTTATCAAACATTTAGTGAAGACCTAATACCCATCCTCATTAAAGTTTTCCAAGGAGTAGAAGAAGAGGGAATACTCCCAAACTCATTCTACGAGGCTAACATCACTCTAATACCAAAACCAGGCAAAGACACCACAAAAAAAGAAAATTACAGACCAATATCCCTGATGAACATAGATGCAAAAATACTCAACAAAATATTAGCAAACCGAATTAAAAAATACATCAATAAGATCATCCATCATGTTCAAGCAGGATTTATTCCAGGGATGCAGGGATGGTACAACATTTGAAAATCCATCAACATCATCCACTACATCAACAAAAAGAAGGACAAAAACTACACAATCATTTCTATAGATGCTGAAAAAGCATTCAACAAAATTCAACATTCATTCATGATAAAAATTCTCAACAAAATGAGTATAGAGGGCAAGTACTTCAACATAATAAAGGCCATATATGACAAACCCACAGCCAACATTATACTTAACAGCGAGAAGCTGAAAGCTTTTCCTTTAAGATTGGGAGCAAGACAAGGATGCCCACTCTCCCCACTTCTATTCAACACAGTACTGGAGGTCGTAGCCACGGCAATTAGACAACACAAAGAAATAAAAGGCATCCAGATTGGCAAGGAAGAAGTTAAACTGTCTCTGTTTGCAGATACATGATATTGTACATAAAACACCCTAAAGAATCCACGCCAAAACTACTAGATCTAATATCTGAATTCAGCAAAGTTGCAGGATACTAAATTAATACTCAGAAATCTGTTGCATTCCTATATACTAATGATGAACTAGCAGAAAGAGAAATCAGGAAAACAATTCCACTCACAGCCGCATCCAAATGAATAAAATACCTAGGAATAAACCTAATCAAGGAAGTGAAAGACCTGTACCCTGAAAACTACAAGACACTCTTAAGAGAAATTAAAGAGGACACTAATAAATGGAAATTCATCCCATGCTCTTGGCTAGGAAGAATTAATATTGTCAAAATGGCCATCCTGCCTAAAGCAATCTACAGATTCAATGCAATCCCTATCAAAATACCTACAGCATTCTTCAATGAACTAGAGCAAATAGTTCTAAAATTCTTATGGAATGACAAAAGACCCTGAATTGCCAAAGCAATCCTGAGAAGGATGACTAAAGCAGGGGGAATTATGCTCCCTGACTTCAAGCTCTATTACAAAGCCACAGTAATCAAGACAATTTGGTACTGGCACAAGAACAGACCCACAGACCAGTGGAACAGAATAGAGAGGCTAGATATAAACCCAACCATATATGGTCAATCAATATACAATAAAGGAGCCATGGATATACAATGGGGAAATGACAGCCTCTTCAACAGCTGGTGTTGGCAAAACTGGACAGCTACATGCAAGAGAATGAAACTGGATTACTGTCTAACTCCATACACAAAAGTAAACTCAAAATGGATCAAAGACCTGAATGTAAGTCACGAAACCATAAAACTCTTAGAAAAAAATATAGGCAAAAATCTCTTGGACATAAACATGAGCGACTTCTTCATGAACATATCTCCCCAGGCAAGGGAAACAAAAGCAAAAATGAACAAGTGGGACTATATCAAGCTAAAAAGCTTCTGTACAGCAAAGGATACCATCAGTAGAACAAAAAGACATTCTACAGTATGGGAGAATATATTCATAAATGACATATCTGAAAAGGGGTTGACATCCAAATTATATAAAGAGCTCACACACCTCAACAAACAAAAAGCAAATAATCCAATTAAAAAATGGGCAGAGGAGCTGAACAGACAGTTCTCCAAAGAAGAAATTCAGATGGCCAACAGGCACATGAAAAGATGTTCCACATCACTAGACATCAGAGAAATGCAAATTAAAACCACAATGAGATATCACCTCACACCAGTTATGATGGCCGCCATCCAACAGACAAACAACAACAAATATTGGTGAGGATGTGGAGAAAGGGGAACCCTCCTACACTGCTGGTGGGAATGCAAATTAGTTCAACCGTTGTGTAAAGCTATAAGGAGGTTCCTCAAAAAACTCAAAATAGAAATACCATTTGACCCAGGAATTCCACTCCTAGGAATTTACCCTAAGAATCCAGGAGCCCAGTTTGAAAAAGACATATGCACCCCTATGTTTATCACAGCACTATTTAAAATAGCCAAGGAATGGAAGCAACCTAAGTGTCCATCAGTAGATGAATGGATAAAGAAGATGTGATATATATACACAATGGGATATTATTGAGCCATAAGAAGAAAACAAACCCTACCATTTGCAACAACATGGATGGAGCTAGAGGGTATTATGCTCAGTGCAATAAGTCAGGCGGAGAAAGACAAGTATCAAATGATTTCACTCATCTGTGGAGTATAAGAACAAAGAAAAAACTGAAGGAACTAAACAGCTACAGACTCACAGAATCCAAGAATGAACTAACAGTTACCAAAGGGCAAGGGGCTAGAGAAGATGGGTGGGAAAGGAGGGATAAGGGGGAAAAAGGGCTATTAGAATTAGCACACATAATGTAGGGGGGACATAGGGAAGGCAGTATAACACAGAGAAGACAAGTAGTAATTCTATAACATCCTACTATGCTGATGGACAGTGACTGCAATGGGGTATGTGGTGGGGACCTGATAATAGGGGGAGTCTAGGAACCGTCATGTTGCTCATGTAATTGTATATTAATAATAGAAAAAAAACTTAATATATGATAGTGAAAAACCAGTAAAATTCATTAGTTATATACCTTATATACAGTGGCACAGAAAGTGTGCATCTCTGTTGAAACCATAAATTATTTTAGTCCTTTTTCAGATGCTAATAATACTGTATCATTTTGGTCAAAAATTGGCAAAGGGAAATGAGAAAAACCAGGAGGTAAAAAGATCAATTAAAACTATTTTCAGTTGGGAAAATATGTTCAAAGTTTTAGTTTAGTTTGGAACTTAGTGTTACATTGGCAAGAATTCCATCTCTCAAGATGAGGTTTTCAATTTCTTTATTAATAAACACACCATTAGATATTGTCTTGACTAAGTGGCAGATCCGGTAAAAATGTTCACATATCACACTTAATGGAGAAACTTTAGAGGCCTTCCCTTTAAGGTCAGTAACAAACGAGGATGCCTGCTGTGACCCTTTCTGCCAGCAAAGGACTGGATGTGCTGGTCGATGAAATGTGAGGAGTAAGAGAAATAAGGGCTAAGACTATAAGGGAAGAGACAAAACTGCCAGTATGTGTAGATAACTTAATGATTTACATAGGAAACCCAAGAGAATCAACAAACTATTAAAGCTAGAAAAAGAGTTCAGCATGTTGCTTCAGCACAAATCCCCATGTTCAATAGAGTTCTTTTATGTCAACACCTATTATAAAATGTAACAGCCATAAGAGGATGTTCACAAGGCCAAGTGGTGATCTATAAAGTGTTGAGGAATTGACTTAAGAACACGAAAGTTGCTATGGCGAATATTTTAAAACATTATTGAAGGACATAAAAGTAGACATGACTAGTAAAAAAGAAATCTATCCTTGTGGAGGGAAGATTCAGCTTTGAGAAGATATTATTAAGTTCTTCCAAAATTAAAGCATAGATTTAATGTAGCTAAAAAAAGAACGGCAAAAGTGAATTTGGCACACAAAAATCCATACATAGCTAAAATAATTCTTAAAAAGAGGAACAATGTGGGGAAATATCTTACCAGATATTAAGATATGTTACCAAGCTATAGCAATTGTATGGTACTGATACTAAAAATGTCGAAAATAAGCATAGAATAGAATAGAATCTAAAGCTAATCCATGTGTATATTGGAATTTGGTGAATTGTTGGTAGATCATTGAGGAAATGGTAGATTATTTAAAAAACAGTATTGTGAAAATCGGCAAAATATTTGGAGAAAAAATAGGCCTAAAACCTACACCACAAATAATACAGAGATAATCTCCCAATGGACTAGAGAACTAAAAGTAAAAGACAAAACTCTGAAGCTATTCTAAAAAAAAAGCTGGAGAATATCTTTGCAACAATAGAATGGAAAAGTATTTCTTAAATGAGATGAAAATCAGCCCCTAAGGAGCATGAGAAGGCCGAAGAGGACTGTGGTAGAGACTGTTCCTTCTCCCTCCAGACCCATCCTTCCTCTCTCTGCCTCCCTTGATTTTTAGCTGGCTTCCTAATTGCCCATATCAAGAACACATTTCCTAGCTTCCTTTGTGGCTAGGTGGGCCTCCTGATTAGGTTCTGGCCAATGGGAGGAGAGTTAATGCCTTGTGTGTTAACTGGAATGCATAAACATTGGCTGGAACTTCAGTAGCTATCTTGGACTGTGAGGTGGAAGCCATATGCTGAGAATAATGTAGACACATGTCAAAAGAAGCCAGATCTTTGATGATTGTGGAGGCATTATATTAACTCTGATTTGCTTATGTAGGGTCTTAGTTTTTGCAAAAGACAAATTTCTGTTCTGTTTAAGCCACTGTCATTTTGTGTTTGCCTTCTCTTGTAGTTGAACTTAACTGTGACTGAACATAGATTAGGGCGTGGTGTGAAGGTTAGAGTCAGTTCAGGCAGAAGAAAACCTAATTCACGGAGGCAGGAGAGAAGGGTGGAATAATGGTTGTGCATATAGATGCTCTGGTGGATAGATGGTGGGAAATTTAGAGAGTTTATGTCTTAAGACATTAATTTTCTCTGTAAAATAAAAGCAGAACTAGTTTGTGGAGAATAACAAAGAGTTTAGCAGAGCAAGTTTGAAGTGGGTGTTGAAGGTTTAACAAGGGGGTATAGTGAGACGAGAGAGCCAGCAAATAGGGGTTTGGGAGTAACATCACAATTCCATGATTATAAGAGTCAAGAATTACAAGAATTCCTCTTGTAGCATTCTCTGGGGTGGAAGAAGGTTCAGAGTAGAGGAATCCATAATTAGACTTTCACTTAATGGGAATAAAGAACAGACAAGTGGGCTCTGCAGTAACCCTTTAGCCACCTTCTAGCGGACTTTCCCAGTCTGTTAGACGGACTGTGTGGACGTGACAGTGTGAGCAATACAGACGCGGCTCCGCCTGTCAAAGGACCCAGTTTGGGAGGTCCAGCCCTTGAAGAAGGCTCCTGACCACAGTGGCAGCGTATGTGGGAGGTGGGTGCCATTTCTGAACAGGTTGAGACGTGAAGAAATGCCACATCACAGGTTATTCTGTGATCACCATCTTTAAGACAAAGGGAAATAAATCTAAAGCTAAGTCGCGGTGCTGCTCTGTGCTTGATTCCACTTGGTTATTAGGGTTGTTGGGTGATGCAGGCAGAGAGTGCAACAAACATTCCTGCAAAGCATTTTTTTTTTTTAACTGAAAGAAGTCTTTATTAGACCAATGTTTTGGTTTGGATTTATCACTGTGGGGAAAAAAGCATGTCATTTAGAGAAAAATGGAAGCATCTCAACGAAAGTGATATGATCATAATGAAATCTGTGCTACTGGTTTCATGCTTAACAGTTTTCAAGATACATTCCTAATTTATATTCTCATTTACTCTTTAAACCACACCACAAGGTGAGTATTATTACGACTACTTCACTTAGAAATGGACACTGAGGCTCAGAGGAGTCACATTTTCCAGGACACGTAACTAGCAAACATAGAAACTGAGTTTTAACTTCAGGGTCCAGTGGGGGCATTTTGCCGTGTTCGTCCTCAGTATGATGGTTGTTCACAGTAAGGAGTTAGGCTGGACAACTTTACAATGAAGTAAGCAAGGTTTTCATTTCCCATAAAGGTTCTCCGAGAGTCTGAGGCTTTTTCAGATTATTATTTAAAACTTTAATTTGTGGTTTGTGGTTGTCAACCTGTAGTGGAGCCTCTCTTCTCTTGAATTTGCTCTATTTCCTAAAGCCTATAAATCTTAAACTCCTAAAGATTGTACTTCAAGGCACTGTTGAATGAATAAAGTATATTACGTTCATGTTGGCCTCTAGAGGTCACAAATGCAACAGAATCTTGCTCCCTTCCCTTGTCTTCAGGAGTGTTTCTGACAGCCCACAAACCACTCTGGTCGATGCTCGTGTGTGGCCATAACCCTAATTATTCTAGTGATGGCATCACAAGAGCATGTTTGCTTACAAGTATGTCCAGAACTTTACTTTTTAAACCAGTATCTTCTGGTCTTCATAGCATTGGAGATCAGGATGAAGCAATAGAAAGATGTTTTTGGAATCTCTGCAACTTTTTTTTTTAAATGCGGGAAGTGATCCCACAGGATTCTGAGAAGACCACCTGCAATTATGTGCTATCACTTTTGTTTGGGTAAATCATTGTACTGATGATAAATAAAAACATTTATTTTATAGATGTGGGCAATAAGAACCTTAGAAAAATACTTGACTTGTGCACAAAAAAGTAACTGGAAAAGTATTGTTAGTTTGCTATTTACAGGAGTCAAAACTTATAATTTAAATGGGTTAAAACACTATGAAAACATTTCAAGAAGCAGTATTTTTAATATTTGAATTTTATAGTATTTCCTAATAAAAATCTCTACCACTAACTGGTCATTTATAACCTCCCATTGTACTCTTTAAACATATTAACCCATTTATTTTCCCAAAAGCCCTTCTGCAGACATTTTGTTGAATTTAAAAATTGATGCTTTTTATTTGCTTGTTTTTTCTTAAGAAATATGTCGAATTCTATCCTATTATACATTAATCTGGAGAAAATAAGCATAACTATTTAAAATTTAAAGTGGCTATATTAAACAAAAATATCTGTCAGTCAAGCACATGTGTTCACATTGAGAGCTAATTAAAAAAAAAAAGAATTCCAGGTCAGTATAAGCAGTCAATAAAATATATGGCTATTATCGCTACATCACTACCCTAATTATTGCTTACTTTCCGTTCCCTCAAGATTACTTTTAAAGCCACTTCTTCATATATAGCACACTATGAATTACAATAATGGAGAGTAAGTATTTACTGTTAATACCAACTAAGAAACAGTGTTGAAAATTACTCATTATGTCATTATTACAGAAGGAGAGTTCAGACTCAGTGAGAGGCACAAACACCGTCAGAGCTGTCCTCTCCCTTCTGCACTTGCTTCTTGGTGTGTAAAGAGCATGCCTGGACTTTAAGCAGAGCTGGGTTTCAATTCTAACTTCATTATCTTGGGCAAGTTATTTATCCTGTCTGAGCCACATTTCTCTCTGTGGAAGGGTGTAATTATGTATTCTTAGTGTGAAACTGCCACCATGGTCCTCCTCTTTACATTTCTCTGACAGGCAGTCATTAACTTCTAAGCACTGCAGAAAAGTAGGAAGGAAACAGCTGTGAGGTGGGGGGTCTTCCCTGCTCTCCGTTCTCGTCGCCACTTCCCCCCCAACAGATGAGTTCTGTTAACTCTCAGCAGTCACTATTTTTTAATTAGATGATTGGAAAAGGAAGGGGATCATGGTGACTAGGGTCTGGCATCTTTATTTGGCAAGGATAGTTTGGGTTACATACCTTGTGAATAAAGGGGTTTGCACATTATGCCCTGGCGGCGTCTCAGAGCAAATCTTCAAATACACAAAAGACAGAAAAAGAGGAATACTACTGTAAAGTGGAAAAGCAATAGAGCATAAGGGTTGTGAGAACAGGTTCCAAAGCTGGACCCCTAGGGGTTAAATTGAGATACCACCTCCTACCAGCCTGAATGGCCACTACCCAAAAGATGAGAAATAACCTCTGTCACTTGTTAGCTGTGGAACCCTTTGCAAATCACTTAGCTTTCCTGTGTCTCAGTTTCTTTCTTTTTATTTATTTTTTGTTGGAGTATAGTTGATACACAATATTATATTGGTTTCAAGTACGCAATACAGCGGTTCAGCAGTTACACACATTATTAAATCCTCACCCCATTTAGTGCAGTTACTGTCTGTCAACATAGAAAGATGTTACAGAACCACTGACTATATGCTCCATGCTGCACTTCCGTCCCCATGACCAACTTATATTATCACTGAGATTAATTTTTATAATTTATTTTGGTAACATTAATCTACAATTACATGTGCATTATGGTTATTAAACTACCCCCTTCATCGG
>JAQQAC010008719.1:1343769-1432134 GCA_029783875.1 Phataginus tricuspis | reverse complement strand
AGCTTGATATAGTCCCACTTGTTCATTTTTGCTTTTGTTTCCCTTGCCCGGGGGGATA
The DNA here is from genome assembly GCA_029783875.1 of Phataginus tricuspis. NCBI lineage: Eukaryota > Metazoa > Chordata > Mammalia > Pholidota > Manidae > Phataginus > Phataginus tricuspis. Next base: position 1,432,076 of record JAQQAC010008719.1, on the reverse strand, counting down.
TGTTCATGAAGAAGTTGCTCATGTTTATGTCCAAGAGATTTTTGTCTATATTTTTTTCTAAGAGTTTTATGGTTTCATGACTTACATTCAGGTCTTTGATCCATTTTGAGTTTACTTTTGTGTAAAGGGTTAGACAGTAGTCCAGTTTCCTTCTCTTACAAGTAGCTGTCCAGTTTTGCCAACACCAGCTGCTGAAGAGGCTGTCATCTCCCCATTGTATATCCAAGGCCCTTTATCATATATTAATTGACCATATATGTTTGGGTTAATGTTTGGATTTTCTATTCTGTGCCACTGGTCTGTGGGTCTGTTTTTGTGCCAGTACCAAATTGTCTTCATTATTGTGGCTTTGTAGTAGAGCTTGAAGTCAGGGAGAGTAATTCTCCCTGTTTTATTCCTCCTTCTCAGGATAGCTTTGGCTATTCAGGGTCTTTTGTGGTTCCATATGAATTTTAGAATTATTTGTTCCATTGAAGAAAACTGTTGGTATTTTGATAGGGATTGCATTGAATCTGTAGATTGCTTTAGGTAGTAGAGCCATTTTGACAATATTTATTCTTCCTAGCCAAGAGCATGGGATGAATTTCCATTTGTTAGTGTCCTCTTTAATTTCTCTTAGGAGTGTCTTGTAGTTTTGGGGGTACAGGTCTTTCACTTCCTTCGTTAGGTTTATTCCTAGGTATTTTATTCTTTTTGATGCAATTGTGAATGGAATTGTTTTTCTGATTTCTCTTTCTGTTAGTTCATCGTTAGTGTATAGGAAAGCAACCAATTTCTCTGTGTTAATTTTGTATTTTGCAACTTTGCTGAATTCAGATAATCTAGTAGTTTTGGAGTGGAGTCCTTAGGGTTTTTTATGTACAATATCATGTCATCTGCAAATAGTAACAATTTGACTTCTTCTTTACCAATCTGGATGACTTGTATGTCTTTGTTTTGTCTGATTGCTGTGGCTAGGACCTCCAGTACTATTTTGAATAACAGTGGAGAGAGTGGGCATCCCTATCTTGTTCCCGATCTTAGATGAAAAGCTTTTAGCTTCTCGCTGTTAAGTATGATGTTAGCTGTGGGTTTGTCATATATGGCCTTTATGATGTTGAGGTACTTGCCCTCTATACCCATTTTGTTGAGAGTTTTTATCATGAATGGATGTTGAATTTTGTCAAATGCTTTTTCAGCATCTCTGGAGATGATCATGTGGTTTTTGTCCTTTTTTTTTTGTTCATGTGGTGGATGATGTTGATGGATTTTTGAATGTTGCATCCCTGGGATAAATCCCACTTGATCATGGTGTATGGTCCTCTTGATGTATTTTTGAATTCGGTTTGCTAATATTTTGTTGAGTATTTTTGCATCTACATTCATCAGGGATATTGGTCTGTAATTTTCTTTTTTGGTGAGGTCTTTACCCGATTTTGGTATTAGAGTGATGCTGGCTTCATAGAAAGAGTTTGGAAGTATTCCCTCCTCTTCTATTTTTTGGAAAACTTTAAGGAGAATGGGTGTTATTCTCCTCTATATGTCTGGTAGAATTCAGAGGTGAATCCATCTGGTCCGGGGTTTTGTTCTTGGGTAGTTTTTTGATTACCGAGTCAATTTCGTTGCTGGTGATTGGTCTGTTTAGTTTTTCTGTTTCTTGCTTGGTCAGTCTTGGAAGGTTGTATTTTTCTAAGAAGTTATCCATTTCTTCTAGGTTTTCCAGCTTGTTAGCATATAGATTCTCATAATATTCTCTTATAATTCTTTGTATTTCTGTGGGGTCCATCATTATTTTTCCTTTCTCATTTCTGATTGTTTATGTGTGTAGACTCTCTTTTTCTCTTAATAAGTCTGACTAGGGGTTTATCTATTTTGTTTATTTTTTCAAAGAATCAGCTCTTGGTTTCATCGATTTTTACTGTTGTTTTATTCTTCTCAATTTTATTTATTTCTTCTCTGATCTTTATTATGTCCCTCCTTCTGGTAACTTTGGGCCTCATTTGTTCTTCTTTTTCCAATTTCAGTAATTGTGTCTTTAGACTATGCATTTTGGGAATGTTCTTCCTTCTTTAAATAGGCCTGGATTGCAGTATACTTTCCTCTTAGAACTGCCTTTGCTGCATCCCCCAGAAGTTGTGGCTTTGTGTTGTTGTTGTCATTAGTCTCCATATATTCTTTGATTTCTGTTTTGATTTGGTCGTTGAGCCATTGATTAATTAGGAGAATGTTGTTAAGTCTCCATGTTTTTGTGAACCTTTTTGTTTTCTTTCTAAAATTTATTTATAATTTTATACCTTTGTGATCTGAGAAGTTCGTTGGTAGAATTTCAATATTTTTAAATTTACTGAGGTTCTTTTTGTGGCCTAGTATGTTGCCTATTCTGGAAAATGTTCCATGTGCACTTGAGAAGAATGTGTATCCTGTTGCTTTTGGGTGTAGAGTTCTGTAGATATCTGTTAGGTCCATCTGTTCTAGTGTGATGTTCAGTGCCTCTGTGTCTTTACTTATTTTCTGTCTGATTGATCTGTCCTTTGGAGCGAGTGGTGTGTTGAAGTCTCCTAAAATGAATGCATTGCTTTCTCTTTCCTCCTTTAATTCTGTTAGTATTTGTTTCACATATGTCGGTGCTCCTGTGTTGGGTGCATATATATTTAAAATGGTTATACTCTTGTTGGACTGACCCCTTTATCATTATGTAATGTCCTTCTTTATCTCTTGGTACTTTCTTCGTTTTGAAGTCTATTTTGTCCGATACAAGTACTTCAACACCTGCTTTTTTCTCCTTGGTGTTTGCATGAAATATCTTTTTCCATCCCTTCACCTTTAGTCTGTGCATATCTTTGGGTTTGAGGTGAGTCTCTTGTAAGCAGCATATAGATGGGTCTTGCTTTTTTATCCATTCTGTGTGTCTTTTGATTGGTGCTTTCAGTCCATTTACATTTGGGATGATTGTTGATAGATATGTACTTATTGCCATTGCCGGCTTTAGATTCATGGTTACCCAGGTTCAAGGGTAGCTTCTCTACTATCTAAGAGTCTAACTTAACTTTCTTGTTAAGTTTTGTAAACACAGTCTGATGATTCTTTATTTCTCTCCCTTCTTATTCTTCCTCCTCCATTCTTTATATACTAGGTGTTTTATTCTTTGCCTTTAGTTAGTATTTGGATGGTCTGCTTTCTTTGCTATGATTTTATTTTCTCTGGTGACCTCTTTTTGGCCTTTGGAGTGCTTCCATCTAGAGCAGTCCCTTTAAGATATCCTGAAGAGGTGGCTTATGGTAGGCAAATTCCCTCAGCTTTCGCTTGTCTGGAAATTGTTTAATCCCTCCTTCAAATTTAAATGATAGTCGTGCTGGATACAATATTCTTGGTTCGAGGCTTCTGTTTCATTACGTTAAATATATCATGCCATTCTCTTCTGGCCTGTAAGGTTTCTGTTGAGAAGTCTGATGATAGTCTGATGAATTTTCCTTTGTAGGTGATATTTTTTCTCTCTCTAGATGCCTTTAATACTCTGTCCTTATCTTTGATCTTTGCCATTTTAATTATTATGTGTCTTGGTGTTATCTTCCTAGGGTCCCTTCTGTTGGGAGATCTGTAGGTTTCCATAGTTTGAGAGAGTATTTCCTTCCCCAGCTTGGGGAAGTTTTCAGCAATTATTTCTTCAAAGACACTTTCTATTCCTTTTTCTCTCTCTTCTTCCTCTGGTATTCCTATAATGCGAATATTGTTCGAATTTGGCTTGGTCACACAGTTCTCTTAATATTCTTTAATTCCTAGAGATCCTTTTATCTCTCTCTGCCTCGGCTTCTCTGTATTCCTGTTCTCTGATTTCTATTCCATTAACAGTCTCTTACACCTCATCCAGTCTGCTGCTAAGCCCGTCGATCGCTTGTCTCATTTCTGCATTGTCTTTCCTCACTTCCCTCACTTCCTCCCTTAGCTCTTGCATATTTCTCTGTAGATTCATCAGTATGGTTATGACTTTTATTCTGAATTCTTTTTCAGGAAGATTGTGCATGTCCATCCCATCAGTCTCCCTCTCTGGGATTGTCTGGTCTGGGGTTGTCTGGGTAAGCTTTTTTTGTACTATATTCCTCTGTCTTTTCATAGCGATAGAAGTGGTCAAAAAAAAGGAAAAAAAGAAGAAAGGGAAAACAGAGAAAAAAAAAGCCTGCTGGCTGTAGTTTCTATGAGGATCCTGTAGGTGGTGCTGCTTCTCCACTATTCTGCAGTCACACCCCTCCACCGGGCCCTTTGTGACTCTGGCCGGAGAAGGAACGAATGGGAGGCTGCTGATTTCTGTTGGAAGTCTCCGTACGGCTGCTTTTCCCAGCCGCTGGCCAAGGGGTCTGAAATTCCCCAGGACTCCCAGCCTGCCTGGCTGAGTGTACTGGGACGATCCTGCTCCTCCTTTGGGCCCCTGTCTCTTTAAGACCCCTAAAAAAGCGCATGCTTTTCTTTTGTCCTGGGGAACCGGCTGGGTCGACCTGCCATCTCAGATCCTGCACCTCTGTCTCTCCAATCTCCGATACACCACGCAAAGTGTGTCAGCGCTCCTGGTGCAGATCACCAGGGCTTGTTATTTTGTGGGCCTGTGCTTCTACTCCCTCCCCGCTCTGAATCCTCTCCTCTTGCTGGTGCGCTGGGGTCGGGGAGTGCTCAGGTCCTGCCGGGTCGCGGTTCCATATCTTACCCGCCTCCCGGGGTGCCGAGTCCTCTCAGGTGTAGCTGCAGGCTCATGCCATCCTGTACCTTTTGGTCTCTCTTTTAGGAATAGTTGTATTTGTTGTATTTTCATAAATATATTTGGTTTGGGAGGAGATTTCCACCGCCCTGCTCATGCCACCATCTTCCCGGAAGTATCACTGAGATTTTTGTGCCCTTTTATTACCCTCAACCTCGCGCCCACCCACCCCCAAGCCCTCCCCCATGGTAACCACCAGACACTTTTCAGTGTCTCTGAGTCTACTGCTCAGAGTAGACTTTGCATTTTGTTTTGTTTTGTTTTTAAATTCTACAAAAGGTGAAATCATATGGTAGTTGTCTTTCTCTACCTGGCTTATTTCACTTAACATAATACCCTCTAAATCCATCCATGTTTTCACAAATGGCAGGCTTTATTTCCTTTTATGGCTGAATAATATTCCATTGTGTATATGTACCACCTCTTCTTTATCCATTCATCTATTGATGGACACTTAGGTTGCTTCCATATCTTGGCTACTGTATATAAGGTAGTGATAAACATAGTGCATATATGTTCTCGAATCAGGGATTTTGTTTTCTTGAGGTAAATTCCTAGATATAGAGTTACTAGGATGTATGGTATTTCTATTTTTAGGTTTTTGAGGAACCTCCATACTGCTTTCTATTATGGCTGCACCAATTTACATTTCCACCAACAGTGTAGGAGGGTTCCTGTTTGCCTCCATCCTTGCCAACACTTGTTATTTCTCATCTTTTGGATAGTGGTGGGAGGTGATATCTCATTGCAGTTTTAGTTTGCATTTCCCTGATGATGAGTGATGTGGAGCCTCTTTTCATGTGCCTGTTGGCCATCTGTATTCCTTCTTTGGAAAAATGTTTGTTCAGATCATCTTATATGTCCATTTTATAATCAGGTTATTTGTTTTTTGGTGTTGAGGCCTATGTATTCTTTATATATTTTGGGTGTTAATACTTTATCAGATGAATCATTTATGAATATATTCTCCCATATTGTAGGTTGCCTTTTTGTTCTGTTGATGGTGTCCTTTTCTGTACAGAAGTTTTTTAGTTTGATGTAGTCCCACTTGTTCATTTGTGCTTTTGTTTCCCTTGCCCAGGGAGATGTGTCCCAAAATTTTTTTCTCATGGTTATATTCAAGATATTTTTGCCATATTTTCTTCTAAGAGTTTATGATTTCATGTCTTATATTTAGGTCTTTGATCCCTTTTGAGTTTACTTTTGTGTATGGAGTTATAGACAGTATGGGGTTATATAGATAGTTTTATTTTCTTGCATGTAGTATCTACTTTCCCCAAACCATTTATTGAAGAGTCTGTTTTTTCCCCATTGTATATCATGGCTCTTTTTATTATATTTTAATTGACAAAATATGTGTGGGTTTATATCTAGACTCTCTATTGTATTCCATTGAGCTATGGGTCCGTTCTTATGCCAGTACCATACTGTTTTGATTACTGTAGCTTTGTAGTGTAGCTTGAAGTCAGGGAGCATAATACTCCTGGGTTTGTTCTTATTTCTCAGGCTTGTTTTGGCTGTTCAGGTTTTTTCTGGTTCCATATGAATTTTAGGATTATTGTCTCTAGTTCATTGAAAAATGCCATTGGTATTTTGATAGTGATTGCACTGAATCTGTAAATTGCTTTGGGCAGGATGGCCATTTTGACAATATTAATTCTTCCTATCTAAGAGTACCAGATAAATTTCCATTTATTTGTGTCTTCTTTAATTTCTTTCATCAATGTCTTACAGTTTTCAGAGTACAGGTTTTTTTACCTCCTTGGTTGGGTTTATTCCTAGATATTTTATTCCTTTTGAAGGAATTGTAAATGTAATTGTTTTCCTGATTTCTCTTTCTAGTTTGTTGTTAGTTATAGGAATGCAACAGATTTCTGTGTATTGATTTTGTATCCTGCAACTTTGTTGAATCCAGTTATTAGTTCTGATAGTTTTTTGGTGGAAGTCTTTAGGGTTTTGTATTTATAGTATCATGTCATCTGTGAATAGGGACAGTTTTACTTCTTTCTTACCAATTTGGATACCTTTTATCTCTTTGTGTTGTCTGATTCCAGTACTATGTTGAATAAAAGTGATGAGAGTGGACATCCTTGTCTTGTTCCTGATTTTAGAGGAAAAGCTTTTAGCTTTTTGTCATTGAGTATGATGTTAGCTGTGGGTTTGCCATATATGGCCTTTATTATGTTGAGGTATACTCTCTCTCTACCTATTTAGTTGAGACTTCTTATAATGAATGGATGTTGAATTTTGTCAAATGCTTTTTCAGCATCTGTTGAGATGACCATATGTTTTTTATCCTTCCTTTTTTTAATTTGGTGTATCACATTGATTGATTTATGCATATTGTACCAGTCTTGCATTCTTGGAATAAATCCCACTTGGTTGTGATCAATGATCCTTTTGATGTATTTTTGAATGCAGTTTGCTAATATTTTGTTGAGGGTTTTTGCATCTATGTTCATCATGGATATTGGTCTGTAATTTTTTTTTTGTAGTGTCTTTAGTTTTGGTATTAGAGTGATGTTGGCCTCATAGAATAAGTTTGGAAGTATTCCATCCTCTTCTACTTTTTGGAATACTTTAAGAAGGATAGGTATTAACTCTTCTTTAAATGTTTAGTAGAATCCAGCTGTAAAGCCCTCTAGTATCTAGATTTTTGTTTGTTGGGAGTTTTTTTGATTACCAGTTCAATTTTGTTACCAGTAATTGGTCTGTTCAGGCTTTCTGTTTCTTGCTGGTCAATCTTGGAAGGTTGTGCTTCTTTAGAAATTTGTCCATTTCTTCTAGGTTGTCCAATTTATTGGCATATAATTTTTGATGGGCTTTTCTAATAATTCTTTGTATTTCTGTGGTGTAGTTTTTTCATCTTTAACATTACAATTATTTGAGTCTTTATGTCATGGGCTATTGTGAAGGTTGCATGAATTAATTTGCATAAAGCATTAGAATAGTGCCTAACATGCGAGTACTACACAAATGTTTACTGCTGTTATTAAGGTTTACAAATAAAACAGTGTAAGCTTTGCTGCCTAAGTCTAGAAAAGCTTAAGTTAGGCTCCTTTAAAAATTTTATTAATATAGGCCATTTCCCTCCTCACCTTTTATTTTGATCCTGGTATGTGGGTTTGAATAAGCAAAAACTATGTGCAGTTGAAATCAAAATATAAGTTCCAGGAGATGAAATAGAGCAGAACGACTACATTTATGGGTTTCACACCAAACCTAAAATGAATCCAGATTTGCTTGAAACTGGTACCTTTGTTTTGTTTTGTTTTGTTTTAAAGTGTAGGTGGTCCCTGAAAGGCAGTATGCCTTTTGATGTTTCAAAATGTATGATGAATATTCAATATTCAAACTAAGACTAAGTTTGTTGATTTTGTTATAAGAAATTGGCGTGATATGCAAAATGCAGTTAGAACTTCTGAAAATGAGGACTTAATCTCGCCAAATCTAGTATCATAAAGACAGAATGATATCTACTTTCTTTTGTTTTTTTTCTTTCCTTTTTTTCCCTCCTGCACATTAATTAAAGAAAACAAGTTTGAAGAGTAAGACCTGAATTCAGACTGTATTTATCTGCTTGTGGGTAGATAACTACCCTTATGTGCCCATTTTTATATAGATAGCTACAGTTATCTCAAACTCAACATACTCTGATGAAACTTGCATTCACTCTCAAAACCCTATCATTTGTGGGGCTTCTCTAATTCCATCAATAGCACCATCCCTCACCCCGTTTTCCATCTTGGATACCTTTGAGTCATTGTCTTGATCGCAGAATCTTATTAATTCTACATCTAGAACATCCGTTAAGTCTGTCTCTTTTATTTCCAGGTCCAACCTCACCCTCTGCCACTCTTTGTCCAAGAGTCTTATGCTTGGCCATGCTGGATACCCTAGGCACTTCTATGGTTTGTGTCTCAAATGTAAAATTTGGCAACAGATTGTTTTAATATATTCTTTTAGTTATTCTTAGGATCTCAATTTAGATTAATTGCAGAATTCAGCTTCTTCCTCTAGTGACTCGGCAGATCTTCTCTTATCATTGTTTCCTGAACAGCATGTGCCCTAGGACATGGTACATGCTCCAGGAATGTTTGTTGAATTAATTAACAAGCCTTAAAAGGGTATTAATTTACATATGTGAAGAAATGAAATGTCAGCATAATTTATTTGCATTAAGGCTAGGAGGGATTCTAGTTTCAAAAGCACACATGTTTCAGGGAACCTAGGATTTAAAGAGAAGTATTAGCGAAGACCAAGATTTTCTAATACCCAGAGAGAATCATCAATTAGATTTGCAATCAGGTATTTTTTTAACGTGTTAGGAAAAAGAGCCAATTTCCCACCCGTGCCCCCATAAAATTGCAGGAATGGCCAGCTATCTACCAGAGACTTTTGTATCACCCTCCACAGTGTCAACTTGTTCCACAGAAGCAGCTGCCTGCCAACCCTCCCAGGTGTTGGTGGGGATATGTCATTAGTTCCCACCAGTGGGTAATAGGGAACATGAGTTACTTCACTTCTGGACTAAGGAGGTTAAGAAGTGGCATGTCTTCTCTATTTTATCTTTCCCCCTCCTTTAGCTGACATAAGAGAATTGCAAGACTTCCAGCAAGTGGCAGAGAAACAAGGTGCAAAGAGCCTATATCCCTGCAACGTTGTTGAGATTTTGTTAAATTAACATTTGTTAAGTATAGCCCAGGGTTTTGGAAGTAGTCAAGACCACAAAGGAATTGAAATAGAGAAGTTTTGTAGAATTTAAATGATATAATATAGATAAATTAAATAACGATATAATTAAGATATTATAATAAGATAAAGAATATAATATATATAAATAAAATAATATAGAAAAATCTTAATTTTTGTCTTGGCTTTGTAACTCTTTAGCTATTTGGTCATGAGCCATAAACCTTTTTGGGCTTCAGGTTTCATGCGGGTAAAAGTAAAAGGATTTGAGAGCATAACCACTCAGTTCCTTTTCAGCTCTTAAGTTGTATGGATCAACCTAAGTTTTAAGTTTTCTCTTTTTTCTAAGGTGAAGAAAAAGAAATAGGTTGTATCAGTGAATTATGATCTCTCATACAATGATTACAGAAATGGCCCCAGTTTTCTACCCTTCCCTGCATCATACCCATTGCAGTGTGACTTTGAATTTCTCCCTGTCATAAGTGAGAGACTATTTCCCTACTTTGTGAATCTCAGTTGACCTTATAACTTGCAGAAGTGACACTACACAGCTCTGAGCCAGGCCTCAATAGGCCTTGGAAGCCTCACTAAACCTGGTCACTTCTTTGAGAATGATCCTGTTGGAGGAGAAGAGACCTTGCAGAGCAGTGTTGAGTTGATCCAGTGGTTGAAGCCAAAGCTTTAAACCTAGCCAGGACAGCTGACACCTGCCTATAAAAGTGTGAGTGGGTCTAGCTGAGGCCAGAAGAACCATCCAGCCACCAGTAGAATCTTGAAACAAATAATTGCTTATTATTTAGAGCCATGAATTACGTAGCTGTTTGTTATGCAGCATCATTGTGGCAAATTGATAACTGGTACATAATCTTTTAGAACATTTTTACATATCTTGCATTTGACCTTGCTCTTGAGAATTCAACTAGGGGTATTAATTTCTTCTACCAGTTCAATACCTCACCTGAAGGCATTTGGTCCTGTAGGCATTACACGTGCAATGTGGTTATGATCGAAGTCATCATTTCTACCCCTCTCTATCACACCAGAGCCGCCCTTTATGTATGTTTTACTTTGATAGATACAGTATCACAACTCTCCCAGGTTTTTGCCAGGTTTCTGTCAACCAGAATCAATCTTGAAGACTTACTAAATAGTTCCTTTTCTTCACTGCCTCTCTGCACCCTTGTCATTGCTGTTGTCTTAGTTTCATCCTTTGGTATCTTGCTTCTGAAAAACATTAAATAGCTTTCTAATTATTCTTAGTGTATAAACTCTCTCATAAGCTAAGCCAGAGAACCTGAGGAAAACAAGAGCACATCCTAAACTCTTCATAGGAAAAAGAAATCTGTTATGGTTGGAAACCTGGCTGAATTACCAAAGGTGCATTAATGAGCTATGCACAATATAAAACACAAATCAACAGTTTTGTAGAATCTGCAATAACAAAAATATCTTTAAAATATCAGCAATAAGAAAAGAAAAACCAACCATGTCCACACCTAAATATTACTGCTTTGAGGGAACTGAAATACTTGCTGAGAAATTTAACGAACAAATTCATTAATCATGGCAATGAAATCTCTTATTAAAATGTGGTTATAAAAAAAAACAAAGGTTTTTATTCATCTCTGATTGCCCGGCCCATACAGGTGCTCAGGAAATATTTGTTATCATTGTTTTGCTTCATTTTAATCATTAGTACTTATCTGTCTGAATTTCACAAGTGTAGTGGAATTTCACATTATTACATTGAATCTTATGCTTAGGTTCCATAAATATTTTCAAAAACTGATGTGTATAATCTAGGCAGGAGATATTTAAACTGACCCATAGTTTTTCTTCACTCAGAACTAGAAACAGTCACTTTATTTTGTGGCTTTTTGAAAAGTGCACTTTAGTGTGTGAACATCGCCTCTGTTTTCAAAGATTGGAACAACTACAAAATGAAAGAGGGTCTGTGGGTGGTTGTTAACACAGATGCTGGGCTTACAGTAAGAGTAAATAGGATTTTGTAACTGGCACCTAATTTTTGGTGAAGATCAAAAGGGTGAAAAGAAAATCTACCCACTGCTGAGAAAAGGAATCTGGAGCCTTTGAATCATCATTAAAGCATTGACCAGATGCAGCAGTCTTGTTGGGAAGGAACCCTCTGGGCAGGGGTTCCCAAATCTGAAATACTACCAGGGCCACCTGAAGAGGACCTCAGTCAAAGCCAACAGACTCCTCAGGCCAGCCCTGCAGTGGGGCCCAGTCATCTGAATGCTTTACAAGTGGACCAGATCATTTCAAATAGCCAGGCATCTCTGGGCTTGAATGTAGGATAAGGGAGATGCAGTCTACATTGTTTTTTGGGCACTGCTAGTTTTCCCACTGCTCATTTTCTGAAGCCTTTAGATTAAAAATATTTGAAGAAAAGAAAGATGTCATAGTAGTACTTAAAAAAAAAGACAAATAAGAAAAAGAAATGGAAGTCAGGCACATTTTTTCTCCCCTGAATATTGAGAGTTTTTGGTTGAAAATTAGATAGGCCTCTGCTTGTGGAATCTAAAAATGTCGAACTTGTAGAAGTAAAGAGTAGAATGGTGGTTACCAAGGCCGGGTGGTGGAGGAAAAGGGAGATGTTGGTCAAGGGCATAAATTCCCAGGTGTAAGTTGATTAAGTCCTAGAGATCTAATGTAAGCATAGTGGATATAGTAAATAATAAGGTACTGTATACTTGAATTTTGCTAAGATAATAGATCTTAAGTTTCTTCACCACACCAAAAGCTGATGGTTATATTAATTAGCTTGATAGCGGTAATCATTTCAAAATGTATACATATGTCAATTATCATGTTGTGCACCCTCAATAGGTACAATTTTATTTGTCATTCATATCTCAATAAAGCTGGGAAAAAATTGAACAAAGCTAAGCAGAAAAAAAAGAGAAACTATAAGATCTTTGTTTATGGCAAATTTTGGTTATAAACATTTAAAACTGACATTTCTCTATTTAACCACAGGAAAAATAATTTATTTTGGGTGCTTATAATGCTGATTTCTTTTACTTTGCCACCTGGGCATCTAATGATAGGGGATATTGTGAAAATGCCTTTAAAAATATTATGCTTATCAGTTCATAAGGTTTACTTGCCATGTCATGCTGTTTATTTTTGTACTGAAAGTTAAAAAGTCCCTTTATAGCCTCTAAGCTTCAGCTGTGACAGTCGATTGCAAAAAGGGAGAATTCCTGAAAGAGAAGGGAAGATATGAATCCTTTCTGGGAAAAGTTGGTCTGAAAACAAGTTCTAAAAGCTCAATAATTTCTCTAGGGATGGTGGGTCAAATTTTGTCAAAACATTGGCCGCCTTCATTTAAAAAAAAAAATCCACTGCCAAAATATCAGTTAAAACCTCTGGGAACTGTCAAGAATCAACCAGATGGCAGCCTACCTGCCTTGATGAAATGGAGAAATTAAAACAACATGTGAGTGGAACACATGGAAAAGCAACAGCTCTTCAATGTGCCTGTTTCTGCTCGGAACCCTTTTTAAAGGAGCAAATACGTGCCGGGCCACAGCCTAAGTTTAATGCAACTTTTAACCATGTTTTGAACCACGAATAAGTTCCTCAAAGATAACCCAGTGGATAAATGAAGAATAAAAGCCAGAGACTGATCTTCAGTATGAAATAAAATTGAATTCCAATTATTTAGTACATGCTTCTCTACTGACCCGTTACTGGGCACCACACTGACAGGTGTGAAACACTCTACCTTGCTAGTATGACTAATCCAGAATAGTTCCTTGATCCTTAGTGATGTATTTTCATTCATTTAGTTAATTAACAGATTTAAATACCCAGGTGCTAGGGATCCAAGAGGAGGTAACATTTTGCCCTCATCAACCTTTTAGTTTTAGATCAGAATCATCAACTCTGGCTAAAACTGATCTCTCACCTGTTCTTGTAAGTAAACTTTTGCTGGGGAGCTGTCATGCTTACTTGTTCACATACTGATCCGGGCTGCTCTCACAGCACACCAGCAGGCTGAGTAGTGGTGTCTGAGAGACGTACGGCCCTTGCCTAGAATACTTTCTGACCCTTTATAGACAAAGTTTGCTGACCCAAGACTAAATCTAGGATGCAAAAAGTAGACACAAAAACATCAGACTCTAAAACATATCCCTTTCTGATGCTGGGCTCACAGTGTCCTTTGGGGATAAACCGAGAAAGAAGTGTTAGGGGAGAGCGATGGCAGACAGAGAAGAGATGGCTACCGAAGTGGAAGCACCTGTAAGATAACGTTTTGCTCAGTGGGGATGGCTGATGTGACAGCCAGATCACTATGCTCTTGAAAGATGTTTAAGCTGAGAAGACTCAAGATTCTCATCTTGTGAGACAAAATTCAGGGACAGGGGTCTAGTGCCACCTGCTAGTTAAGACCTTTGCAACTTTGAACCACATGGAGAGATCTGCTTGCGACTTTGGGCTGTGAAGTAGAAGGGCCACTGGGGAGCATGTGGGGTGTTACCCTGATTTGATTTTCCTCTCTGCATCTCCATGCTGCCATGACTGCATATCTGGGAAACCCACCCGTCCTCTCAGTGTGTAGAGGAGGCAACTAGCTTTTCATTGAATGTTCGACTAGCAGAGGGACTCGAGTTCTCCCAGTCTGCAAAATTGGAGCTAAAGATATTTCTACACTCCTTATGTCACAGGTAGAGACAAAGCTTACTGCATATACGAAATACCCAACAATTGATTTTAAAGCAGTTTGAAAAAATGGCCTCAGTGGCAATGCTTTACAGTGGGAGGGGAAGCAACAAAATGAACAACTCTTCGCTTCATTGAATCATCAAAGAATGTTAAGATCTCATTTTCTTCAACTCAATTAGCTTTGCTTGTTCATAATTTGATTTGTGATATCAAACTTCCTGAAACAGATAAATCATCTGGAGGTGACCAATTCAAACAAATGACTTCATTTGGTCCAGGAAAAATTAAATCAATACTTAGAGAGAGAGAGAAATAACACCCACTTGAGTAAATTTACTTACAATAATGATGTTCAGTGGCTTAGGCAAACTATCTGGTTTCAGGATGTGGCCGGCAGTCTGGGCACTGCGGGCTCAGTGATGTTCCTCTCTAAGCTTCTGGCCTTGTCTTTGTTGGGAGAGAATTAGAAGATCTAGTAAAATTAGAAGATCAATCATTTCTAGTCTTGGAAAAACCCTGCTTTTCCACAGCTCAACTCATCCCGTGCATCTCCTGAATTATCTTTTGTCTTAGGGAAGTGGACTCTAAGAGGGCAGTTTGCACATGGGAGATTTATTTGGGTGTGGGTGTGCTCTGGGGAGCAGCTCCTGTGAGGGAAGGAGGGACAACGGCCACGCAGCGGGAGAAGTTGGTCTGTGACGCCTTTGCAACAAGAGTCTCCATTGATCCCACTCGGCGCTCTAAAGCTGGGGTAGCGCATCAGTAATATCTTGAATTGAGCCTTTGTACCCTTTTCCTCCGGTCACTGAATGCGCTGCCTCCAGGGACGGGCATGACTTTGGGAGCGACACTTCCCTTTAGCCGGGGGTCATTCCCCGAAAGGGACTCGGCTATGGGTTGTCAGCAGTCACCACAAGGGCTCTGGGAAGCACCTCATAGCCTCCGCCCCCCCTCTGTCATCTCAGGTAGAGCTAACCATCCACCCGCACCCTCCACAGCCCTCCCCTTCGTTCCGCCCTTCTCCTACCTCCGTCCTTCAACTTAGGGGACAGAGCGTTCACATTCATTGAGTATCTTTGATGTGCCTACCCTGTGGTAGGAAGAGCACATACATGATCTTACTTAACTCTCAAAACAGTGCTGAGAAGAAGGAGGGAACTAAAGTGTATAGAGCAACTTGTCCCAGGTGGCGAGAGCCCAGGCCAGGTCTCCAGCACAAAGCAGTGTACGGTCGGAGGCCAGCTCTTCCCTTGACATCGCCACATCCCGTCCTTGCCCCCCCAGCGTTTCCATTCTGCTTAGTTTCCCATATTAATATTTCTAGTATCCCTTCAGCAGATACTCCTAAAACATGCCTTATCACATAGCTTTTTGGAAATGTGTTTCTTTTGTTTTAAAATACCTATGTCATCCCTTTTAATATGTTGCATGTAATTTGCAGGGAGTTGCACAACTTAAAATCTGGCCATCATCACGGCTCTGCAGATATTAAGGTGAAGACAAAATAACTTCATTATGTTAATCAGGAGCTCTCTAATTTAATTTTGAATCTCTTTATCAAATATATCTACAATATAATAAAATATATATGTTTAGATTGAGCTGAGTTTCTTAGACCCACCTAAAGAGCCATTAAATTCCGCCCTCCGTTTACTCGAGGAGGTACTTGGGGGAACACCTCTTGAAAGCAATGACATAATCAAGCAGGTTCATCTGGATATGGTAAACTGGGAAGTTCATTTTTTTTAAAATGAGGATGGTAAAGTGATCTCAACGTAGTAATGAACTGAAGGTAATTTTCTCTCCTTGATATTTTTTTTGCTGTGAGTTTCCACAGTTGTTTCTAGCCCAAAACAGATCATAGTCTGTTTTATTTGTTTTTTTCTTTTAAAAAGAGGTCCCAAAGGGGGAAAATGTTTCTCAGTCAGACTTTTTTGTGCAGAGCTGTTGACAGTTCAATGAATTTCAAACCAATTTCTGGTTCTCTCCTTACTACACTGAAATCTTTAAGCTATCTTTGAGAAACTATTGTGCGTCAGTCCCACAAATGATCTCTAACATATATTGCTGTGAATTGAATTTTCATACCGCGGCTCTTCCCCCTGCTGTAAAAAATAGTGTAATTCTTTAGAATTCTCTGGCTGCTAAGTTTTCAAGTCCCAGAAACTACTGGTTTTCTAGACCCATCTATTAAGCCGGCAAATCCTGCCTGCTACCGAGATGCCACTATGGAATGTTGAGCAAATCTTATTGCTTCTTTGCCTTCATTGAAGGACTTATTTTCTATTTTGTGTATTTCCTTACAAAGGGTGGAGTTAAGAAACAAAACCTCCCTTTCAAAGTCAGAATCACTGAGTTCAACCGAGAAATGTGACCAGGTTCTAAGCAAAGTCCATCGCTACTATGTCTCTTTTCTTCCATTCTAGGACAAACGGCAGAAGAGATACTGCTTTCTGACCTCATATGTGATTTTCTTTGGGGTGTAGTTCACACTTATGCTTCACACTTGGATTTAGATTTCCGGGCAGCCTCTCCCAAAGACCCTTCTATGCCAGCGTTCCCTGGGGGTTTAATTTGTACAGACCGGCCATCCAGCGTCATCGCAGCATAACTTCCGGAAGACTTTCTTTGTTTCTTGAATGCATCCCCTTCTCCATTGTCTTATTTCATTTAAAACCAAGAGTATTTTTCTCAGTATCTTACTAGTTAAGGATTTCCCATCAGCACCTCAAAAAAAGAGAATGTGTTTTTGAGTTTTGACCACCCTGATTAGTAAAAACATTGAAGCACAAAATGATTTAAAGTTTGTATGCTCTAAAGATCAAGTAATTAGAAATACCCTTTGTTCTCAGTTTATGTGTAGGAAAATGTTGAGGTTAATTCGCTGACCATGTGGGATAATTTGACTCTCAATCAGTAAATTTAAAAGATCTTTCATAACATAAAAAAGATCTAGCCCTGCCAAGGACAAATGACTGGCACTGAAATTCCTCTGTTAGCTTAAGTCATTCACATGTAAAACAAAAGAGAATTCTTTGGCAGAAAACAGAGGAATGTCCAGATGGTTTCTATCTATTTTCTCATTGATTGTATAATTAAAATCTCCTTTAATCATCAGAAAAATTGAGATAGAATGTTTGTAATAGAAAAGTACTGTGTTTTAAAAAAATACTTCAGTGGTAGGTTCCCTAGTAATGAAGTACTGGAAGCAACTATTTTGAGGATTTGTCCTGTGGAGAAAAGATATCCAGGCAGCTCACTAGGGGGCGTGACTGACTATTCGCAGGATCACGCTGCCTGTGCCAGAGGGGCGGTGAATGAATGTACCCACTGAATGAATGTACCCACTAAGTGAATGTGCCCACTGAATGAATGTACCCACTGAATGAATGTACCCACTGAATGAATGTACCCACTAAAATGAATATAAATTAGCAATGATCACTTGATTTTTAGGTGGTGTCTCCCTTTGCCTGAAGCAGGATTCACAGCTTTGCTGAATTAAGAGGTGCACTGATTCATCTGTGAGCTTATTACTAATGAAAACACCAATAGACTAGTTAGTAAACTACTTAGAGTTCATGTCATCAGCAATTATAGGATGCACTTTATTTACCCAGGGCCCCCTGACCTAACGCTGCTAACCGATATCCGGTGAAATAATGTGCCTATTGATCAACGTGAGTAATGTTGGTCAACAGACCTACATCACCAGATGTTCCTTCTGCATCCATCCAATGATCACCAGATCGTATATCATTGCTCTATAGATAGAGAACGTGTGCATGTATGCATGGCTTCAGTTGGCAGATCGATTTATCTTTTGAGGTTGAGTGACTACTTAGAATCTTATGGTGGCCTTGCATGACATTTTATCTCTATCTATCTATCTCTATCTATCATCTATCTATCTATCTATCTACCTATCTATCTATCTATCTATATCTATCATCTATCTATCATCATCTATATCTATCTATCATCTAGCTCCTTGATGGATAAATGTTTTCAGTAATGGTTTTAAAATGGAAAACAAACAAACAAAAAACCCACCAAAGCTCTAGTGATGTATGGGGTGTGGTTTTTACTTGATGGTTATTTCAAGGTCTTTACTTTGGTGCAAGAAATGAGACAATATTGTCATGATTTGTAGGATGCTGATGGGACAAAACACAGGAACATGGGATCTCTTTCCCAGCAGGTCTGGGAAAAGCCCACAGGGGTAAAGTAATGGTGGACCCAGGACTGCAGAGAAAGCAGTGCTATTGTTCTAGTTGTTGGGTTCACGTGGAGAAGTGGAGAAGAGTGTGGAGAGCATTGCTTTCAGTGGCTCTTTGCAAGCCTGTGTGATTCCTGATAGGTGGTGACTTACAACCAAGGAGCCTTAAGGCACAGGAGAAGAGGACAGGAAGTGTAGGTCCAAATAACAGCTGTGCTCCTTAAGTAGTTACTCTAAGCAGTATGTGGTGCTAAGGACTTCACACAGATTATCACATTTCCCATCTAGAGATGGGTACCATCAGTATCCCCTTTCCATGCGTGAGGATGGCAGAGGCCTAGGGAAGTTATGTGATTTGGAGGGTCTGCAATTCAAATTCAGGTAATTTGACTTTAGAGGCAACTTCTGTGGGCTATTATATTGTTCTGCCTCTAAGTATAAACACAATCCTCATTGCGTAATTGTGAAAATTAATAAAGGGAAACCTCACTAAAATGGGGTTGGGAAGCCAGAAGGGGGAGCTCTCTCACACACTACCAATCGTCCTCAATTGCAGAATTCGCAGGAGGAGATGTATCTTTGAAAATGGATACTACTTTACTACCCCAGCAGGAGAGAGAAAGGTTTCTCTTCCCCTGGCAACAGCCCAGCCAAGGAGAAACTGTCACAACTCAATGGATGAAAACCACCGTACTTCAAATTCCCAGTTTACTCCAATGGACTTTTTGTTTGTAAGAGCCCTTCCAACTTACCCCTTTCCTCTATGAAAGAGCATTTCTCTCCTTCATTCTGCAGACGTCCCTATGGTTTTGCTGTAGCTTGCTTGTTCTTAACTGCAAGTCTCTGTTATTCCCAAGTAAATGCATTTTGCTAGTAAAATAACTGATAGTTTTTACTTTTAAGGTTAACACAAGCTAAGGTGTTCAGCACCATTCTACTTAGGACTTTAAACGATCCATATCAAGGTCAGAGAGCATTCCTGCAGCAAACATTACAAGGAGGGGAACTATTGTCTGCTGCAGTCTGCTGGTTTCCTGTCCTCTTCCTGAGTCTTGGTAGTTCAACAGGGAGTGGTGGTCACAGGAAAGATTGGAAAGGGAGTGGTGGTACTCAGGGCTTGTCTGCCATGACTTGGACAGTTGGAAGAATGCCTCAATATCTGCTCTTTATTTCCAAACCAAGATTTGTTTTTATGTAGGTTGGGTATGGTTTTGGTTGGGATGTGACTATTTTTTTAGTTGACTAATAACTTAGAGTCCCACGGTGATTCTGCAGCATGACCTATTTAAATTATTTAATTTTCCAATAATCTAGCCTCCTCTCCTTAATATTTTAACACTGCTAAGTCAGGATGTCCTATATATTTCTTAGTGGCATCTACCATAACAGCACAGCTTAAAAGTGATGTGTTGAGAAAATCAGTTTCCCTTTCATTCTGTGCACCACTGGTCTATGTTTTCCAAATTCCCTTGAGTTAAGTTTTGCAGGAAACACAGCTTTGGATAATGGACTATAGGTAGATAACTGGACCTATAGAAAACATTAATTTTTCTTCACTCCTTTTCCCATTTGGCAACCCCGGGAGTCACCTGTTAAATCAGCCGAACTTCTGCCTGTTTGATTCCTGAATGACTATGTGGAGTAGAGCTACCTTCTTTTCCCCAGTTTCTCTAATCTCTGAATGACTTTCCATTAAGGGGGGATAAATTATATTGTGTCAAGCCACTGAAAATTTGAGATTAATATGTTGCAAATGCAGTCTGTTACCTTAATGAATACACTGCTAGAGCTGGGGTTCAGACCTTGTTCTAATTCCAAAACCTACCTTCCTAACTAGCATTTTATAAAGTTAACAGGTGTTATATTGAATGAAGATTTCCATGGTGAAAGAAGTTTGGAGAACACTTAGTTGAGCCAATTTCTTGATGTAAGACTTCTTGAAGTCATGCCAGCATGCTCTAAAACGTGAGTCTCTAAAAAGTGTCATACACAGTTTTGATAGTTACATGATGTTGATACTGACATCCTGAGATGGACTTCTTTTAATGACATTGAATTATGTCTATGTAAAAACATGTTACTTTATATAGGCCTGTGTTCTTAATGGAGGCTGGTAAATACATTTCAAACTATAAAGAAACCTCTCAAGCCTTAATGATTTTCTGGTGTTCTGCTTTCCAGCTTGCCCAGTAAATTTTGTATTCATTCAAAGGACTTAATTGCCATATAACTTATTTTGTGTAAATAATTAAATAATAATTTTTATTAAAACTCTATTGACGAGAGAGTCTGAGGTTTTCTTGTTCATCACTGTCCTCATAGCTCCCTGACATAGTGCCTAGGGCATAGGAAACCCTTAGAAAACGTATGCTAATTTAATTAAAGAGGTGGCATAGTGTAGTGGCGCACATGTTGAATTAGGTGTTAAAAAGTGTCCCTGGTATGGGATCTGTGAGCCTCAATTTCCTCATTTATAAATGAAGGATGATGGTATTACTCCATTTACTTAAAAGGATTCTGTGATGTTCAAATAAAATTTATATATATATATATATATATGTATGTATATGAGTGCTTAGTAAGATATTAGTACTATTATTGGAATTACGTAGAGTTCAGTAGACTGTATTTCAAACATATATTTTCCCACACTTGTTAGGCTTTGGTGCAGACTTTATTTACATATAGGAGATAAATGGAATCATGTGTCTCTTCCTCTTGGAACCCAAGGAAAGCTGAAATGCAGTGTTTACTCCCAGATCCATTCTGCTTTCTGGGCATATGAGACAGTCACATGGAAATGCATTCAGCAGGTATTTGAAAAAAAAAAAAAAAACTCCAGAAGGACCAGAAAAAGTTAGAAACTACCTAAGGAATAATCTGTTAGATTATTTATCCAGGAAAAACAATTCAAGTTTGGAAGGCTTTTCTCTTCCTTTCTGAATGTTGCCATGTCTGTTTGTCTTAGAATGAGCAACATATTAATAATCAAAAACAGATTAGTGTTTGAGCCAGTGTCCTTCACATCAACCCCTGATTTCCCTTTGGTTCTATATAAGAAAGGGTTCATTACTTTCATTGGCATAAGTTTCTCATTTTGAAAAGTACTTGGACACAATGTGTCTTGTGGTACCGGTACTCTCTCTGTTCATGAACTTCCTATACTGGCTGTGTTGTCCAGTTTATTTGGATCTTCTTTAAGTGTTAGCAGTGAAATTATCTCAGATTGCTTTCTTTCAAACATCGATCTTTCGTCACTGTTGAATCAGATGTTTTTATTGCCAAATGGCAGGGCCACATGTGTGGGATAGTTTCAGGCAGCAGTATATGGTGCTGTAGCAAGGGAAGAAATAAAGCCTTCAGTTTTAGTAGTGTACTGAATGACTTACTCCTTTTTCCAAGAAACAATTCCAGAAACAAAATGTTTTCTCCTGAGTTTAAATGAAAAGCAGATACGACAAAGGCTTTAAACTGAGAAATAATAGATTCACTGGCATCAGGTACTGAAGGAATTGCACATTATTTAGACTTCTCAAAAAATTGGCTATGCTCCTTAGCTGGGGGTCCAAAAATTCTCTGGAAATTATTGTCTCTGTTGACCATAAAACTACTAAACAGTTTATTATTGTCAAATTCACTTAAAATGGATAACCTTGATCTCTTAAGTAATTCCCTTCAGGGAATTGCCTGTGGTAAGAATATATTTTAGAAGTCCATTGTTAAGCATTTCAATAAATCAATATGATTGAGGAAAATTTAATATTCCTATGGAAATTTCCATGCTTTCCTCGCTCTTTCCATATTATTATGACTAGTGATTCCTATGCTAAAGAATTTAGGACTAACATTTTCTCAGTTTAAAGCATAGTCTATGAATACTGATGGAAAGAATGTTATGTGGAAATTCATTTGTTTTCCTTAGCCTGCGTTATCTGTCTTTTTACTTTCCAAGTTTACCTTAAACTCCTATCAACCTAAATTACTTCTGCTATCCAATCACAGATATTGCCTATATATTTACCATGAGGAGGATGCAGGCCCCAAATATTTGTTTAAGCTAGTTTTCTTATGGAGAGTTATAAAAGTTGTAATTGAGATCATATAGAGCTTCTGGAATTTCTAGCTGTAGTCAGAAAACCATCCCCGTTTGCCCAGGCCTGAGGGGTTTCCTGGGACATGGGATGGCTCTCTCTGCAAACTGGAGCAGTTAGATAGCCTAGTGCATCAAAAATTTACATTAAAATATTATATGAAAAATACCTAAATAATTTCATATTAATTATGAAATAAATAACCATGGCAGGGCTTCCGTTTTTTAGGGCTTGCCCTTAATGGTGGATTCATTCTTTGAGATGCTGCTTATTTAATTGCTGGTCATTTTAACAAAGAGATAATTGGACACTTCTGACTCTTAAAAAATATAATTTATCTATTTATGTGTTTGGCCTTGATAGATTTTAGTATGTTCAAAATACAGAATTTGTTGACCTTCCTATATTCTTCCTTAGTTTTATTTCAATAAGACATAAGAAATTGCAGACGAAGGACTTCACTAAGAAATCTTTTTTAATGGTTTATTTTCGAGTTGCTTATTTTTTAATGTTGAGAAATTTACTTTTAGAGGTCATGAAACATATTTCTACTCCTCTGTAAATTAGAGCCGAGTAATTATAAAGTTCCCATGTACTATGTACTGTTTTCGCTGAGAATCAGACACTCCAAGTTTACCTGGCTAAAAAATCCGTCTCTGACAACACTCCCTGCTCCTGTTTCCCCAAAGCTCTGGTCTGTAAAGCACGCCTGAGGTGTGCCAGCTTTCTCTCATAGATGGCCCGGCTCCTTCTCATGAGATGCAGATCCAGAGCTCCACAGAGCTTAAACTATCCCAAATATTGGAAGCTTTAAGATTTGTTCTAGTGAGACAGCATTTGGGGCAAAGAATACCTATCAGATTTCTAGAGACTTTGAGCTTGGAGGAAGAATCTTAGTAAAATGACCCTCCGTTCTTAAACTTTAATCTGAAGGGCTTTCCTTCTTTTAAAGTTGCAAAGAATCAATTGTATCCTAGGGAAGCGAAGTGGGTCACAATAGTGAACCTAACATAAAAGCACACGAATTCACTCTGATTATAGCTAACAGTTGCATTGTATGGACATATCTAACAGGTCCATTTACTCCTGCTGATGGCATGTGGAATGACAAATGTGTCAAACACCCATTTCATTCCTGAAAGAAGTGAGAGCAAATAGAAAGTCTGTCTGACCCCACTCTCTGGGAACTTACAGGAATCGATGGTCTCATACTGTGTGGCAGGAGATGCTAACCGATGGCTATATGAAATAATAGAATTTGTTGTGCCTGTTTCCCCTTTCCTTGTGTAGTTCGTGGGATATTTTGCCAAACTGCACGTTATCGGGGCCTCAGATACCATCCGTGGGTGTCTACTCCTGTTCATTCTTTAACAGCGAGCAAACCCTTGCATAAAAAAGGGCCAGCCAAGAGTTTAATTGAATGTTCTGTTTAGTAACAGGTGAAATTCTGCTTCCAGGAAGAACAAGTACCATTTCCTTTGTAGGTCCTTTGTGGAATCTGTCTATCTAAATCATTTAATTATATTTTTAATATTTTAGTATTTAACTATTATTTGATTATATTAAAATATTAGTTTTTTTTGTATTTAGTATATTTGGTATTTTTAGTATTAATTTTTTATTTATATATGTTTTCCACTGGAAAAAGACACATTTTAATTATATCACAAATAGCTCTTCATGACACTAGTTTATATTTCCAGATCTGGCTATAAGTCTATTCCTTGAGTCTGAAATGGATGGATACATAGTATCTCTGTGGAATAGACAGATCATCTTCTGTGAGGGCATGGAGCTGGGTATTGCATGCTGCCTTCCCCCACCTAAATAAGTCAGTTGTCCAACCAAGCTTCATACCTGACACCTCCATGAAAAATGTTATTTGTTTTTGACACTTGAAGAGTGAATTTATGTTTTTCTCTTTGGATGATAATGGGAAAACCAAGGAATGTGAATTTTAATCCCTAGTGACCATGCTTAAGATTTTACTTCTGGGCTATTTTGTTTTTTAATGGTTAATAATTTTCCCTACAGTCCTATGCAATGTAGAGCAAGTTACCTTCCCCTAACAAGTGTAAATCACACATTGTTTTAGTTCAGGATTAGAACATCTTCTGGGTTTGTCTCTCTCCAGCAAACCGTGCTAAATTATTTATTCCCACCTGTTAACTGTTTAGCAAATGGAACCATGGAGGAGCTCCTGAGTGGTCAGTGGTTCGCTGTTCTCTTGGACAACCACGAATATATAGTATGTGCAACTGAGTAGCCATGACCAGGTCCCAGTACTGGGAGAAGTTAGGGGTCAGGGCTGTGCATTAGTAAGGTCTAAAAAAGACAATAAATTAGCATTGCCTCTTTCTCTGAAGGCTTCTTTTTCCATAAATACCATTTCAAAGGACAGGGTCATAGTCCTTCACCAGACTTTACCACTGAAGCAAATTAATCATCTGCATTTGAGCAGCCCAGAGGCAAGGATTTGAGTCGTCTTCTTATTTTATTAGATAAATGAATCAGATCAGAAAGGCCCCTTTTCTGAGAATTGGTATTGGGGAAGAAAATCTGAGAAACTTGACACATTAGTGAAAGGAGAACTAACAAAGTACAAGA
Source organism: Phataginus tricuspis (assembly GCA_029783875.1). Taxonomy (NCBI): domain Eukaryota; kingdom Metazoa; phylum Chordata; class Mammalia; order Pholidota; family Manidae; genus Phataginus; species Phataginus tricuspis. The sequence goes on along the minus strand of JAQQAC010008719.1, from coordinate 1,407,049 downwards.
AGGCCAAGCTGGAGGAAGTGGTACCAACAGGGCACTTTGCCACCTAATGTGTCGAGTCCTTCAGGTCTTCTCACCTTGTCTTTGAGGCTGTGCGAGACGGTGCTGTCCCTCCCTTCACCCCCACCCCCCACCAGCTTTAGTGAGGTAAGATTGTCAAATAAAAGCTGCATCTATTTAGGTTTTTTAATAGGGTTTTTATAATCTGTACAATATGATGATTTAATATATGTGTACATGGTGAAATGATTGCCACAATCAAATTAATTAACACGTCCATTACCACACAGAGTTACCTTGTGTGTGTGTGTATTAGAACACTTAAGATCTGCTCTCTTAGCATAGTTCAAGTATACTATATAATATTGTTAACTATAGTCACCTGTGGGATGGGAGAAAATATTTGGAAAACATGTATCTGATAAGGGGTTGGTATTAAAAATATATAAGGAGCTCATACAACTCAGCAGCAAAAACCCCCCAACACCCTGATTGAAAAATGGTCAAAGAATATCAATAGACATTTTTCCAAAGAAGACATACATGGCCAACAGGTATGTGAAAAGATGCTCGACATCACTAATCATCAGGGAAATGCAAATCGAAATCACAATGAGCTGTCACCTCAGATGTGTTGAGGATGTGGAGGAAAGGGAACCCTCCTGCACTGCTGGTGGGAATGTCAGTTGGTGCAGCTACTATGGAAAACAGTATGGAGGCTCCTGAAAAAAATTAAACTTAGAGCTACCGTATGAATGCAGCAATTCCACTTCTGGGGATGTATCCAAAGGAAATGGACTTGCTATTCTTTGAATGTGCCAATATCCCGTGCTAAGCTTCACAGACTTTGCATTTGCTGATCTCTCTGCCAGGAATGCTCCTTTCCCAAATCCCGGTCTGGATCGTTTGCTCTCTTCATTCCCGTCTCAGCTCAAATGTCTTCTCAGAGAGAGAGGTGTTGCCTTGCAGACCACACTGTCTGCTTCACTGTTTTCACTAGAGCACTAGAGCCTCTAGAGAGTAGAGTCTGAGATTGCACATCAGTGTCCATTCATTCGTTCCTTCTTTGTCTCTGCCACTAGAATGTGAGTTCCATGTGGGTAGGGGCTTTGTCTAGCTTATGACCGCACACCCAGCCGTATGCACATTCAAGTGCGCGATACATGCTTGTTGGAGAATGAATGATTGAATTGAGAGTAAAGCCAACAATGTTATATAGCTTTTTTACTATAAGAAGGAATATTTATTTTTCAAGTTAGAAGCACAAAGAATCTAGTTCTGGCTTTAACATATGCTAAGATCAGGTGAGAAATTGCAAATTGCTTATAATAGACACCTGATGGTGAATTGTATCAGAACAAAGGCCCAACTGGGGGAAAAAAAAAATGAATCTCTTCCTAAACTCCTAAGATCTAAATCAGAAGCAGATCCTGGATGTAATGCTTCCTATGCAGGCAGTCGATGTCATCATCATCACCACGTGAACACATGTTTACTGAACAGTGAAACCCTACCTCTCTTCTGAGGATACCTACAGGCAACAGGGAGGAAGCGTGTGGTGTCTGTGAATGAAAGCAGGGGTGAGACATCGCATAAAGCTTATGGGGACATCTCGGGTCTATGTTTCTTCTCCGCCTTGAGCATACAGCACTGATCACTCACTACTTGTTGAAAATACTCTTCCCTTCTATGTAGTATTCTATTAAAATACTAGTTTCCTGATGTCTCCTGCCCTGTTTCCTTAACTAGCATCTCTTTCTTAGTCTTCCCTTTCAAAATCAGTGCTCACTAGAATCCTACCCTCTCTCTTCTTCCTCAAATTCCTAGGGGAGGCTGCTCTGATTCTGCTCATCCTTAACATAATGCCTCTCACATCGACCTTTCTTTCAATAACCAGACTGTAGTCTCCAACTGTTACTAGATACCTTTGAATGGATTTTCCTTTAGACACTTCAAAATTATTATGTCTCAGACGACATCTGTTACATTGTTTCTTCTCCTGCATTTCTCATTTTAGTTTCTAGGCATCTAAGGAGTTGTCTTCTTATCACCACATCTCACTAGCTGTCTTGTTATTCTCCTCCTTATTTTTCGTCAGTCATCGCCCAGGTCAGACTGTCATCATTTCCCATGCTGGCTATCACAGCACACGAAAGGTTTCTCTCTGCATGTCTCTGATGTCATCAATTCATTTCCCTTTCTGTAAACTCATTTTTTTCTCCAGGAGAAATTGCCCATTTCTTTATGAAGGTATAGAGATTCTCCTGGAGTCTGGCCCCAAAATATCTTTCTAGCTGCATTTGTCCGTACAGTGTCTATACACCCAGCCCTATTAGACACACCCCCTTACTTGCCTCTTTCATCTATGCCTTTAATAATGCTCTGCTCTCAGTCTGTGTCCCTGTCTTTGATCCTTCAGTTAAGAAATCCCATTCACACTTTGAGATCCCACTTAAACATCTCCCATGAAGCTTCCCTCTGCACTTTGAGGATGCACGCCTCTTTCTGCATTTATTTACTTCTATCTCATGTTAGGATGACTTTCTCTGTCACGAGATTACAGACCCCATTGGGATCAGCTGACTTACTTGTCCCTCTTTATAGTCTTCCTTAGCCTATTCTACTATAGGGTCTTGACTATAAATGATACTCGATAAATGTTCCTTAAGATGGCATACATTGTGTATATTGGGTTCAGAGTAAAGTGTCCATTCTAAATGATAGATGATAAACAATTGGAGATTCACAATTCTTGCTCGTATTTGTAGGATGTCATCCATAAGTCTTCATGTTCAACAGAGTGGTTAAGACATGGGCTATGGGATTAAGTAGATTCAGGTTTGCGTTCTGGCTTTGCCACAAAGAAGGTATGAAACCTTGGGCAAGTTTTATATATAAACTGGGGCATGACATTTCTTATCTAATCTAGAGTGGCTGTGAGGACTGATGAACTGTGACTATAAAGTGCTCAGCACAATGTCTAGTGCTTGGTAGGTTTTCAGTAAAAGCAACTTATTACTGTTGTAATTCCCGGCCTCTAAGGAATCATGTTCAGTTCTACGATATCTTCATATCAAATATTAGCTGGAAAGCAAGCTTTCTGTGTAATTCTTTTATGTCTTTGGAAATAGAGTAGGCACATCTCACGATACAAAGTCTTTGGTCACATGACTCCTCAATATGCCTGTTGTCGCTCTTGCCGTTTGTCTACGATCTTTTGAAAAGGGAAGACAAGTAAGTATAAACATCTTATTAAAAAAATTTAAGGAACACTGTATCCTGGAGTTCTAAGGAACCCACAGAGTCGTCTAGCCAAGCCTTCTCCTCTGCACAGAAGGATACCAAGAGTCTACAAGAAGATTGTTGTTTGGGTTCATTTAAAGGCTTTCCACTGATAAAAACTGTTGGTTGATTTCAATATATAATAATCTTTTCTGGAAAATTGCTTCCACTTCCTGAACATCTGAGCTCTCTTTTTGTCACAAACAATGCTCATTAAAATATGAAAATGAGACGATTGTAACCTGATGCAATTAACACAAAATAACACAATGAAGTTACCAATATCATCGTCTTTACTTTCCTTTAGAACAACCATTTAAAGCTAAATTAATGTAGATGGCTGAAATATAATCTTGGCTATGGTTTCTGGCATCTTAAAGCCAAAACTAAAATTGCAGTTTAATTGGTGTCCCTGACTTTGGCAACAAATAGTATAATAGATTTTACTTAGGAAATACTGACATTTTCAAAAGAATTGTGATTTGTTTTTTAACAGTCTCTAAAAGAGTATATTTAAAAACCTAGGAAGGGGGTGGGAAAGAGAGAGGGAGAGAAGTATATGTTCTGGCTTTGGATGAGTATCATTTTTGGATAAAAAATTGGACTGAGGTGCTGTTTGTGAGGCAATTTAAGCTCATGAAAGAAAACTGGCATGACAAACACAGCATTATTATCTTCATGTGTGAGTATGTGGCACCTATCAATACGCTGTAAAAAAATTTAAGGAGAGATATTAAATACATGTCATTGAACATGAAGGGCATTAGATGAACCCTTTGGGGAGCACCGTATCCTGGAGTCCTAAGGAGCCCACAGACTCGTCTAGCCAAGCCTCCTCCGCGCACAAGGATACCAAGCGTCTACAAGGAGATTGCTGACTTGTCATCATTCGTATGCAGCTGTTATTTTAGGGCCTCTCCTATCTAAGCGCCACTGTCTTCTCTGTGTACATTTAACAATTGCTATTAAAAAGTAACTAGATTTATTGTGACCATTTCACAATATATACATATATCAAATCATTGTTTTACACCAGAAACTCATATAATATTGTATGTCAATTATATATCAAAAAAAGAAAAGGAATGTATGGACACGCAAATAGGTAAGGTGATCTAGATATGTAAACATGGGGAAGGGGAGTTTTTCCTTTCCCCACCTCATCTTACCCCTCAGAGAAAACCTTTTGGTCTCAGGACCCTTTTAGGCTCTCAGAAGTTATTGAAGACCCCAAAGAGCTTTTGCTAATCTATCAATATTTATATTGGAAATTTAAACTGAGAAAATGATAACATTTATTAATTCATTCAAAAACAACAATAATAAACCCATTACATGTTGGTATTTAAAAATGCTATTTAATGAAAAATATTGAAAAAGCTTTTCCATGGTAGTGAGAGGAGTGATATTTTCCTGTGTTTCTGTAGAATTTTTTAATGTCTTGATTAATGCAAGACTGGAGGAGTCTCATCTCTGCTTCTGTGTTCAGTCTGTTGCAGCTGACCTTACCTGAGCCTCAATTTATGTAGAAACAAATCATATTAAAAATTGTATTTTTTCCAGAGAGAACTTGTGCCTTAAAAAAAAAACCCTATATGCCTAAGATAATTCAGTTTCTTAATTATACTCCTTGTTAGATGCACAAGTGTGTGTCCCCGGCTTGTTGCGGAGGTATCATTCTGGTCTCTCCTGGATTTTAATGACTTTTTTTTGGGTTTCATTTTTAATTTAACTATAGTGCATCAGATAATTTTTTCTTTTACAGAAAGGGAATACACTTCCTGATTGCCTGTGTGCACAAAGTGTCTTATAACTTCTTCACATTTTGATTGACAATTTGACTAGGTACCATATTCTAACTTGAAAATGATTCCCTGTTTTATCTATGAAGGCATTGTTTCATTAGTTTTCAACATTCAGAGTGGCTGATGGGAAATGTGATACTATTTTTTTTTTTGCTTTCTAGTAGGTAACTTTTTGTTCCTGTGGCTTTTAATTAATCTTCTTTGTCTCATTTTTCTGAAGTTTTGTATGTGCCTAGGTGTGGATCTGAGTCAATTTATCCCCCTTTGCTACCAGTGAAACGTTTTCATTTGAAACTTCTGTTTTCACTTCTTAGCAAATTTTATTCTAGTATTTATTTTACTACTTCCTTCTCTCAATTTTACTTTTTATCTGTTTCTGGAACTCTTATTAAGAGGAAATTGGAGGAAATCCTTGATTGATTCTCTATATTTTGTCATTTTTCTCTCATATTTTTAGTAATTATACTTCTTTTTCTTTACTTGTACATTCCTTTCACTTTTTCTTCTTTTAAATGAAAATTTATTTTGACTGTCAGGTTATTCTTTCCCAAGAGCTCCTTCTTTCTCTTTTTTCTTTTCAGATCCTTTCTTTATGTGTTACTAAATCTTCCTTAGTATCTTTGATGATATTAATTAAAAATTCCCTTGATTGGATCTGAATTATTTCTCTTTCTTCTGGGGTCAGTTCTGTTTGTTCAGCCTGATCCTTTTCTTTGGTGTTGCTGGTCTTCCTTACATATCTGATGATCTTGGTTTACTATTCTGATTTGTGAATGAAGAATGAGGTTGACTCATACTGATTGAGTGCTGACTTGACCAGGCTGCGTCCTGAATGAGAGGTGGGCTACGTGCTATGTGGCAAGGCAGACTGCTGACTGCTAGATCTCACTCTAGCTTGGGTAGGCTTGGGACACGAAGGCAGAAGTCTCCATCCCCAGTCCCATAAGACTCCCCTACACAATGAGGACCCACTATGTGGCCCCAGTCCCCTACTTGGAAGCCCTAATTCCTTTAAGGCAGATAGCTCAATTTCTTCATGGCATAATTTTCTTTTCTTTTTAAACAGAATCTAGGGTAAATTTATTTGCTCACCTTTAACATTTATACACACACATACCCGCCTCTTACCAGATTGCATATTAATGTATTTGCACATAATGTTAGCATACTCTGAAAACATGGGTTTGGATTGTTGATAAGGCATGATTGGTCTAAGAAATATTAATAATGTTCCAGATAGCTTCCTGTTAATGTCTCAAAGTATTTCTGTATCTCATTTTCATTGGGAAAAGAAAGATGTAACAATTTAGGGTCTAATGGACAAATGATTCTTCTGCTACCCAGGTGATGTCATTTATACACCATGATTATGCCAATGTGTCTTTCCAGTTTTGTCAGCCCCTTCTTCACAGTACAACTTTCTGCTTTAGTTTGGGTGCAAATGACCTGCTGCATGTGAAGGAGTGGAGAAGTCAGCTAATGCAAGTGTTTTGCAAACTTTTTTTTCAACTAGTCACCCTACTTTCACTCTTTTCTTTCCCCAACTCTCACTCTGTTTATTCCTACTTCTGGTCTGGGTGGGCACAGGGCTGGAAAGGGAGCTTGGCAATGAGATAATCCTTCCACTCCACTCATGTCTTTTCTTGTGGACCCCCAGGGTTGTAATGATCAATGTTCTTTAGTACTTACTCATACTAGTTAAACAAGATGGTCATTAGGTTACTTTTTAGCCTGGCACAAGTAAATAGCAGGTTTGGTCAGTTCTTGTTCTCCAGCTGCAGCTGGAAAAGACAGCTTCAGGCTCTCATGACACGCGATGGGGAAGTAGGAAGCACATCTAATTGACAGATTAATTAGTGAAACATCCTGCTGACCAATTCTTAAGTGTCCTACCCTTAATGTTTCAAGCATTATCTGAGGAAAAAACCTGGAACACTGACCTGTACCTTTGGCTCAGTTTGCGAGAGCTGTGGTGTCACGCCGAGGCATCAGGAAGCTCCAGAAGCAGTCCTTGGGAGCGTGAGCGGTGCTTTAGGGCAGAGAGAAGAATTCTGCATATTAATCAAAATGAAATAACTTGGTTCAGTGAATGCATGTGCTTACATGTTTACAGCAGCTTCCTAAAATGACCCTGTCAATGAAGCCCGTACGCCTTTATGAACACAACATGAAAGTTTGCCAAATGTTATTTTTAGGAAGCATTTAATGAGTGCCAGTATGCCTACAGGACACTGGGAGGAGATAACAAACGCAGCCTTTTATTGATGTCAGCAATAGCTTGTAAACCCCAAATGTGACTTCACACCCAGAGAGTGCTTCCCTGCCCAGAATGAAAAGCTTTTTTTAAGGGAACTCCCGGCCTCACTTTTAAGAGTATTTTGTGCATGGCCATACTACGAGGCTGCGTGTAAAGAGCAGCGAAACGGCAGCTGGTGAGTCCATAAGCCTCTTGCCTCTGGAGGACCCAGATCATAACTTAGCCTTGCTTTGGCCACAAGAGAAGTTTACTTGGTTCGTTCTCTCCGCGTGGCCTCATTAGAAAACCACCGCAGCGTTTGGCTTGCTTGCACTGACTGGCATGTGGGCTGAAGAGGAGGCCGGGGGCTGAGCAAACAGGGCCCGGCCGAGGTGCGCTGGCCCTGCCGATGGAATCCTGCCGGCCACCTGCCTGGCCGGGAGCTTTCTGCAGGCCAAGCACATGAGTCCTTCTCTGTCGTGAACGTTCAATCCACGTCAAACTTTTTTTGTTTTATTTTAAAACAAATTCATTAGGTATTTGCTCTTTGAAGTTGGAACTGGTAAAGATTTAAAACAGGAGGCTGATCAGACTGCTGACTGGGATGGGGTCCGACTTTTAAAAACATTTTATTTTCATCTCACGAGGGTGTTCACAGACTCGTGGGCCATTTGTGTGTTGGAAGCAAGGTGTGAATGTTTAAGGTTTCCCATCCGAGACGTTCAAGGTAATGGGAAAAGTGGAAAGCGTTTGAAACAGCTTTCAGGGGAAAATAGGGTGATCAGCTCTGTAGGACTGACTGAGGGCTAGTGATGACTTCTATTCTTTCTGTACCGTGAATCCCCAGGAGCTTTCTTACCCACTAACAACATGCATCTAGCGAGGTTTTGTATTTGAGACAGAAAATACCCATCTTCCCTAGTAGGCTTCTCTGCTGCCCCACACCAGAGCCTCTGCGCACGGCCACACCGGGCCCTCATTTTCTGTCCCTCCCGTTTGTGGGACAGAAACCACCGGCCATACTGTTCTCTCCCGCCTCTGCCTAACGTGGCTGCCTCTCTCAAGCATCAGCTCACGAGCTCTTTTAATTTTAAAAGGGTCTCTATATTTGCCTCAAACTCCCTAAAGCCTTCATAGGAGTTTAAAGCCTTTCTCTGACAATAGTGTAGTCAATTACGCATTGTCATGAAGTCAGACCAAAGAGCCATCAGGTTTTTTTAATTTGGGGGGCAGAAAAGATTCAGAAAGAAATTAATTTCAGCATTTTAAAGTAGTATGACCTGCTGGTCCCTTGGCAGACAGCTTTTGAGGTGAGGCGTAAATGACCATGCACCCTGTCGCCCCTCCTGCCCCTTGCGGGGGAGAGCAGAAACGGTCAGGAAGCCGAGGCTGGAGAGGAGCAGACCCAACCCGTTCTGACTCAGGGGAAACAATCTCTGAGGTGGTGCTCTGCGACCCACCGGAAGCAAAGAAGTAAATATGGAAGGCATGTTTCTGCTAGAAAGCTAAAAGACGAAAGTGCTTTTGGGGAGGCCTTTGCCCTGAATGGTATTTTCAAATTCTCCCAGCCAGAGTAGAGGGGAGACTGTTTGCTGGGAGCCATCAGGGTTCACCTTGAATCTCACTTTTTCATGGGAACTTTTGTCACGAGGGAGCACCCAGGAATTGTTGTCCCCCTTTGTAAAATTTAGGTCCTCTACCTGACACTGACTCAAAACATATTTGTTGTGCACCATCTGTTTACCAGGTACTGGTCTGAGTGCTGGGAACACAGTGATGAATACAGCGAACCTGGCCTCAGCTTGCAAGGAGCTTACATGCCCATAGAACAGACGGGCTGTGTGTTCTGAGTACCATCCTACTTGCAAGCAGGCTGGTCGGCCACAGTCTCTTGAGCACTATTAGAGGAGATGAGACACGTGGGGCACACAGCTCATTACTCATACTAATAACACTTACCAGAGGGGCAGCATTTATATGCAAGTTCCCTCAAGCTCCAGTTCCCACAGGGTGAGTGGGAACAGGGCCTGATGTGTAGGGCAGGTGCAGAAGCGGAATGCTCCTGTTCAGTCTAGCAGCCTGAGTCTATATGGTTGGTAAGCATATCTGCCACTTTGTTTTGGAGAGAGACATTGTCCCTCTTAATACCGGATAGGAGACATGCCTGCCTTTTCTCCACAAGGAAGTCCCTATTTCTGTCTTCCAAGGCTATTCACTACACAGACATCTTTGAAAAAGTGGTCCGGACCAAGAGCAGTCAGGGCCTCGTTTGCAAGACGTGCAGGAACAGGAAAAACCGGTGGAGAATTCTTTTCCAACAGTCAAAGCAATGGCCTGATTTGTTAGGGTAGAGGCGGCTCTACCTGCAGAGGTGAGGAGTAATTTTTTCATCCACTGCCTTTGGGGGCTAATGGATGTGGGCACAGTACTAAAAGGGACATATCTTTGGGTGGGGCAGAGGGGAAGCGGAGCTGAGCTAGAGAAATTTCTGATGTAACCATTCACCTGGCAGCCCCAGAAAACTTTCCAGTCCTGTGACAACATGAAACATTGGCTATGTACCTTATGGTTACAAGTGTTGGGCTCTAGGTGTTCAGCCAGGCCAGCTGCCAGGGTGACAGGGCATCTACTCAGGAAGGGGTCCGAGGGACTTGGAGGAGAGACGACAGCCACTTATGGTATAATTGCATTAGAAAAAACTGTTTTGAAGTGAATTAGCCCAAATAAGTGTTTCATGTTGGCCAGGATTTATTTTATTTAAGCCTGATACACAGGAATTGAGAAACAGCCATATGGGCTTTCTTGAAGGTTGGTAAAAACAAAATGTGTTTCTAAGCTGTCTGCCAAGTTTCAGCCTTAGTTAATTTTTATGGGTGAGTTTTAAACTCCTAAAAAGCAAATGTATAATAGAAGTGCTGACATAGACACAGACTTAACTGTAAACACATGCAGTGGAAGCTGAGATGGAAATCATGGAATTTTTCAGGAAGAATTTGATAAAGGTACATTTGGTATGATAATAAATTTGAGACAGTAGTAAAATAAAATAAAAATAAAATAACTACTGGTGGGAAGGATGTATAAAATGAATTAAAATGTCTCTTAATCAGAAGTCCAAGGATTATAGATTGTAATTTCCTGAAATGCTCAGTGCATATCTGCTGGAGTAAAAAATAGACCTAATGCAAATTGTCTTTGAATTTTTGTATCCCCCTGTCTGAATTCTTCTTCACTAATAGTGTTATCAGATAGTAGCTGTATGACTAATTTTCTAGGCTGCCTACCACAGAAGCTACTGTGAATTTGATTAGTCGCATTTGATTAAAAAATTTTTTTAATTTCTTTCCTCTACAATCTCTGTGCCAAAGCTTGTCATATGTATCTGGCAAAGTGTATTTGTATTAACAATTTTTTAGAACATTTACAAAGTGCTTTTGCATACATTGTTGTGTTGACCCCATTTGGTCCCAACGATTACACTTTGCATACACTTTCCTTTCTACAAATGAAGAAACTGAGACAGGTAGAACTTCATGATTGCCTAGAGCCATAGAACCACTGAAAGCACAAAACAATGGACTATCAAAAAATACTCCAATTTGATTCCTTGTGAAACATCATATGTAAACAGCTTATTTACTTAGCAGGATGGCAATTTCTAGTTTAGTTTACCAGTACAATGGAGCTATCTCCATTAGAAAAAGTAATAAAAATATGTAAAGACACAATCACACACAGTGTTTTCTGTGGTTCAGTTTTGTAAAAGGAGGAATTAGATTAGCTCTGCCAGTGCTCCGAAATTGAAGGAAGAGAGAAAATTAGAGAAAAAAGGTTGCCAGGCAATGTCTGATGTTCTTTTTGGACCCTAACTTCTGGCTTGTGAAAACCTCAGGAACAGAGGAAGAAATTCTGGAAGATCTGGAATTCAGGTGGTGACTTTCTATTTTGAGAAATTACACATCTTCTGTTGCTGGTGAAGAAGGCTTCACCATCAAATGGGTAGTGAATTCAGCAGTAATTTAGCAAATAGAATTAGAAAACTTTTCTTGTATTAACATAATCATGACTTTCTAAATTATGTAAAGAAAGTTGAAGTCAAAAGGGATATAACTACTATAACTCTTCTTATACACAGAGAATAATGACTGTCATAAAACACACAAAATATGAGACTTTGGGGATCTATTCAGCCTCTGCTTCCATTTCTGACAGTGACCAAGCAACACTTTGGCCAAATCCATTGTTTTCTGCAGTGGCGCTGGTCGACTAGTATATGAAAATGTCAGTTGCCATTATATGTAGTAATTAACCAGCCCTAAAATTGATCTCCTTATTAAAAACATTTGCTTTCTTAAAGTATTTATTAAATAAATGAATTTTTAAGGTTTTTCCTCTAAAGAGCCCTTAAAGAAATAAACAGATGGATGACTAGAGGAAACAACTCTATTTTTCTATATGTAGAACTATATCACAAAAAAGTCAGAAGATAAATTCAGGGAAAATATTTTCCATTCTAATGACAAATAAAGGGTTATAAAAACATTTATAGTATTGCTACACATTGATTAACAAAATGACAATAAAACCTAATAGAGAAAGAATAATAAAGTCAGATGTCCAATAAATATTTGAAAATCTAATCAACCTTCCTAGTAGACAAGAATATGCATAATCAAGTAATAAATAGAGTTTTTCACTTAGAGCGGAAAACATTAAAGAGCTTGATAACATCAACATTCGCTCATACCTGGAGTGAGCTCACTTAACACTTCAGGAAGGTTATTTGACACCAATTCCTCTTCTGGAACTATGACCTAGAGAGATACCTGCACAAGTGCTTAAGGAAAGGTGCATATGGATGTTTGTAGTGGAAGCCCCTGGAAAAAAATCTGAATATCCATCCAGTTAGAGAATTATTGAAAATACTTATCTTAATAAATCTACTTTGTGGCAGGCATCAAAACGGAATGTCATACATATAATTATATATTCACCTACAGGAATGTCCAAGATACATTTTTAAATGAAATAAAACAAGTTGCAGAGTAACATATAAAAAATGATCTGAATTAAAAAAAAATGAAATAAACAAAAATCAATATATGGATATATATATGTTGGACTCCACCTTGATGTCAGAGACTGGTGTGGAGGATGAGCTACTATACAGAGAAATATTGATAATCTCTTGAGATGGGATTTATTGGATGTCAAAGGAGATTATAAATTTTTCTTTTCTGTACCTTTCTACTGTTTAATAACTAGTCTATGCACTCATGGCCAGCTTGAATTAGTATTAAAAAATGAATAAGCAGCCGGCAAGCAAGGACCTTGAAGGCAACTCTTCGAGATTTATCTAGTGGTAGGGATCGGGGGATCAGTCCTGACGCTTGCCTCAAAAACACAACCTCCGGTGCCCTAGGCTCTCATCCGGCTTTGCTGTCCATATAAAGAGATGGCACTGGAGTATTCTCTGAATCACCAGAACTGGACCAAAATAACTATGAGAAGTTAGCAATGACGAAATTGTGACTTAGGAGGTTCCAACTTGCCAAAGTTCAGGTGAGTCAGTGGTGAAGTCAAGAAGGGCCCAAGCCAACCATTTCAATAGAATTCTCCCTCTTCTTCTAAATTTTGGGTACTAAGGTTAACTTGTAAGATTATGCCTTTCCCCCTGGCAAACCATAGATAATGCTGTTTTAAAGTAAAAATGAACACACAGGACTATGTTTGTTTGATTTTTAAAGTAGCAAAAGATTGTCTCATTATTCATAGTTTTGATTTTCAGTTTGCTTTCTACAGCCAATGTATAAACTGACTAGGTTAGCAGAGATTTAAATCTCACAGATATCCTGTTCCTGTGTTTTCCTGCATTGACATTTTACAGGAGACAGAGCCACAGATAACAGAAATGCAATATAAATAACAAGGTGGATGCTTATCTGAACTCTGTAAACATATATAGTTAATTCGCTTAGATTCTGTGCATAAATTTAAAATGAACAACAACAAAAAAATGTACACTCCCTCGGGAAGATCCTGAGGGATACTTGGTTACCCTTATATTCATGGAATAACCACTGATTTTTCCAAAGACATCACTTAGAAGAAGAAACGTTTGCATCTAAGGGAACATATCTCTTAACAGAGTATATTCTTCTACTTTCATTCACAATAAAGGCCCTCATGTCTCTATGCAGGCATATCAGGTCAACTACTAGAGATTGAAAACTAGAATAATGTTTCCATTCGTATGTACGTCGAGTTTGGTCCCATGCAAAAAAAAAAAATGTAGATGCTTTGGAAAAATGGCTTTAAGGTCAGTCCTACTGGAAATAATTGGAAGCAGCTTTGCATGAAAACATTCACAGCTGCTGTGGCATGAACTAGACTCTAGGACAGACGGCCTGTGTTTGTGTGGCCCATGAGCTAAGACTAGTCTTTACACTTTTAAATGGTTGAAAAGTATTCTAAAAAGATTCTAAAAAGAGCATTTTATGACAAATGAAAGTGAAATTCAAATTTCAGTGTCCATAAATCACTCAGACATGTTGACTCATTTTTGCATGGTCTATAGCTGCTTTCTTGCTACAATGTCAAAGTTGAGCATACATGACAGGTCCCTCAAAGTTTAAAATATTTACTCTATGGCCCTTTACAGAAAAGTTTGCTGGCTCTTGGATTAGAAAATCCCTTAGTGGAAATGCAAATCAGAACCACAATGAGATATCACCTCACACCAGTTGGAATGGCCACTCTCCAAAAGACAAGAAATAACAAGTTGTTTATGAGGATGTGGAGAAAAGGCAACCCTCCTACACTGTTGGTGGGGATGTAAACTGGTGCAGCCACTGTGGAAAGCAGCATGGAGGTTCTTTAAAAAACTAAAAATAGAAATACCATATGACCCAGTCACTCCACTTTAAGGAATTTACTCAAAGGAAAAAAAAATCTCTGATTCGAAAAGATATATGCACCTCTGTGTTTATGCTGCATTACTTATAATAGCCAAGATCTGGAAGCAACCAAAATGTCCATCAATAGATGAATGGATAAAGAAGAGGTGGTACATATTCCCAATGGAATATTATTCAGCCATAAAAGGAAAGAAATCCTGCCATTTGAAACAACATGGATGGAGCTAGAGGGTATTATGCTCAGTGAAATAAGCCAGGCGGAGAAAGAACACCATATGATTTCACTTACATGTAGAATCTAAAAACAAAACAAAACAAAACAAAATGAAAAAACAAAAACAACAGTAGACTCAGAGACACTGAGAAGTGACTGATGGTTACCATGGGGGAAGGGCTGGGGTGGGTGGGTGAAATAGGTGAAGGGAATAAAGAGGCACAGAATCTCAAGTATAATATAAATTTGTCATGGGGATGAAAATACAGCACAGAGAATATAGTCAATAGTTCTGTAACATCTTTCCATGTTGACAGTAACTACACTAGTTAGGGTGAGCATTTAATAAGGTACATAACTGTTGAAATTGCTGTGCTGTATATCTGAAACCAATATAATATTGCATATCAACTATGTTTCAGTTAAAAAAAAAAGGAAATCCTTGAGCGTATTTGCTGTGAGGATTGTATGTGATGACTCCTTTATGGTAGGCTGAATTACATTAATTAATTCATTTATTCATCCTTTTATTCTTTCATTCTATAAAAGATTTCTTGAGTATTGCCACTGAACCATTAGAGATAGAGAGATGTGCACAAGCGATTATATGAAATGATTGCATGTTATTAAGACAGTCATGCTAAGAATTTTTATAGAGAAATGCCTTCTTGGGCAGAGGGCCACAGTAATTTTAGGTCCACCAAGTTCTTTCCTATGAAGAACTCCATCCCAAGGCCTGGTGCAGTGCCCGCAGATGGTGAACTTTTCTCTTTACATTCTGCACTAGCATTCTGGACTCCCTTTTTCCTGCCCGCTGGTCACATGAGCTCCCCGCCCTCTGGAGATGAACACTGATTCCTTATCGTCACGGGTTTAGAGGGTCCAGATTAGTGGCCACCATCACTGAGCATTTTCCAAGTAACAAGTACTGGGCTGGAGGCTTTACTTAAAATGTCATTTGAAACCTTCCACTCTGCAAGGTAGGCATGATCACCCCCATTTTTGTAAATGAGAAAACAGAATTTCAGTAAGGCCAGGTAAACTGTTAGTAGTGGCAGAGGCAAGGCTTCAAACACAAGGTTACCTGTTTCCAAGCCAATCCTTTTCCAAAGCCAAGCCAGTTCATTGTTTGCCTTGTTTTTGAGACTCAAGTTCGTTCCCTACATGGCTGTGTTTTGGTTTCTTGAGATGTCAGTAATTAAGTCTCTTAGGCTATGGCTATGTGATAGCAAATAAATAGTTTTCAGGAAACATGCCGTTTCCATGTTTGTGGGTAACAGTGTCTTTATACAAGAACTAGTTCCACCCTGAGTCCACTTTGTTTCCTACCTTTGTTTCTAAAACATTTGCGTTTATTAGATGGAAAGGAATTCCAGGCCGTCATCAACTCACTCTAGGTCATAGCCACAGGGCAGGTGGCAGAGGGGACATGGGCTCAAATTCAGACTATTGTCACTTTCTTGATTTGAGACCCTGTCAATATCACATCATTCTCTGAGCCAAAGTTTCCTCGTTTGTAAAATCATTTGTGGTGGGATGTGAGATACTGTCTAGTCCCCATCTTTAGAATCAGTTTCCCACTCAGTCCTATCAATAGCGACCTCTTTGGTTGGCAGGATCACAGAATTTCAGGGTTGAGAAGAGCAGCATAATGTATAACTTCTGAAGACAGACTGAAGTCATCACTAATCGGGGGATCTGAGGCAAACTGACTTCATTCCCTTGAATCTCAATTTCCTGACGTGTAGATGGGGAACTATAGTACCACCTCGGAGTCATCATAACGGGGAGGCTAACTGTCTGCCAGGCACTGTTCTAACCACTTTACATGAATTGAAGAGTTTAATCCTTATAACAACCCTATGAAGTTGTTACTCTATGAGCCCTATGTTGCAGAAAAGGAAATTAAGACACAGAAAAGTCTAGGAAATAGAGAAGCTGGGATTTGAAACTTAGCAGCCTGGTTCTTGAGCATAATTATTAATAATTATGCCATAGCTCACACAGAACTATGCTGAGGGTTAATTATGAAAAAATATATAAAGCCCTTAACACAAAGTGGGCTTTCAGTAAAAGTGGGTTACTTTCCTTTAAGAGTGTTTTAAAAAGCCTGACCTATGTTTGAATGTGTTAGAATCACCTGGGCTATGGGATGGATTTGTCAGAAATGCCGGTTCTTGGACTCCAACCTGGACCTACTAGATTCTGGGAATTCTACATTTAAAAAAAAAATGTACTTCCTGGCTGTGAATAAAATGAGAGTTCCTGTGGCCAGGATTCTCACCTGGCCCTGGTTTATTAGCTCACTGCACACCTGTGGGCAATACAGGGCTGTTGACTCTATATAAGAGCTCCGCCCAGTGCTCTGGGCATGACATGGTGGCACGGCTGCAGGGCTGCAGGAGAGCAGAGCAGAGGCTGGAGTGGTGGCAGTGCCAAGGACAGAGGCCCAGAGGACCGCTGTGCGGACAGAGGCCCAGAGGCAGAGACCGGCTTGCTGCCTGCAGACTCGCTCTGAGTGAATGGGATTTTAGTGACTGACCTGCCACCTGGAAATAAAGGTGGGTGTAACCCTTTCACCCCAAGAACGTTTTGCTGTCAATTTCTTTGGTCACATTGAATCCATAGTGAACTTGCCTGGGGCTGAAACCCGTTGACAAGACACTGGCTGATTTTTGATACACCAAAACTTGGGAGACTACCTTAGAATCAATCCAGCCTAGTTTGGTAACAACACGGAAACCCTTCCATGGCACTGTTTTTATCAGCCTAGGCTTCTTGGGTGTTTCTGCTATCTGTGATCTCCCTCTTTCACAAGGCAGCTCACCTCGTTTTTAAAAGCTTGGGTTATTAGAAACCTTTCCTATGTAACTGAAATGAAAAACAAGCGAGCAAACCAACCCCGCCTTATTCTCTTTCCCTCTGACCTATCCAGCCTCCTCCGTCACAAAGACTGTAAGTGCAGGAAGGCAACGGGAAAGCCGCTGTACAAGCAGATGGGAACCGGAGCGTAGATGCGTTTATGAGCCTGGCAGGTGGCACCATCTCCAGGGTCAACCAGTACCTAAGGAGGAGGCCCTCCAGGTGATGTCTGTCCCAGCACAGTGACAGGGAGTCTGTGAATGAAATAAACACAGGGATCCTGGTGGGAAGACAGCCGGGCGAGAACATCATCAAGAAGACGAGCAAAGCATTCAGAACAAGCAAGGACTCGGGTGCTGAAACGGGGGATGGGCTGAAGTTCGGTCCCGGGGTCAGGGGTCCACACAGTCAGCACGGGCTCACCAACAATTTCACTTGGCGAGGCAGCTGAGTTCCTAAATCAGGGCCCTTTAAGTTTGCCCTTGGTAGGGACAGGGTTCGTGTTTCCGCATGCACAGTAGAGATACTTACTGAGTAAATAAAATTGGTGCCCAGGTGGCCCTAGCGGCGGAGACTCCAAGGCAGGGAACAGGGCGCAGTTTCCTCACCCAATCATCAAAATATTCAAGGAAAGCCTTTCCTTTTCCAGTTAAAAAATATTAAGAATTCTTTCCACTGCCCAGCATAGGAGCATAGAATCTGGTTTCTGGAGCTTTTTCCAGTTGGCCGTCATCTTCAGACAGTTGGGTTTGTCAATATCCCTTTTGAAATGTGGCCCCCAGAGCCGAACAGGGGGCGCTAAGGTGGCATGGGCGCGCTGCGGGCGGCGGCCCTCTCCGTCTCTCGCTCTATGTGTTACACTGCTGCTAAAGGCCACACCGAGCTATTTTCTCATTAAATGGGCTGCATATCATGAGTACCTCACTTCTGCTAAGGCAGCCTAAGATCGCTCTAGCTTTTCTAGCAGCCAAATGATGGGCTTGGCTCATATTAAGATTTCTGTCAGTGAAGTCCCTGAAGTTCTTTGTCACATAAAGTACTACTAGACTAAGACAAATTTGGCTTGTATTTGTGCAGTTGAGTGCTTGAACCTAAGTGTAGGATTTACATTTATCTCTGTTAAATTCCATCTTGTTAGTTTTGGCCCAATCGTCATGCCTGTGAAGATATTTTTAAATTTCTATTTCTGTCATTCAACGTATTTAGCTAACCAACCTTTCCATCATTGTGCCATTTAAAAATCTAGACCAAGCATTCTATACCCTCATTCAGGTCAATAAAAACTATTCAACAGCAATAAGCTTGTTGCATTTCCCTAGGACCTTCCTTCGTGATGACATTACTTCATTTGCCAGTGTTCTCCTGAGCATCCATTGTGTTCCAAATGCCATATTATATCCTGGGCATAAAAATACGATCATGGCCTAGTCCCTGCTCCCAAGAGATTCACAGCCTAATGAAGAAGACTGACAAATTAGTAAACACATGCAATTCTCTGTGATGCGGGACGCAATAGAGGAGGCATCGTGGTAGAATCAGGACATTGGTAGAATAGTCACAGAATGATGAAAATCCATTTGGGGTGCAGTAGACCTACATAGTCTAGAAACACTTGTCTCATGTAGTTCCAATCTTGTAAACTCTTTTTCTCACTCTTATACTACACTTTAAAAATGACTACCACTGTGTTTTTATTAACCGTCAAGTTGAAGGCCCTTCAATGATGCGGCCCTGTTAACTCTATCTTGTCTGGCTGTTCTCACCAGCTGGATGGGAACAACCACTTACTGCCCTCCTGCGAAGAATGGTTTTGACCCTTTTCTTTCTTTCTTTTTTTTTTTTACAATTTATTTTATTTTAGTATCATTAACCTACAATTACATGAGCAATATTGTGATGATTAAACTACCCCCCTTCATCAGGTCCCCCCCCACCAACCCTATTACAGTCACTGTCCATCAGTGTAGTGAGATGAGAATCACTACTTGTCTTCTCTGAGCTGTACAGTCCTCCCCGGCCCCCCCACCCTATGTCTGCTAATCGTAATGCCCCTTTTACCCTCTTATCCCTCCTTCCCGCCCTTCTTCCCCTGTCCCTTTCCCTTTTGTAACTATTAGTCCGTTCTTGGGTTCTGTGAGTCTGCTGCTGTTTTGTTCCTTCAGTTTTATTTTTCTTTGTTCTTATACTTCACATATGAGTGAGATCATTTGATACTTGTCTTTTTCGGCCTGGCTTATTTCACTGAGCATAATACCCTCCAGCTCCATCCATGTTGTTGCAAATGGTAGGATTTGTTTTTTTCTTATGGCTGAGTAATATTCCATTGTGTATATGTACCACATCTTCTTAATCCATTCATCTACTGATGGGCACTTAGGTGGCTTCCATTTCTTGGCTATTGTAAATAGTGCTGCAATAAACATCGGGGTGCATCTGTCTTTTTGAAACTGGGCTGCTGCATTCTTGGGGTAAATTCCTAGGAGTGGGATTCCTGGGTCAAATGGTATTTCTATTTTGAGTTTTTTGAGGAACCTCCATACTGCTACTGTCTAACCCCATACACAAAGGTAAACTCAAGGTGGATCAAAGACCTGAATGTAAGTCATGAAACCATAAAACTCTTAGATAAAAAACATAGGCAAAAATCTCTTGGACATAAACATGAATGACTTCTTCATGAACATATCCCCCCGGGCAAGGGAAACAAAAGCAAAAATGAACAAATGGGACTATATCAAGTTGAAAAGCTTCTGTACAGCAAAGGACACTATCAGTAGAACAAAAAGACATCCTACAATATGGGAAAATATATTCATAAATGATGTATCTGATAAGGGGTTGACATCCAAAATATACAAAGAACTCACGCACCTTAAGAAACAAAAAGCAAATAATCCAATTAAGAAATGGGCACAGGACATGAATAGACACTTCTCTAAAGAAGAAATTCAGATGGCCAACAGGCACATGAAAAGATGCTCCACATCGCTAATTATCAGAGAAATGCAGATTAAAACCACAATGAGATATCACCTCACACCAGTGAGGATGGCCAACATCCAAAACACAAACAACAACAAATGTTGGCGAGGATGTGGAGAGAGGGGAACCCTCCTACACTGCTGGTGGGAATGCAAATTGACCCTTTTCTTTTTACGTAACTTATCTGGGCTCCCTTCACGGCCCACGTCTGCCCCATGCCCACGGCTAAGGAGGTTTCTCTTAGTCACAGATGGCAGCAATTAGCTCTGTTTCCACTTCAAATTACAGTTGTGTTTGTGTGTGTATCCTTTAAATGCCAGCGGCTCTAGGGTCCCACCCTACGATCTTGTTTAGCCTGAGTCAGGTCACAGCGCCAGAGCTAGATCAGAGCAGTTCTAATTGGATCTCCCTCACAAGGCAAAATAGCTGGAGGAAGCCTTAGCCTGCTGCCCCCCGCCCATTCATCTTCATTCAGGCCAAACACTTTGCTTCAAGATTCCATGGAAAATGTTAGTTATTTTTATATAGACAAGTCAGCTCTGAATTCGTTTAGAAACAGTTTTTTTTTCTTTTTTAGACCATTAAGTGAAGCTAGAGAGATTCGGAGCACCGTCCAGATGGAAATTAGGCTAATTCAGGACATGCACTGGGGGCCGTTCCTAGCCTTTCCCATGTGTTAGACACAGAGGCTGGACTCCTCATGGCCGAGCACTGGTGTGGTGGAGGAGGGGGGCGGGCAGTAAAAGAGCTGACGCAGTATGATTTAGTCTCACCCAGCATATCATAAAAAAATCTTATTCTTTTTTTGGGAACCACCTTTAAGTTTTCTCCTCTGGTTTCTATTTCTGTCGTTATTTTGGGGGTGCTCTGTGGGTTGAGGCTTTGCATCTGAGTCAAACGGACTTGGGTCTGCATTCCGCCACTGTGTGGCTGTGTAACCTGCACAGGTCACAGCCTCCCTATGCCTCAGTTTTTCGTGACTGTAAAATGGTGACAATCAACAGTTTGCTCCTCATTTAACTGCTGGGAGGAGATCAGCAGTGCGTGAAAATGCCTAGGACAGCGCACTGTCCGGCTGAGTGTGAGCTGTTTTGTTGTTGAAGTTAAGGCAGTGCGTCAAGGATCTGGATGATGTAACTTTTGGCAAAAATAAAAGTGAAACTAATGGATTCTCATGATTGCAGTAAAACAGCTCTAGAATATTTCTAACAGTGTCTTGAGGATGTTGTTTTCTGAACCACTGATCTACCGGGCCAGATGACTTTCCCTCATCTTATTTTGTTTTCCTTTGATGGGTGGTGGCTCTGCATTGTGCACTGTAGGTCATTGGGCAACATGCCTAGATGCCAGCCTCTAAATGGCAGTTGTACCCCTTCTCCTCCCAGTTGTGATGGCCAAAAATGTCTTTGCCAAATGTCCCATGGGGGAAAAATAGCTCCTGGTTGAGAAGCACTGTTCTAGGCAAAGAATGATGGTAAGTCACTCTCTTCAGCTCAAGGGTCACACAGTTCCCTGCGTCTTTCCTGAGAGCTGTGAAACCGAGTTTAAAGGAATCCCGTTGGCTTTAATGCACTAGACCCCTGCAACATCTACGTAGGTGTGTTCTTTAGAAATGAGATGAATGTTCTCCCATTGCTGACAATATGCCCATGCTGACAAACGCAGCCCTTCAGCGGGTCCCCTGGTATAATCCGGAGTGGAGGATCATGGCACAGTGCATCTGTGTGTTATTTTACTTGCTGCTTTTGATCCAGCATTGAATTCTGCAGGAGGAAAGAAGGAATTTTCATTAACAGTAAGTGCCATTCTCAATAAATATTTTTAGGGCTCATTAAAAGCAAAACCTTGAACTAGGGAAAATAAATGGTAGAAAAATGTTATTCACATAAAATAAATGGTCTAATTGGCAAGAGTGGTTCCAAAGGACTTCTTTGCCGTCCAGACACTTTGAACTTTGCCCATTTTTCCTTGGCAGTGCAATGTAAAAATGGTTTCTCTGAGCCTCTTGATGACATTTTGTTGGATTATAAGACACATTGCATCTAGATTTGTGATCTGCAAGGATTTCATCCGCGCCGTTTACGGGAGACAGTGCCACTGAGGATTCCAAATGGTCTATTCCTATTATTTGTTTACCTGGTAATAAGAGCAAATTACACTGAAAAAACAGTTTGATTTGGAGAATTCGGTCAGTTACTTTATTTCTTGGAGTGGCTTGTATGGGAAAAAAAAGTGGCCCTATATGTTTTATATAAGAGCACTTAATTTTTTTTTTCTCCCAGGGTACATACACATCAGAGATTTGTAAAGAAACCGCTATCAAAGGACCTTCTTCCCAGTTGAGTGCCGGGGTCAACATGAAATAAAAGTCCATGATTACTTTAAATCAACTTTCATCCCACCCCAAGTGAATAGCGTCAATGAATTTCATGAGTCAACATCGTAACATGTTTTCTGGGCTGTGGTTCTTTCAGACACAGCCCCCGTGAGAATGAAACGCAAGTTACCGGCTCAACCCTAGGGGACCAATTACGTAGCTTCAGCTGACAGCTATTGTCATGGCCACTTACGTGTCAAGGCTTTTGCTATCCATTTGTAAGCATAACCTTTCATTTAAAAATACTACTACTTTCTTTGGCAGCCATCCTAACCTAATTAGGAACTAAGGCAGACCTGTACAATTTCCTGTAAACACATCAGCAGAGCAGAGGATCTGGCCAGGGCCAGAACACGCCGTGTGCCCGACTGGGGTTCATCTCGCGCCTCCTCCTGTAATGCCCTCACAGGTCTGGATCACACTCAGCGAAGCTGCTTTCCCTTGCATTTCCCAGTTCTGACGTTTTAAACGGATTTACTCCTCTTGCTCTAGTTCTCTTGTTCTTCCCTGCGTTGTTCTCCTTCCTCCTGCTACTTCGTTTTGCCCCCTCCCCGTTCTTCGACGGTTACAACTTTATCACTGAAGCATTTACAGACGAACTGGTCTGACAGTTGCTAGGCAGTATGGAACCCGATTTAATGATGGTATCGGAGACCACCATAATGTTTTCAGTAAATGTGTATTACAAGCTTCATTTTTTAAAACTTCTTTTGAGAGAAGGGGGCTGCTTCATTTCCTGCATGGCTCTCCTGGTGGCCCGCTATCAGATAAGCACACAGAAGGAGATACCAGGCTTGATGTAAGCCGTGGTGGTATTTATCACAAGTGGTCAGGGCATATAGTTCTGCCCTAGAGCTGTGGCAGAGCATGCATTTTAGATTTTGGTGATCACCAGTGATACGAACATAATCACCAATTTTGGCTGCAAAATGTCGTAGTAATATTAACTGCTAATTTTAAATGTCTACTGTGTGACAGGTTCTATGCTCAGTACTTGACCTATTCTTATAATCTTCCCAACAACCCTGTGGAGATGAAACTTAGTTTCAAGGCAGTTAAGTAGTATTCATGCAATCGTGTAGCTAGTGTGTCTGATTCCAAAACCTGTATTAGCAGTCACCACATTTGACTGTCTTCCTGCTGATAGGAATATAATCTTTTTATAATCCGCTAGAAAAGAGAATGAAAAATTGTATTGAATATGGTAGAGATGAGCAAACACCACTCCTGGTAACTGTCTACAGGGCTAAGAAAACTCTTGTTGGGTGTTAGTATCTTCGGTGCCTCGAATTACTCCTTGGGTGTATACGAAGAGATTCTAGTGAATGATAAGGGGTTGGTGTGGCTTTTCTTCTAAGTTTTGGTCCATGTCGTTTGTAAAACCTGTTCTTTAAAACTACCTCTTCCACCAGCTTTGAGAACAAAATTCTGTTCAGCACAGAAATGAACAGAACATGCAAATAAGACCTTTCCCTGAGGCCCTTAGTTTTGGCAGTTAAATTCCGAAGGCAGGATTCCTGAGATAACAGCGAACACCAAACTGCCTTCCATGGGGTGCTGCCGTTTTTGGACTCCTGCAGCAGTGCGTGACTGTTCTTTGCCTCACTGTATTCATACTGATGACAGCAAACACTTAAGGAGCGCTTACTACTTGCTACATATTGTTCTAAGAGCTCCAAGTGCATTGTTGTATCCAATCTGCCCTGTGAGATAGTACTATTTTCTCCACTGTTCACATAAGGAAAATGAGACACAGAGAAATAAGTAACTTGCACAATATCAAAGATATGCAAATGCTAGAGCCAAGATTCAAGCTCTGGTAGCCTGACCTCTGAACCTGCATTCTTACTGTCACAACCTGCTCCTCCCCCACATCTGGGCAGGGCACCAGTGGCCTCCTTGTTTCCAGATACAATTCCCAGACTTCATCCTCAGCTGTGTCACCCTCATGCTTGCATTCAGTGTAAGGGGCTATAGTCTTTGAGGAGCCACTCCTAAGTTACCCCTCATTATGCATAGTTTAGACATTTAGTACAAGCAAAAGACAGAAAAAAAATGTTGTTTTCAAAATTATTTGGGAATAAAAATGCCATGTAATATATCAGTTAGGATTTGACCAAAAGACCCCGGAATAAAAGATGAAAGTGTTAACAAGAGATCTTGAAAATTTTCTAGTATTTAATAATGTTAGAAATTTGTAAAAGTCTCTAGTAATCTCATTTCTAAAGAATACACTACTTAGATGTTGTAGGGGTCTAGTCCATTAAAGCCAAGGGGATTTTAAAATTTGGAAATATGTTATTTTATGACATATTTAACTGGAGGAAATTTTCTATGGCATTCTTAAATATTTATATTTTATTGCTTACATAATTACTTAAGCAATACTTATTTGTAAGAGTAAAATCTTTGATATTATATACCAACTTTTTGGTCTGGCCTTGAGAATTCTAGGTAATAAGACAATAAAACACACTGTCTCTGACCCTGATTTAACCTTAACAGATAAAGGAGAATATGTGCATAAATCTAGCACAGAGTGATATTTCTTAGTTCCATGACCAGGTGGAAGGCGGAGGGAAGTGTGAACCTAGTTGTCAACCAAACCATATGTTAACTAGTAATTGCAAATTGCTAAACATCACAGATCATCAGGGAAATGCAAATCAAAACCACAATAAGAAAACACCTCACACCAGTTAGAATGACTATCAGCAAAAAGACAAGCAATAGGGTGAATGTTGAAACCACTGTGTTGTTAATGTGAAACCATCACAAGATTGTATATCAATGATACTTCAAAAAAAAAAAAAAAAAGACAAGCGATACAAGTGTTGGCCAGGGTGTGGAGAACAGGGAACCCTAGTGCACTGTTGGTGGGAATGTCAAATGGTGCCGCCACTGTGGGAAACAGTGTGGAGGTTCCTCAAAAAATTAAAAATAGAACTAGCTTATCATCCAGCAATCTCTTCTGGGTATATAGCCAAAGAAAATGAAATGAGGATCTCAGAGAGGTCTGCACTCCCATGCTCACTGTAGCATCACTCCCAATAGCCATGATATGGAAACAACTTAGTGTCCATCAACAGATAATGGATAAAGATGATGTGGTACATACATGCAGTGGACTATTACTCAGCCATGACAAGGAAGATCTCTTATTTGCAACGATATGGATGGAGCTTGAGGGCATTATGTTAAATGAGATAAGTCAGAGAAAGACAAATACTGTGTGATGTCACTAATATGTGGAATCTAAAAAAGAAACTCAGAGAAGCAGAGTGTAGATTGGTGGTTACCAGGGTTTGGGGTGGAGGAAATATGGAAATACTGGTCAGAGGGTACAAATTTCCAGTTATAAGATTAACAAGTTTGGGGAGCTAATGTACAATATGGTGATTATAGCTAACAATACTGTATTGTATACTTGGATGTTGACTGTAGCTAATAATACTGTACCATATGCTTAAATGTCCTTGCCTCAAGAGAGAAACACTACTTATGTGACAAGAATGAAGGTGGTAGCTGATACTATGGTGGTAATCATGTTGCATTATCTAAATGTATCGAATCCACATGTTGTACACCATAAACTTACACAATATTATGCATCAATTATAGCTCAGTAAAGCAGGAAAAAAAAATACAGGTTTCCCCCATTATCTGAAAGTAGAGTGTTCCTATGAAAACTTTGGTAAGATGAAATGGCATAAAGCAAAGTGTATCCTTTGATTCCTAAAGTTCATGTTATGTCGCCTCATTCTTTTGAAAGGTCTGCATTAGTACTCTCTGTTTCGCTAACCAAAAGAAAGCCAGAGGATCTTCACTTTTACAGCAAAAGCCATTATCATACAAATGTAGTTCTTTCAAAAAAGTGATTTGGCATAACTCCAACTTTAAAAAAAATTTTAAGCTTTATTATTTTTAGATTTTATGTATGCACTCATTTACTATATTTTTATTGCAGTAGAGTTGATATACAATATTATATTCATTTCAAGTATACAACATAGCTACTTGACAGTTACCTACATTATTAGATGCTCACCCCAACCTGTGTAGTTACTATCTGTCAACATAGACAGATGTTACCAAACCACCAGTTATATTCTTTATGCTGTACTTTCATCCCCATGACTGATTTATATTAATTTATATTATGATTGAGATTTTGTGCCTCTTTATCCCCTTTACCTATTTTACCCACCCACCCTGACCCCTCTCCCCATGGTAACCATCAATCACTTCTCAGTGTCTCTGATTCTATTGCTGTTCTGTTTGCTTTGTTTTTAGATTCCACATATAAGTGAGGGCATATGTTTGTCTTTCTCCGCCTGGCTTATTTCATTCAGCATAATACCCTCTAGGTCCATCCATATTCTTGTAAATGGCAAGATTTCTTTTTTTATGGCTGAATAATATTCCAGTGTGTATGTGTACCATATTTCTTTATCCATTCATCTACTGATGGACACTTTGGCTGTTGGCATATCTTGGATTTTGTGAATAGGGTAATGTGAAATTTTGGAAAGTTGGGTATACCTGTATCTACATGTTTGCATATATGTATTTCTGGGAGAAGAAACCAAAAAATTAGTTTTGAGTGAATTGTTCTTTTACTTTGTTACTGAGAAGGCAAATGAACATATGAAAGTGTGAAATATGCTTTAGTTAGTTGCTGAGAGTATCTAATCTCTCAGTTCTACCCCTGCCCTTCTCTATCCCCCTTCCCACATGTGGGGCTGAAAGCCTGCAAACTACTCTCCCCAGAGTCCCTTGCCAGTTGCTTTCCTGTTAAGTTCCACCAGTGGGAGACATGGGCAAGGGAATTGGGATGAGGGCAGAAGCCATGTTTTTCCTCCTGTCTTCTGACAGGAGCATCTGGTAGCAGAGGCCACTGGCTGGAGTGAGCTCCAGATTCTCGCTCAGGCCACATGGCTCTAATGACAGCAGCAGGGAGTGTTGGAACAGGCCCCGCGCCAGAGGCCCCAGAAGCAGCGTTGGCAGAAGGGGGTCCTCGGCAGCTTCCGAGGCCTGCACCCTTGGTTCTGGGTAGTACCATTGCCCCTCACGCCTCTGGTCCTGGGCATGATAGCGATTCCCTGCAGTCACTGGTCTACAGGTGAACTTACCTCTGCTGGCTCATGTAGATCTTTCAACATCGTTGTGACCCATTTCCTGTACTAAATTCCCTCTGTTTGAAATGCCTGAGGTGGTCTCTGTTATCCTGACTGGACACTGACTAATATAATTTATGGAAGTTTTTCTCTGATCCATAACTATTTCCTTTCAGATGATGTTACTCAGACAGGATGGTGTCACATTTTTATGGCAACGGAGATATTTATGGTATAACTGACAAGCAAAAAGCCAGTGACTGTAACACTAAGGTGAGAAGAATTCGTCTTCTTGTGGTGTTCCTGCAGGTATGCCAGTGCCCCGCTCCTGTCAGGATAGTCTTGGGTTGAACCTCCAGCAGTTAGGAAAACCTTTGATACTGCACAAATATGGACTTCTTTTTCTCTTATCTGAGGGCGATGAAGTTGAGGGGAAAAAGGACCATTGAGAGCCGTACTAATTTCCACCTGTTGTGACCACACGTCTTATTATAGGAGCTCATCAAAATTATTGTATAAAAGGTTTGCCAACCACTTTGTAAACGTCTATGTATATACAGGAAGTTATTGATAAAGTTTTAAGGAAGGTATTTGCCTCACTCTTTTCATTTTTGTTGTGTTTTATAAACTATGTGGTCCAATCCTGTTCTAAAAACTGATCTGGGTCCATTAGAAGGTAAGACATGTATGTCAGAATGTCAGTCAACTACATCATTAAGCACACAGACTTAGTTCATCAGTTACTGTTATTATTATTTTTGTAACAAGACTTTCTTGGTGAAGAAAGCAGTATGCCATTCATGTGGTTGAACATAACTGCTCTAAAAGATTTTAATAATGAATTCAAATTCAGTGCTCCTTTCTTCAAAATTTCATATCATTTTGCATATACTGTGATATAGAATTTAAGAATAACATATAATAATATGATAATACAAATAAGAATTCATTGATGGTGATTCTGTCTTCTTCATTGATTGTGACATCTTTGAAGATAGCCTATGGCCTCATAACAATAACAATTTTTTTCTAATCATTTACCTTTAGGCAACTGGCTAGCATATTATAAATATTTGTTATATAAATGAATACATGAATATATAAAGAAACATCAGATTCTTATTGATTTTGAAGGAAAACAAGACTAAGGTATAAAATATCTAAAGGTAGGAGAATCAAACTAGTGACATAAATAAAGGACAACTCCAGATTTTATTTAAATAATGGACAATTTACAAGGAAGAGCGTAGGAACAAAGGACTACTACTAGCTCGAGTCCCATCGCTCATAGGCACAAAGGGATGAAGCAGACGGCGGTAATTTTACTAGAAGGAAGCAGAAGGGAGAGAATCATCTCAAGCTGTGTAGAGCAGAGCAATGAATTTCGGTGGAAGAGCAGCATAAGTCAAAGCAATCGAGCGGAAGGAAAACAAAGGGATAACATCTTGACCTCACTTTCCCCCTTCCATCTGACTTCCTGTGGGTTCACCATGGGCTGAACCCAGCGGGAACCCAAAGGGCGTGGAAGCCCGTCGATGCATTGGTACAGGTCAGACTTCCCAGGCACCGAGCATGCACAGAAGTGCAGTGAATAGGACGGAAGATGCATCACATGCAATGACAGCTTTCCTTCCAACAGATTTTTCTTTTGCTCCACTGAAGGAAAGGATTTCTGAAAGACATACATGAAAAGAGAGATACAAGGTTTTTATTTGAATGGAAGTCTCTATACAACATTGCCATTTATTCTGAGGCATTTAACCATTTAATGGTTTTTCATTTTAAGAAATATTTCAGACACATATAAGAGGGTTTACCTAGGGAGAACAATCATGTACCTATCACCCAGCCTAATAACTAAAACATTATGAAAAACAGATTGAAGAAATGGCAGTCTCCCCATTCACATTCCCTTCTTCCTCGGCAGAGGCAGCCAACGTCATTCTCATTCATTTCTTTGAAATGTTACTATATATCTTTTCCCGCCCAAACAATATATATGATTGTTCAATTGGTAAATGTATCAGTTTCTCAAGATGAGTAAGTTCTAGAGGTCTGTGTGGCGTACAGCCTATAGTATTGTCCACTTAGACATTGGTTAAGAGGGTAAATATCCTGCTTTGTTCGTACCACAAAGAAGAAAGGAAGAAAGAAGGAAAGAAATAAAGGATTTAAGAAAGTTTGGGAGGTCATGGACATTATCTATTACCTTGAATTGTAGCGGTGGTTTCACGGGTGTGTGTGTATGTCAAACTCACTAAAATGTGTACATTAAATTATACCTCAATAAATCTGTTAAAAAAACATATATAAATGATATCACAAAGCATGCATTTTTCTGCAGCTTGATGTATTTTACTCAACATTTTTATTTTGGGGGCTGTATGCAGGTTGATCCATTTAGCACGATTTTTTTTCATTCACTTTCATTGTTCTGCAGTATTCTATGACTTGATGCAAATCCACTCACCACTGCGTTCAACATTAGAATGCTATGATTTTAAAAATCAGGATGTTTACTGCAGTCATGTTTTCTCTATATTGGTTCATTTCTTTACCAGGTTGCATTGTGCAGTAGCGGAGATCAGTGAAACCCAGTTCTTGTTTGTTTTTTTTAGTTACCCCAGAACAGAAGAAACTCGAGGTAAATTTTATCTTTCTTCCAACCTTATCCTCACCTAGGCAAAGTGCTTGGAAGGGAATCTAGCACAGAGGAAGTGCTAAAAAGCACCCTCTGAGGGCAGGGGAGCCTTTGGGTGAGGGGCCAGAATGGGTTTTGATCTCAGCTGCGCTACTTAGTGTCTCTGGGACTTTGTGCAAGTTACTCGGCTTTTCTGCGCCTCAGGCTCCTCGTCTGTGAAATGGAGCATAAAAATGGGCCGCACCTCAAAGGGGCTTTTGAGGATTAAGAGTGAATGAGAATATGCAAAGAATATAGGACAGACCGGGCTAGCGGCACCTTACTCTGTTTGTTTTGACAGGTTCCTACACCCTTGCTGCAGGCTTGCGCTCTCTGGACTCTGTACCTCCACATCCGCACTCCCCTGGGCACACCAGCTCTGGCTCGGGCACGCGTGAGCTGGCGAGTCACCCCGTTCAGCGGCAGTTCCCTGTACCACCGTCCTGCTGAATGAGTCTGACATGCTTCTGGGGGCTGAGCACATCTTCCTGGTACGGCCCAGTTGCCACCGCACTTCTATTTCCAGTCTAGGTGAGACCATAACCCTCCACTTTCCTTCATCAGCACTTTGACATGAAGACTGTCAAATGTATGTTGCCTTTCTTTTTCCAAGCATATACATTTTTGTTGAATAAGGTGCTGGGAGCTGAACTGGTGACATGACCCGAACTTCTAAAGTTGTATTCCCTTTCTTTCGGTTTGATGCTTCTTACTCGTACAGCCTGCATTTCTTCCAGCTGGAGGTGGGGTGGGGTGGGGACCAGGGCTCTGCGCCGTGTGTGGTAGCAAAGCCAGGCTTGTCCGCCTCATCCAGTTTCCACCGAGAAGGCCAGGAGGGTCTCACCCCAGGGCTGCCGCCTCCCCATCTGACACTCCCGGCTCCTCATCTGCCGTTCCGCCAGCCCTTTGTTTTGTGAGCATCCCTTATCTGCTGCCACCCTTGCTGCCCACCTGCTGTCAGCCCTCGGACCCCTGCTTCCCTCCCCCAGGGATGGATCCACGACTGGGTGCAGCACCTGGAGCCTGGCTTCCTTGCCGCATGGCCTGCCAGCTGGGCCAGGCGTTGCTTCCACTTGGGCCATTTTTCTTCCAGTGCTTCACTTTCCTTCCTCCAGTCTGGTGTCTTTTATGGAATATCAGTCCCATATAATGGGCACACCCCAAGTTCTGGCCGGTTTAAATTCTTTCCTACAGAGCTCCTGGGCTGCATGCAGATTAGGGTCTCCGGATGTTCCATGTCATGGAAAGAGCCTGGATTGCTCAGGGCACACAAGGGGCCTTTAGGGGTGGTGTGGCTGGGCTCTTTGAGTCACTCCAAAACACTACACTTCCTACCCAAGTCAGCAGCAGCTGCTCGAGTCCCCATGTTGGTAGGGCAGTCATTTTGGAAGCAGAAAGCCCAGGATCCATAAAGCTTAAAATGACAATTATATCCAACTAAGACTGTTCTTGAGAAACTATGTGAATGAGAAGTATCAGAGATGTAAAAATTTTTAATCATTATTATACAAAAATCTGTTCTGTGTTTAAGGTGTGAAAGGAATATTGGAGTCTTTATGATGTACGAATACCTAAAAAGACCAGTATAGGCTGTTCCCTTCAGCAGGTGGCATATTAACTAAGTATTCTTCTGTCCTGTAAATGATGCCCAGACTAGCCTGACAGTCACCGGCTGGGATTTGATGAGGAGCTAAGGGACACTCTGTGCCCTCATGCAGCTTATGTTCCTGTAGTTTTAGGGTTTGACGAGACTACGTGCTAGGATTTTGGGAAATCTAGTTACTTCGCATCCAGAAAAGGTGGATATTCCTAGCGTGGAAGCACATCTTATGAGTCAACTATCTGTTTGAGGACAAGGGACAAAAGAATGTCCAGAATCTCGTGGGGAAGTTAGATGTGAGCACAACTAAAAGATACCGTGAAAAATGCTATGATAGAGAGCTCAGAACAACAGAATGCATGATATATAACATATAATAAAATATAATATAAAAATGCTATGAAGAGAGCTTAGAACATTGGGCTTTAATCAGGTTTCACAAGAGGGTAAACTTAGGCTATAATAACAAGCTAGTAAATGAGTTTCAGAAAACAGCACAAGGCTGGACCAGACTAGAGATTTCCAAGGCTGAGAATCAAAGAGACATCCAGAAGGTAGTTACAGGACAGTTCAGGACACTGGAAATTAGGAAAGGATTCTCAGGCACTTGATGTGGAAGGACCTTCCTCCCCCAGGGTCAGTGATGAAGGCAGGCCATCTAGGGGTGATAATATCTGGGGGAGGTGTAGAACCACCAAATAATGGTGGAGCCCTTGTTATTTATCTAAAATAATAAAAATAACCAGAAGCTCAGGTTTATAGCCTGAGAACTCTGCTGTCTGGTTGGGCTTTGTGCCACTGCAAAATGAAATGAGAAAGTTATTAAAATAATGCAAATTCTTACTAAAAGTAAGCATTGTTGATAACAGAAACTTCTTGTAATTCAAGGTTTATTATGTGAAAACTATCCAATAATTGGTAGGATTTGGAGGATAATATACTGTTCCTTTCCAGTTCCCATGTAAGAAAAGGAAAAGACTTCAGTCAAGCTGGATAGGATCAGAATAAGACAGGAAAACTTCATTCATCTCCAGAATACTCTTGATTTAGTTGTGATTTTGTCTTTCATATATGACAAGCCCCTGAACCACCATCGGGGGGAATATCTTTTGGTTCCCCTAGTCAGCCCCTCAAAGGCGAGGTAACTGGATAAATGGCTTCACCTGATCGCTCAATAGCTAACATGCTGGCTACCAAATATAAGTATGCAAGGTCAGGAACATAAAGAGTCATAAGGTGTGGTGTACAGTCCCAACCTTCATAGAACTTAAAATCTCAATAGAAGGACATAGGATAAGAAAAAGCAATACTACATAGACTAGAGTTAAGGTATAGAATCAGGTCTTGGATCAGAGACCAGCCCCTACACTAACCCAGAACCACGATAGAAGAATATGTAAGTGGTGAAGGCTACACATTTCTATAGACTCAAATCAGCTCGATTCACTGAAATCAATTCCCAAAAGGTCAATTTGTCAAAACTGATGAATCATGGAAGACTTTTTTCAAAGTTTTATGTGCACTATAGCCTTTTCACCTCAGCCACTTTACTAAGGATTTATCCATTCAGTTTAGCTGGATGCTAATTTCATGCATATTTTACAATTTGGATGCCTCGTATTTCTCAGATGCTAAAGATTTATCTGTGACTGGTGGTCTTTTTCTTGAACCCAGTTCATAGCCTTCTCCATGTCGGTGGGCTTGTGTCCCACTCTTGAAACTGCGCCCCTGCGGTTGCAGCAGAGCTCCCTGCACCCTTGGGACGTGGAGCTGACATGTTCCTCCAGATGGTCTTTTGCTGGGTTTGCCATCGTGGTGCAATGGCTTTGAATAAACTGACTTTCAGCAAATTGACCCAAATCAGGTTAAATTAATGTCGAGCACTCCAGACTACCTCTGAACTTCTGTTTCTTTAAACGAAGTCTTTGTATTTCTGAGATATAAAATTAGAAACCACCTTACTATTTTTAGTGACTTTTAACAACTTTTCCATTTTTCCTCCTAGTATTGATAACTGTTAGCAAAAATAATCTTTACTCTATTTTTAAAAATCTTACCCTTTACTCTCTTCAAAGAATAAAGTCCTGAATCTAGCATAATCTATAAACGAACCACTCATTGGTATTAGGAGCTTAGATTCTAGTTCTAAACACTTACATGAACTCCTTAACACTCAATATTTATTTCTAGGAAATAGAGATAAGTCAGCAGTCTCTACCTTCCATGTAAATAACATAGCAAAGGAAATCGAGGTGATAAAGTAGCTACTATGATCGTTGAGGAGGAAAAGAATAGACTAATTGAGCTCACTAATAGGCTCCAATAATATTTGCCTAGCACCTTTGCTCAAGAAATTGTGTTGTATACCATGGATAATTAAAAAAAAAAAGTGACTGTAGCCATACATAAGTAATGAGATGGGACAAAGGGCAAAGTCTCCGGCACGCCGTAGAGGCTCCTTCTGAACCGGCTCCTGCTGTCCTCTTAGCTGCGTCTCCAACCTTTGCCCCTGTGACTGTACGGAGCCATGCACACCACCCCTCGCTCCACGAGACCCCAGCACCCCGTGTGCTGAGCCGTCCGCCTGGAGCGCTGTGCCCCCTTTCTGTTCTGGCCTCTGCCGATCTCTATTAGTTCTCTTTCCACGCTCTTCCTTTATCCTCTTACACTGATTGCGGGATTTTCTTTTATAATTCCATACTTGCATATTTTATCTTCTATGTTGTAACCTACTGCTTTCTTATTTTTCTTTCTTCTTCCAGACTATGAGCTGTTGGGAGCTGGGACCACTTGACTGAGCAGCTGACATAGTGAGTGACACTGAATAGGTGCTCAGTAAATGCTAGATGAGTGTATCGATGATGAGTTTAATACAGCGCCTCAAGCACTTATTCATAGTTGCATTCCCAGCACTGTATAGGCAGGAAGCATGGTGCAAAAGGGGAACTGGCCTGTAAACTGGGGGGCCAGAGCCATGAACTGCCCCCCGCTCCCCACCCCACACACCCGTAGCAACAGCACCACAGCGCGGCAGGGCCGCTCGCTCTCTCTCTGAGCTGCGGATGCTGGGAGACTTCCAGACAGAGGGCTGGCGGGTGCTGCCCTTAGGGGAGGCTTCATATCCGCCAAACCAAAGCGGGAGAGGGGGAATTAGTGAAGAGAGAGAACGAGGAAAGAACAGGGTCAGTAATGGGCAAAGCAGACAGTTTAATGGTCATCTGTTACTAGGACATGAGGGCTTCTTTTCTTTTCAGATCCCTTCTGTTCTTCCTGAGATGTAAGCGCAGGAAGGGAAGGATGACACGGGGAGGGAAAACCTATGTGAAGCCATGAAACACAGACATCACGGAATTGTTTCAGCAATCTTTTATTGTCAGAAAAGGATTCAAAAGATAAATCAGCATGGGCTGCCTGGGGATTATGTTATGGGGATTTTGATTATCAAATAACTAAGAATTACTCCATTGGGCATATTTGTAGTCATTCCCTGCTAGGGATGAAAGAGGATGATGTAAGCTTCAAGAGTAACGTGTGATATGTTTTGGAAGAAATAACTGGAAAAAAATAACAAGAACTTCTGGCTTGATGTTCCAGGAACACAGCTAAGCAGGCCAAGATTTTATTAAAAGAAAAAAAAGTGCATATTACAGAATGAGAAGACAATGCTGTGTGGATAAAAAAGGCACTGGGATGTGTTAAGCTGGCTGGATAACATAGAACATGACGATGGAAATGTGACTAAAAGGCATAGAAATGGGGCTAGAAAAAAACAAATGTAGAAAATTCATTTCTGGGAGCAGATAGAAGTTAATGTTGATAAATGAAATCACAGCTTTATAAGTGAATTTGTGAGTTTTGAGGAATTGGATGACTTGTGCTCATATAATCAGCATCTTGGGAAACTGCATTTAATTCAATTCTTAAAATCTTAATCTTGAGGAGGAGCATATTAATTCTAGAATTTAGCATATTTGAATAGGAAACATATTAAAGAGAAGAGGGAAAAACAGAGGTATCCAAATTTGATACTGTGTTTATTTTGTAGAAGCAGATAAAAGATCTCTTAAAGGAAAAAATTAACTAAAGAGAGAACAATTATTTAGAGGGAGCAGAGAATATTAGGTATGGGAAAAAAATCCCAGTGTGATACATCAACCTGATTCTTATTTTGTGACCACTAACTTGCTAGGAGGTACTGTCTGTCTTAACATGCCTTTTATTTTGTTTTAGAAAACCAAAAGGACATTGCTTAACTCAATCCTGCTTGGCAACATTATGTTGGGACATAGATTCCAGGAACTGTGTTATATATAGCAGGGGCAGGATTCCATGAGGGTAAGATAAGATATGAAAAGAATAGAGAAATAATGAAAATGGACACCTTAACTGTGTTTGGAAGAGGACAAGGGAAGTTAAAGTGGAGCACTGGGAAAAGTACTCTGGCTGAGGCCCGGATTGTCAGAGAAAGGCTTTAGAAAACCAGAGTCAAAGAGAATGATGGGGCAAGTCCATCTTGATATCCCAATGTGTACTGGTCCAGGGGGCAGGAGAAAATTTAATCATCTTTATATTTAGACAGAAGATCCTAGATCAGGTCCCCACTGTCTAACTTCCTTTGGTTTCAAATGAGTCCTTTTGTCCCCTGTAATATTATCTGGGACCCCAGGTCAGTAGGTCACACATTCTGTAAGCACTTAGATAATAGTACTGGCTGAGGTCTTGCAGGCAAGAAAGGCAGACCCGGGAAAATGTGTCAGTCAAGATACATGACTGCATTTTCCAGGGTGAAAGGAGTCTATGGGGTCAACTTGGCACCAAATTGGTCTGGAGAGTTAGTGCCATACTGGGGACTAAACACCAGTCTCTGTTACTAGCAGGCTTGGACCTTTCGGCAGAAACAGCATTTAAATTAGCTTTGGTGAGCGGAAACCCATGCCTTCAGGCTTACGCCTCCACGCTGACACGGCAGCTTTCCCGTTCATGTGCCCGTTGTGCCAGTCCTGGCGTAGTCAAGCTGCTGACGTCCACGGACGGTTGTTCCATGTCCTCCTTTGTTATTTTCTCTGAGGTAGATGCTCTCTGATGCTGTTCTCCCACAGGTTTGTCCATGGGTTTTTCCTACTGCCACAGGTCTGTCCTAGGCCTCTATGTCTTCAATCTTATTATTTGTACTTTATGCCATATTTATTCTTGGCGCAAGCCCCTTCTCTTCCCACAGAAAATGGGTGACCAGGTGGACTACCGGAATCACTGTCCATTGGGAGAAATTCCTTCCCCACTTCTTTATAGGGTCTATCCATTTTTAGCTTACACTCACACATTGAGTGGATCAGCCTGTGAAACAAGCTTGACCATTTTCTTCTTCCATTAGTTAACCGTGATGGACTCTCCATGGAGCCGTAGGTGTGAGCTGGGGTAGGGAGACGAGTAACATAAGGGTCTGGGGCACCTAATCTCAGATGTGCCATTTCCATGTTATGGAATTGTTGCTGGGCCCACCCAGCCTTATGATCTCGTGGTTCCGATAGAATTCCGCTTGTTCTCTCACATCTTTTCTGTGACATAAGAATCCTCTCATTCACTTAAGTTTCTGTAGTCGGGTCTTTGACATTAGCTGCTGAATATAATTTCTAACTGACAAAAACTTGATATCTTATAATATACTACTCAATTCATGTTGTGTCATTTACTGTCAGTCCACAAACGTTGCTACAGTTGCAATAAAATCAGAAGCTTACACCAGAATATAGACCAATTTCTTCCCTAAATACACTATTTAATTCAATGGACTTTTTAGATTTTGGTTGTGAGATGTTCTCAATGAAGGACGGGGCATGTTGATTTGCATTCTGTAAGCTCTTTATCTCACGGTGTGGAAACAGGGGCACCTTGAGTAACACTGATTTAAGACATACATCCCCCAAAGTGCACTCTTGAGACAAATGAACTTGGAGGTAAGTAAAAATTCCTTTATTTAATTGTTGATTCCATTCTGAAATTTAAACCTGTGATTATTGACTGCGGCTACTGAGAAGTCCTCTTTTGAGAAATCCCTTAGCCACGTCACTATCTTAGTCTTAGAATCAGGATAGTGAAAAATTATTACACAACATTTGGTTTCACAGGCTGTTGTGATCCTAGCCATGTCTGACCTTTTGTTTACTTCAAAACTGACTGAAAACCTTCCATTATGTGCTTCCTCGCATGCTGTTTGTCTGACATCACACTTCACTGTACCATAAGGCAACTGTTTTGCACATAGATCTGCTTCAGCTGCAGATTGGAGATTGAATCCAATGGTTCACCCACACAGAGTAAGCACTAAATATTCAGTGGTATTATTATTACTTGTCCTTGGGCTGTTCATCATTATTCAACTTCTCCCATTATTCCCTCCACCTCAGGTCTCACTGTGTTTATCAAAAGATATTTACACAGACAGAGATGTGTAAATCTGTAAGAACAGCTTTGATTTACGCAGTTTCTCAGTTAAGCCCCAACTTGAACCTCTGCAGCTCTATCTGTATCTGCAGGAAATCTGTCCTTGCTGTCCGGATCCCATAAGTCTTTAAACTTCCGAGTGAGGGTAAAAAATGCTCTACATCAAGATCATACCATTCTTGGGGAGCACTTTATTCTCAGTGTGTGCACAGCTTTTCTTACTGTGTGAATTCAGTTGGCATTGATCCATTAGAAATTCTGAGGTAGAACCCTTTCCTCCTTGTCGAATGATTGAATGGTACAATTCTCATTATCCTTTTACTCTAAGGAGGACAGCCTGATGGATATGGCAAGGATAATGCTTTTTTAACTTCAGAATTTGATTTCCTTTCAAGAAAATGTACTTTTTGAAGGGATTCTGTGGCTGGTCAAGTAGAAGCCATTTCTAGCTAAGTCACCTGCAGATCGGTGGAGGATGCCCGAGTAAAGAGGGACAGTAGCTGGAATTTCCACTTGGGGATGAAAACAGTCTGTGACAACAGAGCAGCTATGATAAAGTTAGCATCTTAAGTTCCTGTAAGGTTAGAAAGGGCAGAAGGTAAGGAACAAAGTTCTCAAAAGTGACTGGACCTGAAAGAAACCAGGGAAAAGAGAAGGTCTGGGGAGAGAGGGGTCAGAGAGGGTGGAGCAGAGGAAAGCCTCAGCAGAGCCCAGGTTTCTTTCTTTTTCCAGATCCATCCTTGAAGGCCTTTTCCTGTCTTGCCCTTCTCCTCCCTTTTCTTATTCTAAGGACTAAATATATTTGCATTTAATTCAATTTGTAGTTGAAGAAATCATGTCACCTGTCAATGCTTTAATTACTGATAGGCACATCTAATATTAAAAATATTTATTCGTGGTGTGGCATGGGCACTGGCTAATCAGAAAAAAACATTACAATCAATCAAAATGATCATGAGCCACAAATAAAGTGGCTTATAATTAATCATCCACAATAGGACACTCCTGAGAGTTAATGAGACGCCCTCAATAGTTATACTAGCATGAGAGCCATTACCTGGGGTCATCTGGCCATAAATGAAGAAGACTTTCCCACTGTGTGCTGGTTAGAGTAAAATTAAATTTGGCTTGGGTTCTTTTTCAAATCTGTAACATTTTATGTATCTATTGAACATATTTACTTTTAAGGGTATTCCATAGATTTACCTAAAACTGGTTTCTAGAGCACATTTCTGAGAGAATACAGCCCTGCCTGAGGGAGCACCTTACAGGCAACAGTTCTTAGCCTCTGGCCCCCCCATGGAAAGACACATAGATATACATCCAGATATGAACATAGGTGTAGATTTCCAAAACGATCATAATAGTTCTTGAGTGTTACTATAAGCCAGGCTCTGTCAACTTTGCAGATGACAAAACCGAGGTATTAGGACGGGTGCATGGCTAATATGTGATGAGATGAGCTTCCACTTTTTGATGCTACGTGATAGCACCTCCCAATACCTGGGTCTTCCTCACTGCTGACACTTTGCAGTCCTTCTTAGAGTTTTATAGGCAGGGGACAAATAAATCTACCAATTATAATTTCATGTAAAAGTCGCGGTGACACATGTAGGGTAGAGTTATAACTAAACCGTATGGGTGAGGGAGAGCTTCCTGGAGGAGGGCGGCCCGGTGGGAATGGTTAAGGCTGGATAGGAACCCAACACAAAATTCTGCATGAAATGATTCAGGAACTAGAAGTATTCTGGGATAGTTGGAGGTGAGGTGATGGAGTTTGTGCTGAGGTAATAAGGGTGACGGCATCCCATGCATCTTTGGGAGTCATTTCAAAGGACTTCCAGTGTAGTAACAGTGTGACCATGTGATTCATTTGCATTTTAGAAAGACCTTTCTGGCAGAGGTGTGGTGGACAGATTAATAAGGGGCCAGGTTAGTGGCAGAGAAAACAATTAAGAATTAAAGGAATTTAGATGAAAAAGCACTGTCTTGAAAAATTACCCGCTACCCTCTTCCTTACTTCCAAAGCAAAGAGTCAGGCAGCAAAGAATGAAAAAAGCAGAGAAACAAGAATGGTGCCCTAAGGAATTAGGATACGGGTGAAGGAGAGACATCTTGAAAGCTACAAAGGAGGCCAGGTGACCCAGCAACTGGCAGGTGGAAGGGAGGGGGAGGGAAGATGCAGGAATGGAGGAAGAGGTGAGGAGGAGAGAGAGATCTCTTTCCGTGTCACTTCCGATCTTGCCTTAGTCTTTTGTTTCGTTTGTCCCTGCGACGAGTCCTGAAGCGTCTCCCTCACCTTCCTTCTTTTCTTTCACATAGTTGGTAAATGTAATTACTTCACATTATCTGCAGCGGCTGCAGTAAGACAAGGTCAAACCAGAATCGTTTCTGCAGAGTTGTGGGCCTCTCGGTCGCTTCTTATCACCTCCCCACTCTTCAGCTTTGGCATCATACTTGTTGAGGAGGTGGTAAGCAAAATTGAGGTAAAGAAAATAAAAAAGCACTTCATTCGGTGAATGTTCAATGACTATTTATGTATTTAAAACCATTCACTTTGACTGACTCAACGTCATGTGCATGAAGTGATTCACACCAAGTCAGGATGAAACAGCTTGTGCCCTGCACTGTGCCTCTTGCCCCGTTGCTGGGTGAGCTTTCTTCTCTGACTCTCACTGCTGAAGATTTTATCTTATCACATTCCCATCTTTACTCCCTGTTTAATGTAACGAAAGCTACTAGCTGTACACTAGCCAAGCTGCTCTCTTTAGCAGAAGTAGAAAAGAGTACAATCAAAAAAAGACAGTAAGCCTTTGCCACAAATGTAGTGAAAATGTAATGTTTTAAAATATAGATTGAAGTTAAAGATACCTGTCAAAAGATTGGCAACTGAAAACATTCACTCTACTGTGATGCATCTTTGTGTGGGTGTGTTCGCAGGTCCTCAAAAATGAAGGCTTAACCCTGTCATCAGAGAAAAACATATAGAATCATATTTTTAGAGCTAGAGAAACTTAGAAAAAGATTTTTACTCTGATCTCTTTCTTCGACAGATAAAAAAAGCTAAAGGAAAGAAAACATAAATGAATTACCCTCTCAGGTGAACTAAAAAGTGTGAAACTTTTATATCATTGAAATTACATTTCATGTGTTGGATCTTATGGATGGCGTATTAGAAGGTAGCTTTCAGTTAAAGATACGTAACTTGTGAAGATTTGTTATCTTAAATGTGATTATATGATTTTTAAAATGAGACTTGCATTAGTTAGGGCCTCCGTCACAAGGTACAGATGGGGCGGCTTAAACAACAGTACTGTGTTCCAGTGGAGGCTAGACTGAGGGGTTGGCAGGATTGGTTCTTCCGAGGCCTCTCCTTTTGGCTTGTAGAGGGCTGTCACCTCCCTGTCTTCACAGGGCCTTCCCTCTGTGTGCATCTTTGTCCTAATCTCTTCATTTTACAGAGACACAGGTCACACTGGATTAGGGGCACCCTAATGACCTCATTTACTTTAATTCCCTCTTTAAAGCCCCTATCTCCACACACAGTCACATTCTGAGCTACTGGCGATAGGACTTCAATTACATGAACTCGGGTGGTGGTGGAACACAGTCCAGCTCATAACAATACTGATGCTAAAAACTTTTTGTGTGATGATGCATTGATAAAAGTATTAGGTAAGTCTATAAGAAAACAGAATTTATAGGTACTAGATAATAGAATTTATGAAAAATTTACACATCGTTTTAGGAATGCACTTCAAATAAGG
Source organism: Phataginus tricuspis (assembly GCA_029783875.1). Taxonomy (NCBI): domain Eukaryota; kingdom Metazoa; phylum Chordata; class Mammalia; order Pholidota; family Manidae; genus Phataginus; species Phataginus tricuspis. The sequence goes on along the minus strand of JAQQAC010008719.1, from coordinate 1,364,772 downwards.
AAGCAGAACTAGACAGAATTTTGAAGAAAAGTAAGAGGAAACAAATGAACTATGATGTAAACAAATGGAACAGAGAAAGACAATGAAGATTAAAGACAGAAGATTAAAAAAAAAAAAAGACTGCAGAAAATGACCAGGGAACAGAGTGGTTCTGTTTGTACATTTGTGTCTGTGTTTTTCTGAGAGTGATACTGGAATTGCTCAATGTGATTCCTTTTTTTTTTCTATTAACAAAATCTGATGATTTAAGACATTAAGAACAGAGAATAGGAAAATATATTTTCACAGCTAAACCAAATCCACTCCTTGACTCTGATTTTCTGAGACTGGATCCCTATAGACATTACTTTTGCCAACTGCTAGAACAACACAAACCACCAAAACCTTGGGTGAAAAAAGAGCGCTAATGATTTTAAATTAAAGAAAATTCCAAATGGGAAACTGAATATATTTTTGAATTATTATATGGGTGTAGACTACTTATATTTCCAACCTTTCTTCTTACCATACACTTAGGATAATATTCACTGGACCAAAAAAAAAATCCAATTTAAATGTTGGAAAGATTAATCAAAGCAATAATTCTAGGAAAAAAAGCAGAAAATAAGCACATCCCTTCATCTAAATCTTGGACTCAAAAGACCCTACCAAAATGCAAAAATAATGTATGAGGTATTTTTCATACTTGATACACAATTTTAGCATAAGATTCCTCTGCAAGAAGTTTCTAAAGAACAGAAATATTCATAAAACAGCTGATGCAAGTACCACATAACTAATTCATGAACAATTTCGTTCCACTCAAGCATTTAGGAGGTAAACGTTACCCATTTCCATGTATTTACATTTTTCGGCCAAAACATAACTTTAGAGCACACAGAAAAAACGATACACATAAAAGTGAAAAAATGTGTTTAGCAATGATTCTGCAACTGATATGATATGAGTATGCAATCCAATGGGCCATGCTGGAGGGAGGAAAGATGGACTCCTGGGTGCGTGCCAGGGTTAGCCTTTGATGCCTCCTGTATATCCGGGTCAGGAAGGTAGAAAACACATTTTACTCTTAATTATGGGGTTTGGAGGGAATGAGGCATAGAACACACACTCGATCTGCTGTTAAATATTTCGTTTCAAAGCTAAGCACTAAATTGTAGCATAGAATTAAATTACTTTTACAGACTTTTTTTCTTACTTGTTTTTCCTGAACTTCGCTGTGGCATTTTGCGATGATGTAGTGTAAGGAGTACTAAACTACAAGACAAAAAAAACCGACGAGGTGTGGCTAGTTATGTGACTATGAGCTGGTAACTTAGGCATGCTAGGCCTCTGTGTCCTTGTCGAGGAAATGAAATGATAGCTCTAGATGAGTATAGGTTGTATGGAGTGACTCTTGAGTAAATCTGGCTGGCAGACGTGTTTTTGGCCTTTGCGACGTTTCTAGATATGTTAACTAGTAACCAATATCAAAAAAGCAGGAGATTTCACTGAAATATAGGTTTCTGGCTTTTCTTGAAAAATTGGAACAATCTGGTCACTCAGGACCCACAGTTTTGCAAAGCAACAAGTTCTAAATGCAACAGATTTAAAAAATCTGATCGGGAATGTTCTCTTTAGGTTCTCCTGCCTCCAGCTACAGGACCCATTCAACTTGCTTATATTTTCTTGACCTCCTGACCGTTTTAAACATTTTAGTTTTCCATCCCTTGTCTAGAGAAATGGTTTCTAAATGTGTCTTACAGATAGATCCCTAGTCATCAGAAGTCAAGGGGCCATGGATTGGTTGGGGGGGCGTGTCCAACCTCTCATCATACAGTGCCTTCAATCAAAGAGTTCAATTTTTTTATTTGTTTTATATATTAAGATCTATATATTAAGATCTAAAATGACCTCTGGGGCGTAGACTTTTAGCTAATCCTTTAAAATGTTTTCTGTCCTTCTTCCATAGTAAGTGAGCATCACCTGGGCACATGAATGTTTGCAAGAAGCATTATGACTCCCAGCCTCCTTTGTGTCTAGGTATGGCCATGTGACTGATTTCCGGCCAATGGGACAGGAGCAGACGTGACGCATGCAACATTTCAGCTTGTGCCTGAAATAGGCATTGACGATGAGCAATCTTTTCATACTAGTGATGGCAGGGCAACATGATAGAAGGATCCTGGATCCCTGGATGACCTCATAGACCACAGTATCCCTTCTAGCAAAGTTTGCCTAGTTCTAGTGTTACATAAGAGAAAGATTAACTTGCATCTTGCTTAAGCCAATGTTAATTTCATCTCTATTACGTACATTTAAAAGTGTATCTGAATTAAAACAATTTCTTGGGTTCTTTCAAGCTCCAAGATTCTTTAATGATATTACCCTAGTTTATTTTGAATTTGAATATGATTTGACTGAAAAAAGGCAAATCATTGTTTTAAACTTTTTCAATTACTTCCTTGAATACTTTTTTTATTGAGTGGAACTTAAATAAATTTATTTTCTGTCATGCACATGGTTATATTTCTATGAAATCATTATGCAAAAATGCCAATGACCTAATGTATATTGAATAGGGAGTGTATGCTGTTTCTTCCAAATGATCAAATGTTATGGACACCCTTTACAGTTCCATTTCATCCAGAGAATGAATTTTCCCCAAGGGAGGGGAGTCAAATGTGCAAAATAAATGATGTGAGTTTGCTCTGTTTAACTACGTGGATGGCTTGAATAGAAAAAGATAAAGTTACTTAAGCTGCCCTAGAGAGGTCTTTGAGGTAGACTGTTTCAGGCTCAATTTAAAATCTGGCAATGATGGTCCCTAAAACTTGGACTGCTACAACTGTTGTTATAAATAAACAGAGGATTTCATTTTTTGAAGTCTGAGGAAACAAAATTTCTGTGGCAATGAATTTTATTTTATTTTTTAAATAGGGCACCTGAGTAGAGAATACTAATGTAGCTCATCATTTTGAATATATGTAAACTGCCCAACAAAATTCATGGGTTGTTCAAGATAAGAAAAAATCCAAGACTAACCAACTTTTGGTGTCATTCAAAGGGTGCCTTGGAAATTAAGTTTTCACTAAGTTTAATATCCGTCCCCTCCCTGCCCAAAAGTATGTTATATAATAGACACAAGACCCTGGGAAACTTTCAAATCCTCAAATTTAGATTTTAGATACAGGAGCAGCCACCGACAGAGATGATAAGATTAGAGTGAGTCTGAGAAGGCTCATATTTTGGGATAGGTATGTGCTTGATCTTTGGAAAATAAAATTCTTTCTTCATGATGTTTATAGAAGTGACATAAGCATCTCAGAATAAACTACGCTTTGAGCATAAACAGAATCTTTTAGACCAACAGAATATATGTGTCTACATATATGAATGAGAAAGAGTAGGCGCCATCTTGTACGAAGACACCAGTGGTTTGGGTTCTGGTTTGTTACTTATTTTTAATTCGTTAAGTCCTTTAGCTTCTTCATGCCTCAGTTTCCCCACCCAAACAAGGGAGATATATGCTTTCCTACTTATTGCCTGGGGCTGTTGTCATGAGAAACCCATAGACATCTTACATAAAGAAATGCCATCAAATAACTGGGTGGCTACATTGAGCATAGGAGCTCTACTATGAAATAAGAAGTTCTATTCTGAATGTAATTAAATACTGGTGCCTGTGGCAACCATGAAGAGCCTCCCACAGTTCCTGTGGTAGAGGCATAATTAACTGATGGGTCAGCTTCTGCCCTCTAAATCTACCTCTGCATTCGCGTGGAAGCCACGCTGACCATGGGCTGCATTCAGTCTGTGATTCTGTGTGGTAGAAACACCAAGGCACAGCCATTCCTGGGAGAGAAAGGACTCCTCTGGTGGGACAGTTTGTCTCGAGGACTACCCAGCAACCTTGCTGAACTTCCTTGGAATTGCACTAAGTCTAAGAGGCTTCCCACCCAACCTTCCATCCTTGCTACTTTCCTTCACAGAGGTCCAACCTGCATCATAGTCTGACAGCTCTCTGAGCCCCCTCTAGCTCCCCTCCTCATTTTCCCTCACAGATATTTCCTCCAGTGAACCTTTTGCATGACTAATCCCATCTTGATTCTTGCTTTTACACAATCCCTTTTGGAAAAGGATCCCTTTGAGATTGCACTGTGAAATTTTTCTATGGTTTTGTAATTTGGTAGCTAAGTTTCCTATCAATCTGCAGTATCCATTCTCAGGGGATAAGCAATACCTATTTCATACCATATTACAGCACAGACATTTCAAATTGTTACATTTTTTCTTTATGAATTCTAGGAATGGCTTGTAATAAACACATTTGATGCTTTTTATGATACTTCAAAAGAACTTGGGTAATTGTCCTCTTAAGAGTAATAATGATAACATGCAAACAAAGGAAACATGCATACATGGCATGATTTCGAGTCATTGTGACTATTTTTTCTCTCATTTCTCCCCAAACACCTATCAAAATAGCAAACGCAGAGCTTTGGAAAGAATTTTTATTTCTTTATAACAAAGATATAATTTCTGAAAAAATAAAGTGGAAATTTAAGGATTATTCAGTCATAATTTCTGTTTTCACTGAATTAGCAGAATAATTGTGCTGCTAATCAAAAGTATCTTCAGCCCTCTTTATTCATAGTTTTTATAGACTTAATCGTACTATTTCTAAAGTTTCATATGTCTTATTTTTTCAGTTATAAGCATATTTTTCAATTGCTTCTTAATCATTCTCATAAGAATTATGCAATTAGAGGCTACATCATGGCTTACAGGGTCTATTCTGTTGGATATTTAGATAGCTTCTAATTTTTTACTGCTGAAAATAATGCACAATTTTATAACTCCCTAATAGTAAGGACTGTTTGTTTAGGGTGAGTTCCTGGGGTATTCCCATTAGGATTACATATTAACTAATTTGTTTAAAAATATTTGGATCAGTTTGCATTTCCCACAGAAATTATGAGATTATTTCTTTCACTGCACTCTTGCTAGCATTGCTTTCAGTTAGAAAACAAAATCTCTGAGTCATTGATGTGGAAAAGAGACTATTTCCCTAAAATGTGTCTAAATAGTTGCCCACATGTTCACTACAAAGCCCTCTTTACACTTCTGTGAACCATTTTTCTTGTCCTTTACACATTCATCTACTGAGCATTGTCCTGAGTCATATCCATAGTTAGCTAAAAAAGAAATTCCCCCTGGTCTGTTGTATTGGCATCAAATATTTCCTGCAATTGGCTACACTCTCCTTTTCACTGCTGTTTGTTTCGCCTCATTCATTTGTTCAACCGGCTTTTCTTGAGCACTTAAGTTTTTTTCAGGCTCAGTGCTGGGAGCTGAGTATATAATTTTGAACAAAGACAGACCAATCCCAGGTCTTGTGGCTTCTACAGTATATCAGAAAAAACAAAGTTAAAAAAGCAGTAATCAAAAACCTACGATATGTGCTGGATCAGGGAACTAGGCACAAGAATCTACTGGTGCTCTTTACAGGCATCTAACTCAGTTCAGATGGATCAAGGAAATGCAGGTAGATGAAGAGCTGGGAGTGGGAGAAAGAAGCCAGCAGATGGGACTGGAGAGGCAGGAAGTAGGTAAGGTTGGAGGATTTAAGCCATGTTAAAGAGTCAGTTGTTATCACAAGGATTATGGGAAGTCATTTTGTGGTTGTTTAGCAGGAGAGAAACATGATGGTATTTATTTTAAAAAGATCATTCTGGCTGCTGTGTGGAAAACGGCCAGATATGGTGGAGTAACCCAGGGGAGAGTCAGTGATGACCTGGGTGGGCACTGTGCCATGGATGCTTTCCAGAAATATTTAGGGGACAGAATCCAAATGACCTGGGGATGGGATGTGGGCAGCAAATGGAGGGAGATGGTAGATTCCCAGGCTCTGACTTGAGTAACTGGAGCGGGGTGACATTTTCTGCAGGAACATGTTGGCAGGAAAGTGTCAGATACAGACTTTTAAAAACCATGTTTGCATATAATAACATTCTTGGTTATTTGTTAATTTATAAAAATTAACTAATGTCTTGTCACCTTTATTTTAAGTAAGTAACTTTGAACTTCTTTGGCCTTAGTTAAATGGAGATTTGTAATTTGCTTTAGGAGTGACTTTCCAGTCTGTCTAAATAACAAGGAGTAGCTTCTTTACTGGGATTCCCAGACTGATGAGAAACTTTGGGGTATAATTACGCAATTCTAATAACCCTGAAGTGAGGTTCAAGATTTAATTGATAGTAAAGACAAAGATATTTTAAAAGAACAGGCAATGACTTATCTCCAAGGAATACACGTAAATACAGATCCAGAGATGATTTATGTTGCCACTTTGAAACATCTTTACTGCCTTTTACACATGGTGACTCCAGCCGGTAAATGAGTCTGTGGCCTGTTCTTATACCTCTTTAGAATTAGATGAAAGATGATATCTAGATGGATAAGATGTTAATCTCTTGAGGGGGAAAAGCTTCTTTCCCTTGAGGGGATGTATTCCTCCAATTCCTGGGACAGGGATTAAATGAATAAAGCAGAAAACTTGGGTCATCCTCCAAAGTATGGCTACAAATGTCTTGGCAAAAGGTCCTGGGACACAAAACTTTTGCTACCGCTGTACACCAGAGTCTTCTGGGCTCACCTACAAGCACTGAACAAGTTGTTTGCTGGACAGTAGTTGGGGACATTTCTTGCACTTTATAACTTTCACAATGGACCATTTGGAAGCTAAATGAATTCCTACTGGGAGTATCATGTTCTCAGGTGGACTAGACGCTTGAGCAGAATGTGTGCTTCTGAAACTGCCTATGACGACTTCGAACTCTTTTTGTGGTAAAATAACGCTTGCAAGCTCTCTCTCTCTCTCTGCAATCATGTAGTCTTGTAGGTACTGCAACAGTTTCATTTTGTGTCCTACAGACCTCCACACCAAATAATAATCTTCATAGTTCTTGGATTTAAAATGCAGTCTGTGCTTACATAAAAGCAAACTAATGGCTTTGAAAAGCGCATAGTGAGTGTGGGTGGCAGGGCCCTCAGAGCCTAATTAGAAACCACAATGAAACACATTCTCAAAAAAATGATTTGGTCTATCCTGTCAAAACCAGAGAAGACTCACATACAAAGCATTTGTTTCCTGTCACATAGCCCAGACGGCCGGCTGTCTAAAGTGACTATGGGACTTACACACCCAATTTGAAGGCTGCTCAGTCGAATCAGAAATCATGTCTCTCAAGGAATTTAGAGTTATTTATTAATCTGATTTCATATGATATATATATTTCATTTCACATGATACATAAATGAAACTTTATATATATATTATGTGTGTCTATATATATAGACACACATATGAAACAAGCTGAGATATATATACATCTCTATATAAGTATATATACATCCGGACTCAAAGGCTCTCTGAACTAAAGCCCCTAGTTATCTTTCTGTTTAACAGTAGAACACAGCAACAATGCATTTTCTCATTTTTTTCAGGTTAACTCAACCCAGTGACAATGGGCCATAAGCAAGACTGTAGGGAGGTGTTTCTCAGGCTCTAGTGAGGTCTTCCAACATGGTTCAAAGTGGGTTTCTGATTCTGGAAGAACAAAGTTTGCCCCTGGTTTTTCCTTGGTGATAAGGCAATTGTGAATAGTGTTACCACTTCTTGAACCAAATGATTTGCTCAGTATTTTTCAGGGCTTAGGGTGGAGTGGGTGGCAGGGAAGAACTTCGTCTCATGTACCGCTGCTCCTGTTGAATTAGTTTTCCACTTAGCAATGCAAACGATTTTAATCTTTCTTGAACTTGTACAACATTGTATTACTTGAGGGCTTACACTGAAGGAGCACATATTTTGGTGACCTTTTGGGGAGTGATGGAAAACTCATGATAGGGCCCAATCTCACCAACTTTACTATTAGAATCCCGATAGTACCATTGCAGTTCTGAAGTTTCTAAATTTAAATATGTGCATACAAACAATTCTATCCCCAGAGTCTATTTATGTGATTTCGTAACCCTGTGAACTGTAAATACTGTGGAGGGGGAACTTTTTGTACTTACAGTAGTTTAGATGGAGAATGGACATATGGCTGAGAAATACAAACTCAAGACGACTGTGCACTTAAGAGCTTAACAACCAAAGATAGGCAAGACAAAAAACGCTTTTTTTAAGTGAATACGAACTGGAATTCTGGATCCCAGAGAAAAGATCTTTGGGGTTACTGAAGGAGGACAAAAAATTTCTTTTCCTATCTTTGGATTAGCAAGACAAAATTTTAAAACACACAAAATTTAATTTGGCTTCACCTCACCTGGCTTTCTCCTGCCATCTAGCCTCATCCTTGGAACTTCTAGATCATGCCAAATGCCCCACGGCAACATGCCATTAATACCAGACATCCTGCTCCCCCACGGCTCCACCTGCCACGGTTCCCTGCCTCCCCTAGTCCAGCCAGAAATCCTGATCTTTAGTGCGATTCACCTTAACCCATCATGAAGAGGAAAGCCATTGGGTCAATCAAATCACATCAACATGTAATTGGAAAATATATAATCTTCAAAATGGCATCTACATTTTAAAGAGAGGATGCTTTTCTATCCTAAATGAATGCAGGATTAGTGTCATTCTGACGAGGAACACCGTTAGGATCAACTCTCCAAAGCTGGTTTTATTTTTCAGTTTTTTTTCTCTCCCCCTTTGTCTAAAGTTATTCAAGAGCTACAGGCTTAAGTGGCTCTCAAAACAATAGAGTGGGTGATTCTGCTTGAGAATGTAGGAAATTGGTAAGATAGTCATGTCTGTGTATAGGTAAAGTAAATGATATGTGTTTCTAAGTATGAAAAGTGCCTGATTATAACAGAGTAAAGGCAAAAACTGTTTATCAAATCAGAAACCCATACAAAACGTTTAAGTTTAATTGATCTTTTTACACAGATTGCTTACATACTACTCCATGCTTAAAAAATAATCAAACATGATAGCATTTGATAGGAGCTCAGATATAAAATCTGGCTCTTTGATACTGTCATGTGTGACTCATCTGTCATGTTCCAATGGGACAGAGAAGGTACCATGATTCTTTCCTCTACCCCTTTTCTATTCTGTTTAAAGTTGCATCATGTATTTATAATAATCTTTCAGTTACTTTGAACAACCCAGATATAATGTCATATTATATCACAAGGTTCCCAAGTCAGTAAATATTACCTTAAGATCAAAGAATTAGTTTAACAACAATGGAACTTATTGGCCCTGACACTGACTTTAGCTTATTGTAGGAGAATTCTCTGTTCGTAGTAGCAGTAAAGGAAACTCAACATTGTATATATAAGCTAGACTCCAAGTAGAAAGACTGGAAATCAAGAGATGTGATGGATGGTTATAGAAGAATTGGCTAGAAACCATGTTTCTCTCTACAAAACTTCCCACAATACATACGTTTTTCTTGGCTTGAGGAGGGACACTTTGCATGCAGTAGCACCCAGTGTTTTTCAGTAATGATAATGGAAAATCTAAGGTTCAACTCCATTTTAAAGGCTTTCTGGGACTGTTAAAAATTGCCAAAAATATTTTTCCTAACACCACACATAATAAACATTAAAAAGAAAGGGTGAATGTCTATAGAATTCCCATATACTAGCCTTATTCATAAGTAATGTAGTAAGCTAAATGCATCCCACCAAAAATATTTTTTCTTCTGCCTTCCTCAGGCCTGAAAATCCACTATTAAAAATGGATAGTTTTGAAATGCTGGCAAGGATGCAGAGAAATGGGAACCCTCCTGCACTGTTGGTGGGTATGTCAGTTGGTAGAACCGTCGTGGAAAGCAATATGGAGGTTCCTCAAACAACTAAGAATAGAAATACCATTTGACGGGAATTCCACTCCAAGAAATTTAACCAAAGAAAACAAGATCCCAGATTCAAAAAGGCATATGCACCCCAATGTTTATCACGGTACTATTTGCAATGGCCAAGATATGGAAGCAACCTAAGTGTCCATCAATAGATGAATAGGTAAAGAAGATGTGGTATATATACACAATGGAATATTATTCAGCCATAAGAAGAAAAGAAATCCTACCATTTGCAACAACATGAATGGATCCTGAGGGTATTATGCTCAGTGAAATAAGTCAGGCAGAGAAAGACAAGTACCAAATGACTTCACTTATTTGTGGAGTATAAGAACAAAGCAAAACTGAAGTAACAAAAGAGCAGTGGTCTCATAGACATGGAGAGGGGACTAGTGGTTACCAAGGGGGAGGGGCTGGAGAGGGTGGGTGGGGAGGGAGAAGGGGAATAAGGGGCACAGTTATTCATAATCACAGTATACCGTCACGGGGATGGTGGTACAGCACGGAGAATACAGTGATTCTGTAACATATTACTATGTTGATAGAAAGCGACAGCACTAGAGTAGGTGAGGACTTGATAATATGGGTAACTGCTAAACCACTGTGCTGAATATTTGAAACCAATATAAGATTGTATATCAATGAAACTTTAATAAAAAACACCCGATAGTTTTGGGTTAAACATTCTGGTTATTCTTATTGTCTTCTTTCAAAACCTAAATGCCTCTAAGGGGGAATATTCGTGAAGGGTCATGGTTTTCAGGAATTCATGTATTCATGTATTCACTAACTCAGCAAAAAGCTCTTGGCTGTCTCCTGTGTGTCAGCTACACTGCTAGCCCTGAGCATAGAAGAGTGAGTAGGTAAGTTTTCTGCCCTCAAAACACATATAGTCCTTTAATCTCTGGCTTTAGCTTCACTAGGATCATGCATTTCCAGTGTCCATGGTTGAACTTTTTGATGGTCCATCAGCCTCTCTAGCTCAATATATCTGTGATGAAACATATCATCTTTTCTCACAGACTGGCCATACCTTCCACCATTCTCATTTCCGTCAGTGGTACCACCATTTTCCAAGGCAACTCAACTCCACATAATCTTTCTCTTCTCAAAACCCTTCTTCATTAAAATCAAAATCCTACAGAATAGCATTCAGTTGTTCTCTGATTATTTAATATCTGATCAATTTGCTTCCCAGCTCTGCTATAAAATACTTAAGGGCAAAGATCACTTTGGCCTTTTTTATACCCAGATGAATCTGATTAAGCTGAAGTTTGAGAATCACTGCTTTAGACCGTTGTGTCTCAAATTTTAATATGTTTACGAATCATGTTAAAATGTAGATTCCAGTTTAGTTGGTCTGAGATTGTTCATTTTTTAACAAGTTCTCAGGTGATGCTGATACTTTGGGGATAGTCTGAAGATCAAAGAAAGAAAACTTATCACCCCAAGTACAGAGTTTGGTTCATGGGAAGAGGTTCACAAATATTTAGTGATTTCAATCAAGACCACTCGGCATGAATTAGTGTATACAACTGACTGAATAAATGTGTCTGCAGCTGAGAAAAAATGACATTAAGGATGAGGAGAGCAAAGGAAGGTAAAATATACCTATGTAACAATTTTAACCAAAGGCTTACCTGAACCCCCAATCTGACACCTTTGAAAAGTCTTATTTTGTTTTCTAATTTCTCTTATATCATTTTTTGAATATCCTTGTACAATAAGCAAATAAGCTAATCTTATCTTTGAAGAAAAGTATGTCTACAGGGTTTATCACAAATGTCAGCCACTTACCTTGACAAAAGCTTGTTAAATTGAGTTTCCTTAAGCAGACACTTCCTTTTAGGTACAGAGAAAAAAGTTATACTTCTTTGTATAATTTTAAAGCATAGCACTAAAAATCATAGAACTTCATAGTTATGTTCTCAAAACAATTGAAAAATGTTGGTGGAATGTAGTTAGTAATTGAATGGCAAATGGAAGAAAAGAAAAAAATATTCTGAAACAAACAACTGGTGTGAAGTCCATGATTAATCATTAAGCCTTTTTAGGGATACACAACTGAAATAAGGAACAGCAGTGTCCTGGCCCTGAGGAGTTTTGTATTAAACTGTGAAAATTGCATATCCCTGTTTTTCTGCTATTTTAGAGCTATGCTTTCTTAACACAAAACACTGTCAGGCCTGGAACACAGTGCCCTCGCCACGCAGTCAAAAACAATTAAATGAATGGTTTGGACAAAGTCAATTTTCATACATTTCATGCACATTGAGAAAACAAGTTCAAATAAACCTCAAACAAGACTTAAATTTAATAATGAATGGGTTTTATATTTCATGAGACTCTCAAGCACAGCCATGTAACACCTACAGCACATTATTCTACATCTGTCTCAAAGTTGGAATAAATAGTTACTTAAATGATCCACTTTTGCCAAGATCCATAAATGTTATGACCTTCTCTGAAATTATGGCAAATAATGTTTTTATTAAATTTTTTTTAATCGTGAAGAGGAGAAAGGGACAAAAGTAACACAATTTCCCTTTAGTGACTCAGATTCATGGAAACCTCTCCAATAATTTCACCTCTAACTGCAGTGGAACCTGTTCACAAGGGCACAGATGAAGATTCAGTTCAGGAACCAGCTGTAGGATTCAGAGGAAAAAAAGTAAACAGACTAACTTATACCTCAGATCAAACCCGAATGGAATGCTTTCCAGGGTTTTAAAGCATCTGGAAAATCTTTTTCATATTGTCCCTTTTCTTGGTCCTATCTTTCCACTTACTTCTCCCCAAGATGAGAGGTGGGGGAAAGACCTAAATGTCATGAGAAAGTGATGTCCAGCTGAAGTTTATGTGAGAAGAAGTGATGCTTTTCCCTATTTGACTTCCATGCCCATGTCGCATACTTAAGGACTGGTCTTTGAAGGGTGCCAGCACTCCCCTGAACCAGAATAAGCAAACATCCAAGGACTTGGAATTCTCTTCCTCAAAAAAAAAGAAAATGTTTCATGATCCTGGGATCTTGATAGAGTAAAAGAATGCTGCTAAGTTTTTAAAGGGTTTCACATTGATCTGAATATGCAATAACATTGAAGAGTTTATCTGTTGGATTTACCTTTTCCCATTTGAATCCTACCCTGCAGAATTCCTGACAGACCTCACTTATCATCTGTTAAAAGAAGAGGCCATCTAGAGAAAGACTACTCCTGTTCTCCCAGAACCTCTCAATCCACAGCCTAGTCCAGGGTTAAGGAGTCTCAGTCACAGGAGTCTTGCTGTGAGGCATTGTCCCCACTGACATGGCCGCTTTGTTGGGAATCCCTTGAATGAAGGTATTGAAGGCCCCCGTGAACACATGTTTTCCTGTTTTTGTATGTAAGAGACCCCAGATGACTTGAGACTCCAGAACTTTCCACTGTGGCCCTCACAAATCCTTGTACCCCCTATTCTTACCCCAAAGCTTCCCAGCCCCTCTTTCATATGACTTTAACCCCTAATTCTTCCTCTTCACCTCTCTCAATAAAATCCAGACTGCCCAAACAATGACTCTTATTCCGCAAGAACAATCCTTCCATTCCCATTTCTGAAACCAGCTGGACTTCAGCCAAGCTCTGTCCTGCTAAGTCTAGCTGAACTTCAGCCAACCTCCTCTTGCTAAAGCTATGCAAAATTTTCCACTGTCCTTCTCCAAGTCAGAATGCTTCGTCGGAGCCTTCCACCACAGCCTTCTGCTAATGGTTCTTTAATTGATTTTCTTCCACAGTTTTGGGGCTGAGTTTTCAGGATTGCCTCCTTTGCTGTTCAGGCCAGGCTACTTCATAGAGGAGCGAACCTTTCTATGCATCAGACCAGGGCTTTGATCCCTTGGCCTTAAGCCAAGGCTAAGCCTTTCTTCTTCCTACTTATTGTCTTTAGTAAATATCTCTTAGTTTGATTTATTCTACCAAGAGAGGTTCTCATAGTCAGGGTGGGGCCATAGGGCCAAGGAGATTTTGTTAGTTTGTTCAGGACACTTGAATATAGGTTTAACATTATGAAGATAACAGTGCTAAACATTGGAAGCTCTGGGAGCATTTTAGAACTTCAGAGGCCACCCTGGGGAACTTGGGACATGAATGAGATGACCCATGTGTGTGGCATCTTAGCATCACAGGTGCCCCACAAATTCAAAGATTCATGTGTTCAATAGTCAGCAAGTTTGTAAGTGGTCTGAAGAGGCCTCTTAAAGACAAAAAACCCTCTAAAAGACAGCAAAACTATAAGATTACTTCTATTAAGGACTCCTTAAGAAAAGCTAATAAAAATGTGGCGTATCTAAAAATCCAAACGTAATCCCCTTTCTCCTCGTCTGCTCCATCTTTGGGCCGGCTCTCCTCCCGGTCTCCTGCCTCAGCTTCCGCCTTCCAACCACTCGCTCCTCTCCTGTGCCTCCTCTCAGCCTCCTTCCCCATCCTCCAGTGCCACTTCTTAAATACAACCTTATCACCAGAGAATGTCCCCTCATAGTATCTTTTAATGGCGATGGAAATGGTCCCATAGCTTTAAATGGTCAAAGATCTGATTTCTATAATGTAGCAAAGGATTTTCTGATCCCTCCTAAGGAAAGACAGAGGTTAGTTGAAGAATTTAAGCATTGTCTTAGGAATTTAGAGTGTGAGACTCCCTGATCTCTATCAGTTAGTTCATCTTTTTGTGGAAACCAGAGATGCCAGCACTTGGTTTGAAAAGCAGAATGGATTCTAAAAGATATAAAACGTGGGACAAAATATAATTGCAGGTGTATATAAAAAGTATAAAAATAGGACAAGACCTCTTAGCAGCTATTCCTGAGGCCTTTCCTGTGGAAACAGATTGGTCAAAAATCCGGTTATCTGAGGAGGGAAAAAAATCCACTCCTGGTTTCAGAGACAGTTTAACTGCCACCATCTTCCAGGACACTCTTCAAAAAAGGAGTGAACATGTCACAGGGCTCTAAACCACCTTCGTTATTGATCACGTAAGGCTGAAGTGACAGATTTATTTAGAAAACAGAAGGTAGGGTGATAGACTGCTGCTTCTTTCTGAATTACAAGGGCCTGGAGAGCACTTTGAAGATAGGCTCAGAAAAAAAATCACAGATTAATAATGCCTCAGACTAAGCAATTAGATAAACACAAGAACAAAAACCCTTCTTTGGCTCGTCTAGACAAAGATCTGGATATTATAAGAGAAAAGGACACTGGACAAACCCTTGCTCTGCCTTAACTTGAAAGACAGAATCTAAAATTATACAGGACCAACTTTGTGTGACAAAATGACTTTCCTTTGAGTAGGAGTTCCTCTGGTTTGTCCATAATTGCCCTAAAACAAAATGAAGAAGTGTTCATGCAATCCCCCAAAATCTAAGATGTGCCTTCTTTTGTTGATATTTTTGTTGATACCACACGTACACATTCTACCATAAACCCTCCTTTCCACCATTCCTTCCTTGGAGTAACCAAAAATTTTCAGTGACTGAAATCTCAGATACTCCTCTCACTAACCAATATGTCTTTCTGTGTAGTGATCTGTTGGAGTGAGATCTCCTTTGCAAATAGGGTGTCACTCTTAAATGTAGGTGGGGCAGCCTATTTCTGGAACTCCTTCGATGAGAAGAATTATCTGATGTTAGTACAGATTGATTTCCCAGTACCTGACCCCTTGCGTGGGACAGACTCACCTGGAGACTTCTGTGACTAAAATAAGGCCCTTCAAAAGCTTCTGTGTTTGCACTCCCGGATTACCTCAGATCTTACTTTCTATTTGCATATGAAAGGTCGAAAGATAAGTTTGAGGGTTCCGACTCAATAGAACAATGGTCTTCAGACACCCATCTCCTAATAGCCTCTCACTTTACCCCTTAGCAAAAACCTAACGTCTTAGTTTGTGTTCAATGCCAATTGCAGCAAAGTTAACCGAGGCTTCTGTTGACTTAATTTCAGGATCTTCACTTAAACTTATGGCATCCTATGTCATTCAGAACTTACTCTTCACTGAAAATACTCAGTGTTTTTCTGCTTCTAAATTGATCTTCTATGAAATCCTTTTTCCACCTGTGGCCCCTAAAACCATCCAACTTTCTTCTTCTCCTAGAGGAAGGAAAACCTAATGACTGCCATACACTTATTCAGGAATTTTCTTTGCTTCACTCTGACCTCCTTGAAACTCTTTTAGCCCAGATTTAGACTGTTTATGGATGGAGGCTATGAGACAACTGAACAAGGAGGCTGCCAAGCTCAGTATAAGATCACAACTCCCTCTGACTTACTTGAATATAATCCTTTCCCAGAGACCAAATCTGTACAAGTTTCTGAAACTGTAGCACTTACTACAACTGTAACCTGCCAATTAGATAGAGATAAGAGAGCAAATAACTCTACAGATAGAAAGTAGACTTTTGATGATGGTCATGATTTTGGTACACAATGGAAGCGATGTGGCTTCTTAACTGCATCTGGTACTCCAATTAAACATTGCAGCTACATAACGGCCCTGTTAGATGCCTTGTTTTTCCAGAGGAACTAGTTATATTAAGGTTGAGCCCCACAGTAAAAAGCAGACTCAAGAAGCAAAGGGTAATGCTTTAGCAGGTTACTATACTAACTGAGCTGGTTTAACACCTCCAGGCTGTCCAACCAGTCTAAGAGGCAAAGCCCAAACTAACTTCTAACTATTGGGACCAGGTCTTGAGTTCACCTTAGTATTAGGCATTTGATTCTGCAGTATATTGGGAAAGATCAAATTGTTTTCTCCTCATAGATAGGTAGGGTGGCACCATACCCCAAATGCTGAAATACATCTTCTCGGAGAGTGCTACATGTTGTGACCCACTGTGGAGAGAAAATTTTAAGACCATCATAAATAAGCATTGGTGGGGTCACTTCAGTAAGATTTCATAGGATATCTTTCGTGCATTTCCCATTCGTCAAACCTACCATCTTGAGAAAATTGTGAAGCTTAGGACCTTTTGGCCATCTATATATAAATGGATTTCCTTCAGCTACTCGCCTATGTGGTTATGAATATGTCCTCACCATTGTGTCTCTGTTTCCCGGTCTTCCAGAAGACTTTCATTGCCATAGAGCAGCTGCTTTGGCAGTAGCAAGGAAACAGACTCTTGGGTTTTCCACTTGGCAATTCTCATCTACTTGTCTAGGATAGAGGCACCCCAGCTGAGACTTGCAAAACTATGTGAGGAACCATAGTTGCCAAGGCCAAAGGCTTTGCCCTTAGTTCTCATGGCCATTTGGGCCAGGTCAGCAGGAATTCAAAGACTATCCCCATGTGGGGTCCAAACTGATGACCCCTGCTTGCTGGCTTGTTACATCTTGGAAGGCCCTTCCAGCTAGGGTACCCATCTACTCTTTCTTGGCCACTAGCAGCCTCTTTTTCCTCTTAATGTCCAATTTCTCTTTTTGTTAGGTTCAGGTTGTACAAGTATTGTGACATATGCATGACCCATGTGAACAGCCTTCTCTTGGGTGTGGCTGAGCCCAGGAGACTACCAAGCCTTCATAAATAGATGTGAGAATCCCAAGAGGAATTTAAAATAAAAATTACAGATGTTGGGAGCCTATCCCAGACCTGTGAAGTGAGAGTTTGCTGTCCCGGGACGGACAGAAATTGGAAAAGGTAGGTTAGGAACCTACAGGTTTAAAAGAAATTCCCCAGGTGATTCCAGTGATCAGTCAGGCACAGAACGTGTTGAATAGATTTATTTTGTGACTCACGATTATTTTAAACCCTAGAATGTCATGTCCCAGGGACATTTGGCCCCAGTGATCTTCTGATCCCACCATTTGTCTCTTTGCTCTGCCATCAGCGTGAGTGGTTAGTACAGAATACACAAATTGACTGGAAATATGTTAAAGAATTAGACCATCAATCCAGAGAAATTCCAGACAGCAGAACAACTTTAACATAGTTGAGGGAACCACCTCATAGTTTTGTCATGAATTAGCTAAACAAACAAAAAATCCAAACTGTTTATTCAAGTCATACTAAATATTATTGGTAGAATGATCAGCACAAAAGAAAACGACAACAGTTGGAACTGCGCATGGTAACATTTGTTAAAGATGAAAATTTGACTGCAGAATCATGTCTCGATGTTCACACTGAAACAAGAAAATAATTGAACGGAAAAAATAGACGTGGCAGATGTAATCAGCGCTAAACAAAACTGCCAACCGCTAGAGTGGCATACGATGAAGTTTATTAGTGCCTAAAAATTAATGAAAGCATCCAATATTTTGACTAAGTGTAGGTGCAAATAATTTGACCTGAGACAACTGCATTTGGTTGACCATAAAGGAAACTTGAAATTGCAGTAACTATAATCAGGAAGAATTTGATATGAGCAACAAAGAAAAAAAAAACATTGAATAACATTTTCATTTAAACCTTATGTGGAAAATAATTGACTCAAATGAAAAGAATTTCAATAAATTAAAAATCAAAGTGGAAAAAATAGAAATGTATTCATGCCTTAGAATAAAATTTGTCTTGAGAAATTAAAGTAGCTTAATAAAAGTCAGCTCTAAAAATACTTTCCTAATGAGTATTTATTCATGTAAACATAATTGGATGTAAAAGTTGCTACTCCTAAACATAGGGGTCAAAAGATGCTCAGATGAGAAAGTACAGAGGGTCAAAATGGATAGCTTAAAACAAAAGGCTCAAAAGTTCCTACATCGTTATTTATTGTGGAGTGTTAAGAAAGGAGTGATCAGGAAAAGTGGAACATGGGGTACACCCAAGGAAATGGGGTAAAACCCTATTCATGATGTTCTACAACATGGGGTCTCTGGGCATCCAGATGGCAGTTTAAGGCGGTCTATACCAGAGAGAAAGAGCATAGAGGACAAATCTTTAAAAATTTTTCTTATGCCTCTCTCTTCTTACCTAGTTTCTTATTGGGAGAACTGAACCATAATTCTAAGCCTTAAAGTTGAGAGAAATAGTTCTCTTTCAAAATGCAAATCCTACTGTAATAAAAGGATAAATAATACGTTTTGGGGATAATGTGGAGGAATTAGAACCCTCTACACTGCTGAGGGGATTGTAAAATATCATTGTCACTTTGGAAAATATTATGGTAGCTCCTCAAAAAAGTTACACATACCTTACCTTATGACTCAGTAATTACATTCCTAAATATATACCGGAGAAAAATAAATACAAACGTTAACATAAAAACTTGTTCACAAGTGTTCATAGCTGTATTGTTCACAATAGACAAACATGAAAACAATCCAAGTATTTATCCCTTGGTTAATGAGCAAGTAAAGAGGTGGTGTATCCATACAATGGAATATTATTGAGTACAGATAGTGCTATGACACGGAGGAACTTGAAAACATTATATTACATGAAAGAAGCCAGTCACAGATGACCACATATTGTATGATTTCATTTATAGTAAATGTCCAAAATAGGCAAACATGTCCAATTTATTTCCGATGTCCAGTATAGACAGATAGAAAGTAGGCTAGTGGCTGCTTAGGGTTGAAAGGTGTTGAGGAGGAAATGCTAATGAGTAAAAGGTTTCTTTTCGGAGTGACAAAAATATCTAAATTTTACCATGGTAATGGTTGCACAACTGTGTGGAAAACCATTGAATTGTATATTTTAAAAACCATTGGATTGTACATTTGACTTGGTGAATTGTACATTTGACTTAGCTCAATAAAGCCTGTGCTAAAAATGTAGATCCCAATGAATGAAGTCACGTTCTAAAGGCTTGGGAGGTTAATTCTGATCTCTGCTGTCAGTCTCTTCCGTATAATGGCAATGATATTAATACCTGTTAAGGATGTTGAATGAATTAATGAAGCCATGTATATGAGTATGCTCACACACCATATGACATGCATAATAGAAACAGCTAGCTGTCCAAAATCTGTGCTTTTCCTTCCATGGCATAGAATTGGCACAGGGAAGCAGTTGCCCAAGCAAAGACTACAATTTCCCTGGCCCCTGGCATCCAGTTGTACCATGATCTGGTTCTGACCAGTAGTATGTGAACAGAAGTGATGTGTGTGTGAAGGCGGTTAGGCAACCACTGTGTATATTTTATCCTGTTTTCTCTGACATCTGGATGCTGAGCAATAGATAGAGAGGGTGGACCCATAAGATGGGAGATGCCTGGGTCCTTAAGTTCCCAGCTGCACATACCACATCGGGCTCATAGCCTCAGTGATAAATAAAGTTTTATTTGGTTGCAATGTTTTTGTTACAGCAGCCAGTGTTACTAATACAAAAATTTAAGAAGACCCTCAATAAATTTTTGACAAAAAATAAGACATCTTTGTCATCTGTTGGTACTCTGGAGTTTTAAATGAAAGCCACTAGAGACCAAGAAGAGGACAAATATGGAAATCTGAAACGTGGAGGACATGAATGGGTTGGGTGAAGTCTGTCCCACTCAAAATGTTTTTAAGTGCTTATTGTACCATTCACTGCTCGACCTTACATAAGGCATTGGTGCACTTCGTCGAATCCCCGGGGAAATGGACCGAATGTCACATTAATTTTGAGTCCTCAGTACTAGTGCCAGACCTAAACTCTATAGTGAGCCTACATTCTTAAGGAAGGAGACAGATGATAAACCAAAGAAATAAATGAATTGTGATATATCGGTGGTGATAATTGCAATGGAAATAAAGCAAGAAGGGACTGTGGGAGTTCAGGAGTGGTTTCAGATTTTAAATAAGTTGGTCAAGGAAATACGTTAGAGAGAAGGTAACATGGGAGCAAAGGCTCCCATACAGTCAGGGAACGAGCCATGCCTTCCAGAGGGAATGGCAGTATAAAGACGCAGAGGTAGGAACAGGCCAGGAAGGTTCAAGGAACAAAGAGGTCAGTGTGATTGGGGAAGGGTAGGCAAGGAGAGGAGCGACAGCGAAGGGGTGGTGCCAGGCTGTGTGGAAGCCAGGGACCGGACAAAGAGCATGATGGGAGCTCGGAAAGAGCGCGAGTCTGGAGGCAGACCTTAGCAGGGGATGCCCGCACCAGGCGCACACACAGACTCGTGCGGCCGCACCTGCGCAGACGCTGCAAGAGCAGGGCAGGGGATGCCAGCACCAGGCGCACACACAGGCACGTGCGGCCGCGCCTGCGCAGACGC
>JAQQAC010008719.1:1137231-1343759 GCA_029783875.1 Phataginus tricuspis | reverse complement strand
CAGGCGCACACACAGACTCGTGCGGCCGCGCCTGCGCAGACGCTGCAGGAGCAGGCAGAGAGCCAGATGGGGGCCAGGAGCAGGCGCGGGAGCCCTGCTGGACGGAGGGCCTCTAGCTCAAGGCCACCTGGGCTTCGCAGCCAAAGGCCCCCAGGCTTTGTGGTCAGCACGGTTCCATCCCGTATTGCCACCGCAGCGTGGTTAGACATATGCAGATAACTGGAAAACGACAAACTTTAGCTGTTGTCTGACCTTGCACTGGGGCACGCGACCAGGACGGGCAAAACCCCCCACGTTAAGCACGCACAGAATCTCCAAATCCGAGCGGCGCCTGCGGCCGCGCCCAGGTCCGGCCAAGAAGCGCGCTGCGGGCGCACAGCCCCGCCTGAGGTGTGGCTCGGCTGGAGCTGCGGGCGCGCGGGGCGGGGCAAGACCCCGAACCCGGACGTCACGGCCACGGAGAACCGACCCTGAGTCTTTCCCAGCGGCTTGCTCGGGCCCTTCCAAGGGCACCTGCGTTTCCGCCTAATAAACTCTTTCCGGGGCCGCGGCTCCCGCCGCCGCTCCCGGGAAGTCACAGCGCCGCGGCCCCCCGACGGCCCTTCGGCGCCTGCCCCGCCTCCCGAGGCCGAGACCGCGCGCCGGCGGGCTTGGGCGGAGCCCCTGGGCACCACTCGGGCGCTCGCCGCGGGAAGGCCCCCGACAGGAGGAGCGGCTCGTGGGCCGGGAGGGTCGCCCCCGGCGCCCCACCGGCTGGAAGACGTGCCGGGGCCCCGGAGGTGCACCGGGGGAGGCTCCGTGCGGCCGGGCGGGGACGGTCCTCATGCGGCGGCGTCCGCCCCTGGCCAGGCCGCCCCCCCGCCCCCGGGGCTCCCCGCTCCGCCTGCCCCCGGCCGCCCTTCCCTCGGGCGCCAGGCCCCCGCGCGGTGCAGGGTGCACGGCCACCGCCTCCCGGGGCCCCGCCCACTCAGGGCACCTTTAGCGCCCCAAACTCCAGTGTTTTCCGACCCATCTTCAGGAGAAACACCGGCCACAGTCTTGGCTCCCCAAGTTTGTTCCCGCCTATGGAGCGACTCCTTTCACCCCAAGCTCTCCGGGAAGGGCTGTCCCTCGGGTCATCGCGGGCAGCGGCCGGCCTCCCGTGCGCCTCCTCCTGCAGCCCGCCGAGCTCCTGCCTTGCTGGAAACTAGCTCTAGCCCCACAGTGCGACCGAGGGAGACATTTCTTCTTACTCTTGTGCCCACTCCCCCCGGTTTCTGTAGCCCGCCGCGCTCTCTCCTTCATACAGAGCCCATGGCCAGGGCCCCCGGGCTCCCTAGGCTGCTGCCTCTGTGGAGGTGGAGAGGCCTTTCGTATCCTGGGATCTCCGTACCATCTCTTCAACATGCCCTGGGACACGGAGCCTGCCTCATTCAACATTGACTCTGTATCCTGAGGACACGAGGAAAACAAAGTAGGGAAAGGGTTCAAACGAGAACCTTCGGATCCTCAGATCACAGCCTGGTTCCTCTGACTGAAGAGGGAAATCACAACTAAGAATTACTGGGGGAGGCCACCCACCCTACCTCTTGGCTACCATCCAAACTTCAGAGCCCATGGGTCATGCGGATGGGAGAGCAGGGACAACCGTCCACTCAACACAGGGGCCAGTGCTGGGGCGGGACTCTGGGCCCACGGAGACAGAGACGACATGGCCGAGACAACAAGTAAGTCTGAAACATGAATAAGGGGTACTTCGGCCTAGTCAAGTCTGAAACCCAGGGGGTACATGGTAAGGGGTACCTAAGTCCAGAACCCCCTCTGGAGGCCAATGCAGGGGATGCCCTGCCTAGACCAATAGGATTTGGGGATGGGTGAGAGGAACACCCCCTTCCTTCTGCTCTCCTCAGATGGCTAACCATGTCCCCATCCCTCCAGCTCTCATATGTATCCTAGGAAACCTGGATAAATCTGACCCTCAGACACTAAGAAAAAGAGGCTTATTTTCTTCTGCAATATGGCCTGGCCTTAGTATAAGCTAGATGACCAGGAGGCCTGGGCCAAACAATGGGACTATTACAGAAGTCTCCTATGTCCACATCTTCATGTCCCTAAGAGATAACCTAGACTTATGCAAAACTTGTAAAATGGACCCAACAGTCATCACAGTCCTTAGCTGATGTCCAACTACAAATATAGGAGAAACTGGCTGGCCTCGCCCAGGCTTTTCCCCAAGGGGAGCATGGAAGAGGATAAAGCCTTCCTCCCACAGCCCCCAGGCCCCTGAATCCCAAGACCCTATAGCCACAGAACCTATTCCACCTTATTCAGAGCCCAATCCCCAGTCAGACCCTCCCAGGCTATGCCCCTTACAAGAGGTTAGTGGACCCACTGTACCCACTCAGGTCCAAGTCCCCCTCTCAGTGAAAGACCTAAGCCAGATCAAAACAGAACTGGGAAAGTTCTCAGATGACCCTGACAAGTACATTGAGGGTTTTGGCAGACTTACAGTGAACTTTGACCTTGCCTGAAAGGACATTTCAGTCATTATGGGCCAAACCCTCACTCAAGGGGAACACCAAAATGTAACAGAGGCAGCCCTATGATTTTCAGGTGGGCTACATAGACACATCTCGAGCTTACCTGGTGGGGGCCGCTACAGTCTCCACCCAGGAACCCAGCTGGAACCTCAGTGATCCAGCAGGGGTTTGGCCAAAGAATCACATGCACCGGTGCCTGGTGGTGGGAGCGAAAGCAAGTAAACACAAGCCTACAAATTATACCCAACTAGCAGCTGTTGATCAAGGGCCTCTGGAGAACCCTACTGCCTTTTAGAAAAGCTGCAGGAGGCCCATACAACACACACCAACCCTGACCCAACCACACCAGAAGGGCAACTGACCCTAAAGGGTCAATTCCTCGCCCATGCAGCTCCAGACCTAGGGAGAAAACTGCAAAAGCTGGCCTTGGGCCTATGCACCCCAGTGTCAGACCTCCTTAAGGCTGCTTCCTCCGTCTTTTACAATCAAGACCTAGGGGAAGAAGGGGGAGTTTGGAGAACAGAGGCCCGATGAGAAGTGACATACCTAGTTGTTGGCCATTTCACAAGCCCATCAGCTGCCTCCTGGTAACCTACACAGACCTCCTCTGGACATGGTCGTCTCTGCAGTGAGCCTGGTCACTGAAGAAGGGGATAACCAGAATGGAGACTACCTCCCGAGACGCCCTGCCCCAACTGAGGGAAAAGTGGCCACTGGAGAAGAGACTGGCCCAGGGCCCAGGGCCAGTGTCTCAACCTGTGGTGGCTGGAAACTAGAAGGTCCTCCGCTCCCACCAGCTCCCAGAGCCTCCATCACAGCCGGCAGGATGGAGGTGAGAACATTCGAACTTTATACAAGCAGAGCTTGGGGAAGTTACAGAATATCTGGAAAACGATTTTGTATAAAGATATTCATACTGGGATGGTGAGTGTACCAAAATTTGCTCAGGGAACAGTTTAATAGACAAGGTGATTCAGAGGCAGCTTTTGACATAGTGAAAAGCCTTTGAAGTCTACTGCTGCAGGAGTATGGGACAGTAAAACAAGACTGGACAGCATCTTGTCCTTATTTAAAGCTTAAGCATTTTTTCTAGTGCCCGACCAGTAACTAAAACCTGGACTTGAGAGAAGAGTTATGGATAGAAATATAATCAAGTTCACTTTGAGAACCTATAGGATATGTATATAAAAAGATAGAGATTTGTCATAGGGGACTGGCTCACGAGATGCTGGAGGCTGAAAGTTTCAAGAGCAGCGGTGTGAGCTGGTGCAGCCAGAGGCCCAGGAGAGCCTCTGGAAGCTGTGCACTCTGGACCGCACGGGCCCATCCTCCGGCGGCAGCAGGCTTCAGAGGATTTTCACTGGGTCAGAGGCTGCCTCTGAACCACCTTGTCTGCTCAACCATTCCCTGGGGAAATTTGATATACTCATCATGCCACTATGAATATCATTTATACAAAGTCTGTTTTCCCGATATTCTTAAACTTCCCCAGTCCCTGCTTGTATAAAGTGTGAATGTTCCATGTTCACATAAAAGACTCCTGCACTCTGTGCATGGGGTAACTCAAGACCCTGACAAACTTGTATGTTATCCAAAATATGTTTGCAGATTTTCCCCTCTTGCCTATGAAACAGTATTAAAGGAAATATCTCGCTCCATAAATATAATTGCCAAGTATTTAAGTGACTTGCACTTCATCATCATCACCAAATCATAAAGTGCCTTTTCTTTTCGGCCAGGGCTGGGATCATAGGTATTCAGCACATTCAGTGGATAGTTGAGCAAAACACTGAGAAGAGGCAGCCACGGGGTTTTATCAACCTTCCCTAAAGGGACCATATCATCCAGGTATTTCCAGATACAATTTCTATATTAGAAGCGTGATGGTTAATTTTAAGTGTCAGCTTGACTGGCCATAAGATGCTCAGGTATTTGGTCAAAAGTTATTCAGTGCCTCTGTGAGGGTGCTTTGGGTGAGATTCACACTTAAATCAGAAGACCGAGTATAAAGCTGGTCGCCCTCCGTGATGTGGGCAGGCCTCATCCAATCAGCTGGAGGTCTGCAACGAACAAAAAGTCTGACCCTTCCCCAAGTCAGAGGAGATTCGTCCTGCCTGATGGCCTTCCTATGGTGCACTGGCTTTTTCCTGTCTCTGAGTTCGAACTGAAACATTGGCTTTTTCTGAGTCTTCAGCCTACTGACCTTTAGTCTTGAGTTACCCCATGCACAGAGTGCAGGACTCTTTTGTGTGAACATGGAACATTCACACTTTATACAAGCAGGGACTGGGGAAGTTTAAGGATATCAGGAAAACAGACTTTGTATAAATGATATTCATAGTGGCATGATGAGTATATCAAATTTCCCCAGGGAATGGTTTAGTAGACAAGGTGATTCAGAGGCAGCCTTTGACATAGTGACAAGCCTTTAAAGCCTGCTGCTGCAGGAGTATGGGACAGTAAATTCAAGAGTGGACAGCATCTTGTATCCTTACTAACTTATTTAAAGCTCAAGCACTTTTAGTGCCAGACCAGGACATAAAGCCTGGACTTTGGAGAAGAGTCGTGGATAGAAAGAAACATCAATCAGATTTGCTTTGAGGAAAGTTACTGACGTGGAGTACAAAACATCTGGGAATCTTGTCATGGGCCCTTCTGGTTGGTAAATTAAAGGCCAGGTATTGTGACACTGTCCTTTGGCAATTACTCCCTTCCCCTTTTCTCCTAATCCAAGTCATAGCATCGTATCTTAGAGTTGGGAGCATATTTAGAGACTGGCTAGTTTTTCTCTGTCTCTGGGGGCTCATTAGTTCTGCTTGGGCCGCATATCTCACCATGGCTGAGCTATTTTCAAACTGCTGTGAGCGCACACCTTCGGGGGGGTTTCAGTTGACCCAAGGAGAGCAGGTCTTCTCTCAGTCACAAGCAGGCCATTGGTAGACGTGCTCAGGCTTTCTTCACCAACCGCAGTTTAAAAATGTAGATGATTCACTCATTTCATTTCCTTCTTCATGTACAAATATTTATTGGTGCTTAGACACTGTGGCAGGCAGTGGAGATAAAAGGAGATCAAAGACGGGAAAAGATCCAGTTCTTGGGGAGCTTATCATTTAGTGATTTTCTGCAATTTTCATAATAATTTATTACTATCTAGATCTTTTATATTAGGTCATTTATCAGCATAATGAGAAAGATAACAAAACAAATGAAATTTAAAATTCCCCCCTGCTTCCTCTTTTGACTCTTAGTTTAAAGCTTCCTTTTATGTCATGGTCCTGTGCCTATCTTTTTTACCTTCATATCAGTCAGGGTGTACATTTTGGTTTCCACTTTGCATGTGTGAATGGTCGTAGTAGACTCTTCTCTATGGATGTTACATCACAAGCATTTTACCTATCACTGTCTTCAAAATGATCATTTCTTTATATACAGATAGTTTGTTCTATAATTTATTTTTCATTTATTTTTTAATTTGGGGGCATGCAGTTATATCTAATTCAGTAATAAATAACATTGTAATAGCTTCTTTTTTCTTCTGTTGAACTGTGCCTTTCAGAAACTAAAGAGTTGAAATTCTATGAACTGGAAAGGTGAGATGGTTTTCTCCAGTACTGAGCAAGATGAGACATAGACCAGCATACTTTTGGGCCAATTGGTCTGGATGAGACATAGACCAGCATACTTTTGGGCCAATCGGTCTGGATGAGACATAGACCAGCATACTTTTGGGCCAATCGGTCTGTGCTGGAATTCCATTTGACCAGAGGAACCAGTGTGAAGCAGAAAAACAGACCAAATATTTTGTCACCTGATGCATAATACAGAGATGTTTTCCTCTTCTTTTTATTAAAAAGAAAAAAGAAGATAGAGGGAAATATTTCTGTGTATACATATTCATAGGATTACATGTACATGAAAAGAGAAACATTGAAACCACTGACAGGGCTTTAAGATGTATTTTTCAAGTTTAAATTATATTTGTCACATTCTTATGTTAGACTACTGAATTCTAAAATGTGAACTCATCATCCAAATGACCATCATCTCTGGTAGTATAGAATTATTTTTGCCTGATCTTGTGATAGATCCACTGTTGGTTAATATTCCTTCCCTTGCCAACCATACGCTACTTCCTTCTTCTAAAAATAGGTATTGACTTACTGGAAGAGAAGTTTGTGCTACCTCTGCTGGTTTGATTCTCTGAAGGGTTATGGGTGGGAAGGTGAGGGCTGGTATTCCTTCCTGCTGGGAGTCCTCATGTGGCTATCATGGGAATGTCGCCAATGAAGGACAAGCAGGATCTAATGAAGAGCAAGATACCAGCACAGCAGTTAAGCTGAATCGTGCCTGCTTCCTCTGGGTCTCAGCTGCTCTGGGCATTCTAGTAGCTTCTGAATCACCAGCAGCTGCTCACTGGCTCACTTTCTTGTCTGCCACAGCTGGCAGCAGCTGGTCTCTTTCTTACTCTACATCCAGATGCAAACAGCTGTTCTCTTTCTTTACAATTGTCGGCAGTGGCTCATTTTGCCCCAAACACACGGACACCTGCAGCAATTGGAATTTTATTTTTCAGTTGTGGTGAAGTCCTGGACAGCTTCAAGGAATGAGAGGTCGTTCGCTGCAGAAGGGAATTCACATCCTTTGAATGTTTACTGTGTCCCCAATACTGTGTGCCTGTGCTGGTGGATGGGACACTTTGAGTTGTTTTCAGGAATTGCAGGAGTCAGTGACAACAGATAACCAAACTTTTTCTTTACTATGATGTTTACATGACATACTAGCAAATAAACCCGAGGAAACTGAGCACCTAGGAAGAAATTACAGTGGTGCTCTAAGGGCACCGTTTCATTCATTTAAGAAATACTTATGGGCAGTTACCATATGTCAAGCACTATGCTAGACCCAAGTAGAACAGTAGGTGGTAAATAAATGGATATGCATTGATGAATATGTATGTACACACACACACTCTGTCAATAATATAAAAAACTAACATTTTAAATGAATTTTCTCTGTTGAATTGAGCCTCTTCACTGCCCCCACCTCTGGAATTGGGAGCTCTTTTGAATTATCTCCTTGAGCAAGAAATATTCCTAATTATCATGTCTCTCTATTTGCAGGGACTAGAGAGAGCAAGGTGGAAAGCGAGAGGAAGGGAATTCGCATCTATTGAATGTTCACTGTGTCCCCAGTACTGTGTGTCATCCTTTACATAGGTTATCTCACTTCATGTTCATTAGAAACTTGGGAAATTGGCTTTACTACGCCCATCCAGCTGATAGGGAACCTGAAGTTGGGAGCATGGAGCTGCCTCCCTAAGGGCACACAGCCCAGTGAATGAGAAAGCCAGGACTGGACATGGACGCCCCCACTCCAGAGCACAAGCGCTCTTCACTCCAGCCTGCTTCCTTACATGCTTTTTCTTCCTCTTATTCAGAGACTATTAATGTCAGCATTAGAGAATATTAATAGTGATAATTGGGTTTAATAGTGTGATTGTAGAAGTGGATGTATAATTGGTCCAAAGGCTTCATCTTCGATTGGAAATTGGTTCAAACTTAACATCATCAGTTTAAGCTTTAGGGCACTGATACAAAGATGAAGGAAAAGATGAGATACTGAGGGCTCATAGATACAGTTGTTAACACAAAAATAATCTCTACACCCCCAGGCTGCTTCTCTGTTGACAGTGAATTTTGAAAAGTATTTAACCAAAGTGTGGCATAGAGGACCTGATACCCTCATTCCACACCCTAACTCCATCCATTAATATCCAAATGATGTTAGTGATCATCTTGTGGAATATTGAGTAGGAAAGACCTGGTTGAGGCTCAAGGAAGCTTCCTATAGTTTGGGAGCCAGTAGAAAAAGCTCTTTATTGTAAGAATTTCCCAAACTTTCAGGTCTGGGTTTCTTTCAGCCTCAGTTAGGATCCTGCCAAACTGGACATCAGCAGCTCATTTGGTTTGGAAGAAAAGAAATGAGAAATAACTGACGTTTGTATACTTGAAATTATAAGCTCTTTCTCTAACAAAGAGACCAAACACTTTCGGCTTGTTTTACAGTAAACATACATATTAGACAATCTGGTTGGTTAGCAGCTGGCTGTGCATATGTAGGGCATATGTGAACATGTATGGGTGCGTAACACATATGGTCACTTGAAAGGACCCTGTCAAGTCACTTTATGACTTTTTTTGTTCTCTGGGCTCCATTGTTTATAAAATCTTCTTAGAAGCTTAAAAATACTATTTCCTTTCCTACTGATTTTTGTTCTTTTTTTTTCTTAAAAAAAAAAGCAAATATTTTGAATGACACTTAAATAAATGGGACTGGTTCTATTTACTACCAAATCCTGCTTAAAAATATACAGCAATATATTGTCCAATCAGAAACAAAGCACTAAGAAGGAGACAGTTCATTATGAAGAGAAAAAGAACCATCTCCTGCCCTCAGAGTAGGCCTTATAGAATTGTACTCATAAGGTTATTTTCTGGCATCCCAGTGCTTTTAGTCAATTTTAGACATCACATATGGACATTGGTGACTATGACAAATCCTTTTTTTTTCTATTTTCTATAGTATTTTGGCAATATTCTGGCCTCTTCTGTAAGCAAAAATCCTTTCAAAATATCTTTCCTTTGAGCAAAATCTGTGAAGAATCTAATCAAAATGGCCAAAAAACCTGGGAAGATGCTCAAAGCCAGAACCAGTTGGGAAAACAAAAAGTAAAATAATGGTGAATTAACACTATGCATCCATCAGGTTGACAAAGAGCAAAAAGCAAAAATACACATTGCTAGTGGAGATGTGAGGAAAAGGGCACTTTCCGATCTTGTTTGATGGAAATGGGGATTTTAAACAGCTTTCTTGGAAGTAAATCTGGCACCACTTTTCCAATTAAAAATGTATGTTTATCCTGCAATCTAGTATTCCCCTCTTGGGAATCTAACTCATGGAGACAGAAGCACTAGAATACAGGATATAGACACAAAATTTCTACAGCAGCATCATTTATTGTGGTAAAACAACAAAAATTGAAACCAAGTGAATACCTTTCAGTAAGAGGCTGTTGTTGAATAAATTAAGGTATGTGTAGGCCATGGAATATTATGTATCTTCTTCCCATAGGGTGAATTGGAGCAATACTAGTTGCTGAGAATGATCACCACCAGGTACTTTTGAAGGAGAAAAGCAAGATGTATAGAATGGCATATTATATGAGCCCATTTTATAAATCATTGATAAAAAACCTTTTTTAGGCATACCATTCTCTCTCTCTAATTTGTCTATATGCACACACATACATACATTTTATAAGGTTACATCGTGAGGAAAACAAATACAGATGGATACCTAATAAGTTGTTAAGATGGGTTGTTTGGAAGGAGGTGGGAGGACTTGCCGTGGTCGTAGGTGAGGAAGATAAACAAAAAGGAAAAGGTGAATATAAGAAAAGTCTGGTATGAGAGATGTGGTAACATTTATGCCAAACTATATGTATATATACAGGCAGAGGAATTTTTGAAATAATATCATTAAAAAAAACATTTTTATCTTCTAGTTTTTAGGATCTCCATAAATTGAAATAAAGGAGGATGTGAAAGGTCTGGAAGAAGTCAGATAATTCTGGAAAAAAATTGAACTTGAAGGTTAGCTGAAGACTTTTATGAGGCTGAGGTTCCAGTGTAAGACCAAGAGGATTTTGCCTTCTGTCATTTCAGGGTACTGGCGCCACCAAGTGGTGTCTGGAGCAATTGTTGGTGGCATTTTGTTAGCCTACTAGTGAAGGAAACTCCTGGCCTACCTATGCTTTGCATAGGAACAAGCCTTGGGTGGAGGGTTCCACTCTTATTTGGATGAAGCGCATATCTGTGATCCTGGCACCGATGTGAACATGAAATATATGAATAGAGAGGAAGCATACAACTTCTACCCTAGAATCTGAGTTTGCCCTGTTTTTTTCCTACTGATGGGCTCTGCCATGCCTGACCTTCAGTTCACCTAAGTTCCTTGAGATATGTTCAATATTTTCTAATTATTTGGACTAATTTTTACAACCTGTCTGATTTCTTTGTCCTCCTAAATAAGTTTTCCCTTTTTATTGCCACCATCCAACCTTGGCTTCTTGATAATTTATTTTCTAATGCCATAAATACAACTTCATGGAGTTTCCTACCCTCAGAATCTCTCTGCTCCACTCCAGCCCTAAGCCACTTTCATAGCAAGCTTTCTGAAGTTCAGGTTATTTAGTGACACTGCTCAAAAGCCTTCAGTTATTTCTCCCTGTCCACCAGCAAACTGACCCTCAGAGCACAAGCTTTTAATAGGGTGACCATATGTCTCATTTTGCCTGGGATGCTCCCAGATTATTTCTGTTGTCCCAATGTAATTATTGTGACTTTTATCCACTCTCAAAAGTGCTCTCATTTAGATAGTACATTATACAGACATCCTAGCTCTTAACCACTTTGTTTCCCTGTCTCTAGGTTACACAGAGTAAGTAACCTAATGGGAGAATGAATAGAGTTTGTGGGAGATGGAAGAATTGGATCTGGGCAGAGAGAATAGCTTTTCTTTCAAACATTCAAAAGCTAAATATAAATTATTTGAGATTTATTTTGCTATTTAAAATTTATTTTCATCTATCAGTTAAATAAGTGTTTTTTGTTTGAACTTTAGTAAGAAAGCCTACTAGATTTTTTGTAGCTCTTTTTGTTTTTCATAGATGAGAAGAGCCCTGGTGAATATCACATTTATAATTAATTACCCAATGTGAAGAATATTCATCGAAATAATAATACAGTAATTCTAAAAATGTGGAGGCAGTAGACACCCACTGAACTCCTTCAGCGCCAAAGGTCACAGCTTATTCATCAAGCAGCTAGTAGAGTGCCTGTGCATGCACGCTGTTGAGTAGAAGTTCAGCCTAGAACTGAAATCTGGGTACTGCATTCCGGTTTGGGTATGGTTGTATTAACAGGTTGAATATATACTATTTAAGGTAATTCTTCGTCCTTATCTCACCATTAGTAGGAAGGCGCTGTGAGTCTTTGCTGTAGAGCAGAATTTGAGCTCAGCCATCCACTGTCTCTTACTCAGTCCTTTTCATAACCAGTTAAAGACGTTTTCAAGACAACTTGAATGGTTTATATTCTTGAAAAGGGTTTTGTGTGAGAACTAGACCTACATAGGCTCGGAGCTGGGACTGCGTTAACACGAGCTGCTCACCAAGTGACTGATGGCTCTTAAATGCCTGCACACCTCAGGTCGGCATGCACAGCACTTCGCCCTTTTCTTATGGCCCAGATTTGAGCCCATCTAAACTCTAGGAAGCTGAAGACCAATCTAAGATACTCTTGAACTAATCAAGAGTCATTCGTTCATCATCATCCATTTACCTTCCCTGTGTCCCGCCAGGTGCTGAGTATACAGTGAAGAGCTGTCATGAAATCCTGAGGGGATTTTCCAGCAGACACGCCTACACCCTCGGGCTTACACGAGCACACATGTATAGAGGCGCACACACAGGGCAACTTTGTGGTGTTAATGATAATGAGAAACTGCCCTGCTCATCTTCTTACATATAATAATGTAATTTCTTTGATGATACTTTTTTTCTTGATTACACCAACATTATCAGAAGCAGAAACAGGCTTTAGACATGATGGCACAGATACAGATATTTGGCACAGTGTCTGTCTATCTATCACTTGACATATTTCTCCTTTTTCATCAAGTGTGTGTTTAGTGATTCTGTATAATTTAGAAACAAGGCCTCATGTTTGTAAAGATGCCCCAGATTATGAGTTTTTCCAGGTTGGGGACTATATATTATTTCATGTATAGACTCTGTCTCTGACTGCCTAGATCTGAATCCCAGCTCTGTCACTTAACAGCTTGGTGACCTTGGACAAATAATGTAAACCTCTCTGTGCCTCAGATTACTTATCTGCATAAAATAGGTGGGGCTAATGATCTATCTCCTGGGTTTTAATTTTGTTTTTTTAACAGTTTTTTTGAAATGTAATTGACATATCATGAAATTCATCCATTTAAAGTGTATAAGCCAGTGTTTCCTAGTACATTTACCACTTTGTGCAACCATCCCCACAGTCTAATTTTAGAACATCTTTATTACCTCAGAAAGAGACCCTGAACCCATCAGAAATCACTCCCCACTCCAGCTCCCAGGTTTTCATGAGGATTAAATGAATGCATATGTGAAAAGCATTCAATGTATTGTCTGGCACCTAGGAGTCTGCTGTATAAATGATTGCCACTATTATCATTCAGGTTATTATTACCAATATCATTACTATTTTCTTTGTACCCTTGGTTAATATAGTGCCTGATACTTAGGTCCTTGACAAATAAATGAAATATGAAAAGATAGTGGACACCATTGTTTCTTTAGCCTTCTAACTTATGGTGAGAGGAATACTCTAGATTATGTATAGTACAGACAGAATCTAAGGCACCACAAAATCTGTGTTCGAGCATGATACTTTAGGGAAGAAAGATATTTTTAAGTGGGCTTTTACCACCATGGCTTGACATGGTGGTGTTGATGACCAAGGAGAATTAGTCCCAAGTCCCAAGTCCTGAATGCTGACATGTAGCCTTACAGCCTAGGGAAAGCTGCACACTCAGCCTGCATCTAAACTTACACAGACTCTATAGTTAACTGTGCAGTGAAATGGGACTCAGTGAATGATTTCTAAATTTCTTCCTGCTAACATCCTGTGATATCGCCCGCCAGTGTCATGAGCATTTTATGTATCATTTATATATGGTAACCTAGATGCAGAATTATATGACACTCATTTTATGACCTGATTTGTTACAGCTTTCAGAGGGTCTTGTGTTCCCAAGGAGAACATAAGCGTGTGTCGGCCCCACTCTTACATCCTCCATCGGCTTCCCTCCGCCTGGAGGATAAAGTCGCAGCTCCTTGGCGGAGCCCCCAGGACCCCCACGGGTCTCCCTTTGCCTGTAGAATGTCCACCCACAGTCCTCCTGGGAGCCATGCAGTCAAACGTCAGCTTGTGGAATGACCCTGATCCCAGTGGCCGCAGGCCTGCGGGAACGTTATTCAAGGAGCATTCCGCTCCTCTGGCATGGAGAGGCCAATTCTTTCCTGGAAATTTTCAATTTTCATTCAAGAGAAGGAAGGATTGAGAGTAGTTGGAATGATGTGTGTAGATTCAGTTGCTGACATGTATTGTAGATTTGGGCCCTGTTACCCGGGCTCCTTCGGTAGCCTATGTCTGTCTGCATCCTACAATCCATGGACTCAAGGAGATAGGAGGTCATTTTGTTGACCGCCTATTGCCAAACCATAGCAGCTGAGCTCCTTGTTACTGGTGTCTGTCCTCTGAAGCATCATCTCTGGCTGGCTGGCTCGCTCTTACTGAATGGGGTTGTTCATTTCAGTGGACGTCATGAGTTTTCCCCCCACAAGTCAGGGCTGTGACCATGGACGGATATGTTTGCTACCATGGTGAAGTAGTATGTCCTTGAAAGGGCCAAGGCAGGCCCAGGTATTAGTGGAATCAGTTTGGAAACAGTGTTAAGCTGGGGCAGGGCGTGCGCATGTCTTGGTGAGGGTCAAGAACATTATGAAGGGGCTGTGGTTTGGTTACCTTCTCTGGGACAGAAAAAACTGGAGCAAATCCGAGAGGCATTTTCAGCAATAGAACCTACAATATACAGTCACCTGTTATTTGGACGTAGACCTGGGAGGGAGAGAAATGATCAGCCTTCTTGACCATAGACTGTCTCCATGGCCTTCTTCTGGCTTTTCAGGGTTTAGCTGCCCTTTCATGTGAGCTGCTTTTGGAGAATATTGAGGGGGAAAAAAATGTGCCATCCCCACATATGCCACATTTGGCATATTGGTTACTTCGAGTTAAAGTTACCTAAGAAACAGCGGGAGCAAGAAGGACGCCCCGACCCTCCTTTGTCCCCCCCGGAAGTAGTAAATAAGCCTCTCATGTGAAGGTGCCTCCTATGCTGGGAGGGTGGAAGGCATCCTTGGTCTCAGAGATCGCGATTCAAGGTCGCAAGAGCTGTGTGAACAAACTTTATTACATCTTCACCGATTTGCTACCCAGCCAAACCCCCTTGCTTTGTCAAATCTTCACAAATAATCGTTTCTTTGTCCAAAACGTATACAAGCTGCGTGCTTTGGTCACTTCTTTGCATCTCCTATATTTGGGGCCTGGTGCATATGAAATTAAATTTGTTTTTCTCCTGTTAATCTGCTTTATGTCAATGAACTAATTGGACCAGCCAAAGAGCCTGGAAAGGAAGGGAAAGGCTTTCTCCACCTACAGGATACACAGGAAAGCTGATCATTTTTCTCCCTCCCAGGTCTAGGTCCAAATAACAGGCTCCACGTGCTTTTCTTCAGTGGCTTGTCCCTTTCCTTTCAGCCACGGCCACTATCAAATGAACGACAACTGCATATTGTAGGTTCTATTGCTGAAATGTCTCTCGGATTTGCTCCAGTGTTTTTCTGTCCCACAGAAACAGCCTCGGAGCCGCCGCCCTCGCTGACTGCTCGTCTTGCTCCCTGCAGCCCGTCCTCTCTCCCGGGGTGACTGGGCACCACAGCAAAGCCAACCCCAGATACTCACTTGTTCAAAGTACCTGTATTACCGCCCCATTACTTTCCGGACGGAGTCCCTTGCATGTAAGTGGATATTCTGGTTTCTGTGGGACTTTCAGGAAAGACGTGATAGAGACCACATCTTCTCAATGCTGTGTTGTCAGGAATAGTAACTTGCCTCATCGATGTAATCCCACCTTTTCAAGGAGAAATGATGACAAAAATGCGGGTTTTTTAATTTTGGAAATAAGTATGTTAAAATGCATCCTGAAGCTTTGATAGGTAGAATATGGGTAGTGATCTTCCAAAATTGAATTCTAGGTCAGCTGGAGGCCCTGTTTAATTGTGAGTGAATACCTAAGCAGAGGTGGCCTTTTTCCCTCAGTTTGTTATTTTTTAGGAAAGAAAATGAAGCAAATCTTCCCCCTTCTGTGGAACACACTGAATTGGTTTACCTCCGTTCTGTCAGTGTGGGAAGGCAGGAATCATTTCCCTGATGGAAGGGTGTGGCTAACTCTTTCACGCTTGGATGTGTGGACGTGTGTGGACCCACACCCGGGAGAGCTCCTCCAGCCTGGGGAGGGAGTGTGCGGGCAGGGTCCTGGGAGTGTCCGGGGTGGGGGGAAGGAGCCCCGCTCCGGGAAGGGCCCTGCAGGCCCCCTGGGCACCAGCAGCCGTGGCGGGCAGCCCAGGCCCTGTGCTCCAAGCTGCATGCACGGGCCCTCCGCCAGCGGCTCTTGTGGCCCCCAGGAGCCTCACACCCAGACAGGCCCATGTCCAGAGGGTTCCACTTATCAGAAAATCAGTAGCCATCTCCATCCCGGAACATTTGTTTTCACATTTCAGTTTCATTAGTCATCTCTGGCAAAAAGAGATATTTGAAGTCTTGAGTACTGATCTGAGTCAAACATATTTTAAGTCCCCTCAGCTCTACCTCTCCCGCCCTGGAAAAACAATAGCCAAAGGGACAGCTTCTTTAAAGACTTAGTCTGCTGTTCTCCTTCAGCATAAGCTGGAGTTCATACTCCCAGCATTGTGAGTCTATCATAGTACGTTAGCTGTGGGTTTTTTAAAAACTTTCAGTTTCTTCATGGTCCATAGCTCTCTCTAGCCTTAACTAGAATTGCAGGTCCTTCATAGAAGGTGCATTTATGGCTTCCAAGTGCAAGGGTTCCTTTAGTGGGTTTCTATCAGATGACAGGGGGGGATGGCATAACTTGCACGCAGAACTGAAGCTGAGAGGGGAGGGGGAGAGGGGGGAGGGGAGGGGGAGGGGGAGGGGAGAGTGGAGCAGGGGGAGGGGAGGGGTCCTGCAGAACTAGCTGAAGAAACAGATCTGTAATGGGACCGTAACCAAGAAAAAATGCCAGTGAACTAAGTTGTTTTTCTCTCCCTTCAGATTTAGGAGAAAGAGGCAAATGGCCACAGCATAACTTTGCAACAGAGATTTATGTACATTTTTAAAACAAGCAAATGCCTTTGGAAGTCTAGCTTACATGTGTCTCCTCTCACCTAGAAGGAGAGTGGCACATTATTCAAGTGCTTGGCACATTATAATACTCAATAATGTATTATTGAGTGATGTATCTTGTCGTAAGTGATGTATCTTGCCTCTTTATTCATTTAGCTAACTCCCTTATACCGTCTCAGTCTTTTTGTTTCACTGTTTTCTCTATATACTTATCGTTAGTGTCCAGAATGTTAATGTTCATCATTGGCTAATTCGTACAAACTTACATAGGATTATTCCTGTTGCCAGGTTATATAGACATACACACATATGTGTGTAACATATACATATGTAACATGTATGTGTGTATACATACATACATGTGTGTGTATTCACACCATAACACTAAGAGCCTAAGAATTATGTACTCTTATTATTCTGATTTTAAAGAGAGGACTGAGGTACTGAAAGGGTTAAAAAAAACTTGTAAGTCATATAACTAGTAGGTGACAGGAGTCAAATCTAGACAGAGTCACTGTTGGTTGTTACCAAACAAAAAAGTCTCTAGATCTCTTCCTCCAGGCCTGCTACCTTGAAACAGGAAAGTGAATCCAGGTCTCTCAGGGACTGAGAGAAGTGGATTGTTGTGTAACCTCAGTTTGCCAGAAAGCCAATGACTGTAAGCTTGACCCTGACCTTGACGACTTTCAAATAGAAATTCATATAATCTAGAGAACTTGACAGTGACTGGAAGCCTGCTTTATGCCAGATGCTGTCCTGAGCCCTTTGACAGATAACGGGGTCATGGGACACTCACAACAAGCCTGTGGGTAGGAATTACTGCCCACACTTTACAGATGGGGACAGTGAGACCTGGGGAGTAGATATCACTTGCCTGAAGTCACACTGTTGTTTAGATGGCTGAGCTGGGACTCAGATCTGGGTCTATCCAACTCTAAAGTTTATTCTGCCCCTGTTATGACCCCCTATTTTTTAGGCATTTCCAATTGATCTGCTTTCCAACGTTATTTACCAAAATGGTAATTGGTGTGTATTTTAATGAGCTGAGCATTCTACAGATAATTTCTTCAGCTTTGTTAAATATTAGTGGAGCAAATCCTTGCCAAACTCAAATTGGGATTATACCTCTTACATATTTTTCTTGCGCGTGGTCGATTAACCATTACAACCATTACATTAGTATTGAATAACCCATGTATTCTAGTTCCAAATGTGGGAAAAGTCAAAGCAAAAGAAGCTGTTAAGCAGTCACTTCAGTCTTCACTATACTGCAGATTTCATTATGGGTTATTTTGAATGAAAATGGGTACTTCCAAAATTTTCAATGAAGTTTGGCTTTCTTACCAGACTGCAATTGATCTTTTAGTGTAACATTAGCTGTTATTGACACAGGAAGAACGTTTTAGTCATACTTTGTAGGTAAGCATTTGTAAGCATTGTGAAGATAAAGGTCCTGGTTGCCAAGCACTTTGAATCGTGCAGGAGCTTTGTAAATGCTAGGGAATTAGTGGCAAGGATCCACTTAGCCTGAACTATGGAACTGGCAAAGTTTGAGTGCTTCCTTCTTCTAGTTGACTCTCTTTCTCCTCCTCGAATGCCTAGTCCCCCAGCCCCTCCTTGCTGTTCTTGTTTGCTCCAAGCTCTGTGTTGTAGTGAGTAGAGTAACCTGATCAACACTAACGTGGGTGACTTCTTGAATTATTTTTTTGAGAAGTATTTGCAATCTCCAAAGGAGGCTGGAGATAAGACTGAGTGTACATAGTAGAATTTTACTACGCACAGTGGACAGAGGACCTCCAAGGCCTGTCAGACCATTCTGGGAGTAGGCGACCGTTGATGCGTTAGATGAGCCCTTTAGGGTGGGAGAGCGTCAGCGTGGATCGTTCGCCAGGGCGCTAGTGCGGATTGCTTTCAGGGTCTGCGCTCCTGCTTCTACCTTTCCTCTGGTCTCATGGTGATTCTGTGCCGTGGGCAGGATGGCAGCTCAGAGCACCTGCCACCTGGCCTCAGACTTGTTGCACTCCACTGCTTGCCTTCTCCCAGGGCCACACTAGAGATTTTTTATTTTTTATCGCAGTGGTATTCACTTCGTGCAGGATCCCTGATCCGTGGACAAAATCACCATACATTGCAAAGGGTTAGTGGTGCTGAGAACAATTAATAAGCACACAATACAACCCAAACCAACATCTCAACAGAGCCCAGTTGAAAACCCTCTATGATTTCCTAGCAGTCATCTAAGAATTGGCAAACTAAGGCCCTTGGGCCGAGTTCTGGCCAACACCTACTTTTGGACACCCAAGGGCTAAGAATGGTTTTTATGTTTTAAATAGTTGAATAAAAATCACAAGAAGAATAATGTTTCATAATATGTGAAAAGTAAATGAAATTGAAATATCAGCTACCATGAAGTTTTACTGGAACACAGCCATACTCGCTCATTCACTTATTATCTGTGGCTGCTTCTGTATAATAGCGGCAGAGATGAGTAGTTTTGACAAAGACCCTCGAAGACTAAATTATTTATTATCTGGCCATTTACAGGAAATATTTGCTGAGTGCTGATTTAGTCACTCATCTGGCCTCAACTAGGAGAGCTGCCTGGAAATCACTGGGAAGCAGATCTTTGCCATTTTCTCCTCGCAGGCATTTGCTTTCCCAGGAAGCTCTGCCCACTTGATTAATTGCATCGCTGGACATTAATACTGGACAATCAGGCTCGTATCTGCCTGTGCTGCCGACCTGTCTAGGCTGCTTAGGAATGGTTGTGTGTTACCAGGGTGCCCTGCAGGGAAATAACAAAATTACTGAGAAGGAGATTATATGTAATAACTGCAAGCTAACATTATTAGTTTTATAATAGAATTCTTCTGTCCTATATACATTTCAGTAACTGGGTTTAAAAACCATTATGGGAGCAGGACAAAGCAAGGCAAACAAATAAGTTCCTATCTATTCGGAAAATGTGAACAAAGGACAGCCCAGGGAAATTAAACAGCCTTCCTACATCACTAGCTCCTGAATGGGAAAATGATGCCTGGACCCCAGGTATCCTAGCACCTCGTTGCATTAGGCTGCTTCTTGTTGATGACCCGGCTGTATGTGGGACACTGTGAAGAATGTCCTTACGGATTTCAGACTGCAGTTCTTCTTTTTACTCATTTCCTAAGGAAAACAACGTAGGGTCATTTTGCTAATTAAATTAGGCCTAATCTATCCACTTTCTTCGTTAGTAGGTAATGAAATTAACAAGATCTTGGGGCAATTTTCTTCCAACTTCCTCACTTGAGAGGACAGGCTTGTTTACTCAGTGGAGTTTGGGATTAATATTGAAGGCGTCTGTGGCCCTTAGATCTCACCCTCCATCTGTGGACCAAAGACGCACACACTTATATTCTCTACAGATTTTTTTTTTTCCCCAGAGACAAGACCCTCTGACACCACAGGATGCACTCAGGCAGGGATGTACCTGCGGTGAAGGGTGCCGGACACCAGGGACATAACTTTGTTAATGATGCTTTGACAGCTTGAGCTGGAGTTAATGGCTTTTGACAGTGGAGTTTTTGCACTGCTAGAGTTTTTTTCTTTTTCTTTTTTTATAACTATAACCGTACCTCCTGGGGGTCATGAGTTTTTACTTTTCTGACTATATTGTCCCAAAAAGAGGCATATGTTTGCAAAGCTGCATCCTAGGAAACTCCAAAGAGTTCTAGTGAACAATACAAAACTTATAGCCTTAGCTAGTAATTTTTTATTTATAGAAATCCACAGGAATAGAAGAGGACCAGATGTGTGAAATTAAAGAGAATTCAAGTGTTAATGCTATACATTCAAAATGTGTGCGAATTTACTGTCCTCATTTCCTTTAACTGATTTCCAGGATTCAAGCTTGGCGCTTCTGCTTTATTGATGGTGATTCTGTGTACAATGTATGGATGGGCATCTCATTAATTTATTAAAACTGAATGTATTTATGTCAACAGTTAAGAGGATTTCTTTAACTTATTCTTTGACTTCTGCCCATATAGCTCTGTTCTTGTAGAAAAGAGTTGGTTGAATTGTAACCTGTTTGAAACACATTGTACTGAAGTCAGATTATTCAGATAATGGCTTGGCAGTGGGAGGCTTTCTGCCTCTGACTCGGGCAGCGTCTACTCATTGGGAAATGATGTTATGATGGACAACGTGTGTTAAGATTCAGCCCTATATTTCAGGTACTGAAGCCAGCAGGGCAAATGGCTATTCTTGCCTCTGCCCTGACTCCTGTCGCAAGGTGATTGCTTTATGCTAATGATAATACAACTATTATGTTGATTAGCCATGCCAAAAAAAACCCCCCAGAATAACAGGGGTGAGCCCTTATCAAAAAATCCTTTTTCTTCCCTCCTTCCCTTCCTTTCTTTCTTCCTTCTGTTCCTCCGTTTTAACTGTGAAAGCTTGTTTGTTTTTCCTATAACAAATACACTAATATTGTTCATCTACTCTTATGCTCCCCATGGGAGAAACAGCAATTAACTTTGAATGTGGGGCTGGGTGGCTAAGCAGACATTGTGCAAATCTGGCTAACCAAGTCTAGACCGGATGGGGCAGAAAGGAACCCTCAGCGGTATTGATGTGAGAGGAGGGACCTGCCTACGGCTGTTCTCCGTCAGCTCCTAGAAGGTCTTTTAAACGAAAC
Source organism: Phataginus tricuspis (assembly GCA_029783875.1). NCBI lineage: Eukaryota > Metazoa > Chordata > Mammalia > Pholidota > Manidae > Phataginus > Phataginus tricuspis. The sequence continues at coordinate 1,322,478 of JAQQAC010008719.1, read as the reverse complement.
AAACTGTGGCTTTGATGGAGCTGCAGCACGTCATGCAGCATGAAATGGGAGAACACAAGCGTCCAAGAGTCACACGAGTGATGGGATTTTTAAACTCCATTTTTAAATTTGGGTGAGATGGCCTCGTATGTGGAATGCTTTGCGTAATTATGAATGTGGAACTGTTTTGTATTTTAAAGGCTGTTGTGGGTTTAGCCGGCATCTGTGTGCAAATTCATTCGGTTTTATTTTCTAGCGAGGTAAGCTTAGATGTCTTTAGACTCTTCCTGGTGGAAAGAAAGAAAACCTGCTGAAGTAAGTCGAGCTCTGAAGGCGGCCCCTCCAGCACACGCACACTCGGTTTTTTTGGGTGCCGCTAATGTATCTCTGGAGCTGGAGTGCACAGTAAGTTAGCCTTAGGAGGAAAACAGAGTTTTATATGACTTTAAAAATAAGTGAATTTTCCTTTTTTTAAAACTTTTCTAGCCCCTCAGGGCTTGGTTTATCATTAAAATGGGCCTGTGCTCTGCTGCCTTTCTGGGCACTCAAACGGAAATAAACCAAACAAGAGCCCGTCCAACAGCCAGAGGATTAGATGTGAGGAAAGTGAAAACCATGATTAAGCAGTTCAAGTAGTGGAACTTTCTCGCGAAACTTTGTTTTTGGAGAGGGAGCGCCCAAGGAGAGTTTTCACATTGATTCGACTTCGAAAACATCTCAAGGTCAGGGTAATTTAGTGAGGCAAGTTTTTGAGAGTAAACAGAATATTGTGTTCTGGTTTGTTGTGATAAAAGATTGTCTTTTGAATATTGTGAGGCAGGGAAACTCATGATTAGCATGAGAGAAATGAAGTTGTTCAGGGAAAGGCCTTTGTCCTTTTTTTTTTATTCAAGTGCCGTTGATAGACAATCTTATGTGGTTTCAAATATACAACACGGTGGTTCAATAGTTACCCTTTTTATTAAATCCTCACCCCTCCAGGGCAGTTACTATCTATCAACGTAGTAAGATGTTACAGAATCACTGATTTTATTCTTTGTGCGATGACCAACTTATATTGTGATTGGAAATGCCTTTGTCTTTTAAAAGGAACCGGCCCAACTGCTTGTAGTATCTACATGGCATTGTTAAGCTTTACATTGTACTATATAAGTCTTATGAAGGAAAACTGTTGCATGATCTTATATGTATGTGCAATGAACATCCTTGGTCGGTTCTGAAATCATCCAAAACAACAAGCTGGGTTTAACCTGACAATTCCTGCGTTTGAATTGCAGGGGAATTAGGGTGCACTCTGTGTGTGTGTGTGTGTGTGTGTGTGTGTGTGTGATTTCCTAAATGGGTATGTTTAAAGTTAATACAAAATATTACACATGAACATCACCTCTGGGACATGTACAGAAGAGCAACAGAGAGAACTAATGAATACAGCTCTACACGGTATATTCCCAGCTACAGCACTCAGAGCTTGCTCAAGAGATGGTTCTGTTGCAGACTGTCTCTCAAACTCTCAGGACTAGCCGTCTCAAGCCGTTGGAGGGGGCATGTCACTTGGCCACTCTGAATCTCCATTTTCTTGTCCTTTGAAACAGGGATAACAATATACAACTCATAGTGTTATTGTCAGATTTGATGAAGCAATGTGTTCATAGTTTCTGGCATACAAACATACATGTACAGACACACACACACAGCGTCATCACCAAACCCTCAAGAATTCAGGAGGGATGTTTGTCATAGGAGGGAGTGTTTACTTAACTTTGTAGTGGATGTCAGTTGACTCAAGTCCATACAAGCACTTGCATCAGATGTGCTGTGGAGTGAGACGGAGAGGGCATCTAGGCCGCCTTTCCCAGGGGGCCAGCCTCCAGCTCAGCCCCTCGTTCTTTTGCCTCCAGACCATGGCAGGTGAAGTGGTGGTGGTACTTGCAACTCTAGTACTTTGAAGGGAACAAGACCTGGGTTTGAATCCTGGTGCAGACGACTCAAATTCCTTGAAGTGGGGCTGATATTCTATTTATGCTCTAGGGTGGCTGTTAGGAGAATAACATAAGTTAATGAATATAAAATGTAAAAAGCTTAGCACATGTATCTGACACATTGTAAATTCTCTATTCTTGTTAGTTACTTGTGTTTGAAGTACAAAGGGGAATGACATAACAAAAGGCCCATTTTTATGTGAAAAAACTGAATTGAAAATTCAAAACCGTGAGAGAGGGTGGAGGTAGTCGGTTACCTACTGCTCCAGGGCTGTGACGTCATATGGAAGATGTGACCCTACAGGACATTGTCGGTGGCATCTCAGATCAACACAGCACTAGAAATACACAGAAAAGCTAGTCTGATGCACGGACTGTTGACCTGCAGTCCCTGAGTTAAATGTAGAGTCTCCAAGCGCTGAGCTCGGAGCTGCCATGGGATAACGTTGTTGCCTTGTGTCCTTGACAGATGAAAATAGGAAAAGAAATCTCTTTTAGTTACAAGAGAATGCCAAAGCCCTCTTTGCTATGTTATCAGCATATTTTTTCCCTGAAGGTATATTCTCTGTAAGCAGATACCTTTCAGAGAGTAAAAAGTATGAGTGTGTGTGTGTACGAATGCGAGTACAATCCCACATTCACTGTTGCAGGCGTGACTCGAAAAAGAGCGAGAACACCGGCCAGAGATTGGTGGGTGTGTGGATGGCTCAAAATTAAAAAAAAAAAATAGTGGAGACAGATTTTGAAAATTAGGAAGATGATCTCAAATGCCCGGTGAAGATTCACCCCCCTCCAGGTCTCAGAGGGGCTCCCCTCCCCATGCGCAGGGGTGCTCTCCAGGTCGGCCGTCCGCCCCACCACGGCCGGGCTTTGGCCCGTCCCCGCTCCCCCTCCTCTGCATGGCCAGCCTTTCTCCCTCTTTATTTCCTGATGCCGACACTGCGCCTCACACACCGGCTCAAGCGCCTCACATGACTCGTGTCATTCTTTACCTACCTCCTTAGCTCTTACCTTTCTTTCCCCGCCAAATTCGTCTCCAAATTACGTGTGCTTATCTCTACACTGTCCCTCCCATTCACTTTTTAAAAATTAGTTTCTGTTTTTATCAAAATGCAAAATCTGATAAAAAGTCTAAAGCGTCAGCTGGTTCTCTGACACTTGTAATGAAGCCCAGCCATCCCCCCCGGCGTGGCCTCCCCTGCAGCCCGCAGGCAACGCGCTTCCATTCCCTTCCTCTCTGCTGTCTTCATAGCCCTTCGTGACCTGCTACTCCTGGAGTTTTCCATTGTCAGCAATATCTGTTGACTCCTGTTCTGTGAAAGATGAGGGTTCCTCTCTAATACCGTCCTTCACACATATACTTCCAAATACTCCCTTTCCCATATAGTTATAGAAAACATCTTCCGGTGTCTTTTCATGGTGTCATGTGACTGTGACTGTTAAATGTCATTTACGGCTGAATCACATGATTATGTTCCCCTCCTTGTATACCTTTTCCTATTCCTTGGGGGTAGCACTTTTTCTTTCCTTATTTGCTTAGTTTTTCTATGTTCTTCAACCCCACCCCAGCTTACTGTGTTCAGACACATCAGGGATTCTATCAGCCCCACCTCTTGCAGATTTCTCTCCTGGAGCTTCCTGACCTGCTCCAGTTGGGCTGGTTTTTACTCACACCTGGGAAACAGCTGTCCTTCTGGAATCTCTTCATCGCTCAGGATTTCCTCTGCTTCACCCTTGAGGTAGGGTCCGTGTTTCCACACCCTCATTTAGGTAGAATGCTGTCAGTAATTTCCAGAGAAGGGGTGCATGGGGGACGCAAGTCTAAAAATCTGTGCAGTCTATCATCATATCTAATTGGTAGAATGGCTATATATATATATAAAATTTGGAGAAAGAAATCACTGGCCTTCAGAATTTGAAGCCATTCTGCCAATGTTCCTATGTTGTTAAGAAATCCAAATTCTAGTTCCTGATCTTTTCTGTGTGACTTAATTTTGTTTGTATTTTCATTTTATTATGTTTTTCTCTCTTGTTGCCTGTTAGAAACATATTTGTCCACAGTGTTCTCAGTTTCTTAGGGTGTGCCTTGATGTGGGTATATTTTTATCTGCTGCATTTTTTTCTGGACACTAATTCAATGTAGGAAATGTTCTTGGATTTGCTGTTTGACGACTTGACTTCCTTTCCTCCATTTTCTCTATTCATTCATTCTGAAACTTCTGTTATTTGGATGGGGGAGTCCTACTCTGCTTATGGAGTGATCGGCTCTGATTTGCTGTGTAATCTGTACCTTCTACCTCCTAGTAAACAGACCTCCTGCTGTATCTGGTGTGCGTTTGATTTCTAGCCTTCACATAGCCAAGAACCCTCCACTTCGATGGCTCGGGCCTCTCTCGCTCTGTAACAATACTTTCCCCCTCTCTGACTCTATTAAGAGTAGTTTTTTGAGGTTTTCATCTCCCTGCATAGTTGATTATTTGCTACTTGTTTTATTTCATGCGAGAGGCTTTTATTAGTTGTCCGGGGATCCTTGACTATTTATGTCTAAGGTGGCACGGTGAACAGCTCATGGAAATTTCTGAAGGGTGTGTTCTGCATGGTGGACTGTAGGCTTCATGGTGGAGATCAGGTTGGGTTGTTTCTTTTGAGAATCGCTAATGTCAGTATTTTTAGGTCTTTTCCCTAGTTAGAATCTCTGGAAAAGACGTTTTTAGTCTCTTGCCTGGAAGAGACTAAATAATCCTAGATGCCAGTTTTCTGGGGCAGACTTGAGGGAGAGGGATAAAGGTTTCAATATTCTGTATTAAATCTTCCTTTAAACCCCCCTGAAAATGCAGCACGTCTCTAATGGCTGTCAGTGTGTTCTAGTGCAAGAGGTTTTCTTTACTCTGTGCAGAATATAAACTTCCAGCCTTTCATATAGCAGTGAAGCCTATCTGCTGGTGAAGTGAGGTCATCTTGGAGCCTGTTTTTTATACGAACATTCAAAGAATCCTGTTTAAACCCCACCTTCACTCAAACTTCCGGTAGCATCATACTCTGGTACCACTGCCTCCACAATATTTGGGTGTGAATTGGTTGGCGTCTTAGTTTTCCTCACTGTTGGTTTATGATTCTTCTTTCTTGACTTTGTTAAATCACTTACCAGTTACTCATTAGTTTTCCAGCTTCCAAAACTTTTCTGTTATATCCTTGCTTTTTTGCTTCATCTTCATAGGTTTATAGCTTAAAAAAAAATCTCTTCACTGTAATCTTGGTGGATTCAGAAGAGAGAAAAGGTAAATGCACGGTTTCAATCTGCTACCTTCACTGTCGGGCAATCTAATCTGGGGCAGTCGCCCTGCGTGCTTGGGGAGACCTCAACTTGGGGGAGGGTTCCTGACTCTGATTGGTTAAGAATTCCCACACAAGCAGGAGGAGTGTAGGTAAGGAAGGAATTCATTGAAGTGAGAGCAGTGGTGGATGGCGGCAGCCACGCAGGCAGCAGAGAGCCAGGGAGAGCCGAGGGAGGAGAGGCAGACCCAAGCACCTCCCTTGCCAAGTCCCGAAGCCAGGGTCACCTGGCGTCCAGTGTCTGTTTGATCTGCACGGTGTGGGAATTATATCCCTACCAGCCCGGAATCTGTGGGTGCTGTACGGCACTGGATGGAATGAGACGATGTTCTGAGAACTTCCCAAAGCAAAGAAAGGAAATTTGGGGGGAGCTGCTAAAGAGCATGGTCGTGCAGCTGCGGTCCTGTCCGGGCCACCCAGGTGATGGGAACTTGCAAGCCCAAATCAGAGCTCTCAGTAGCTCTTTCTTGTCTGAAGTAAACCAGGGAGAAAGAGCAGATTTGTGCTTAAGACTAGAAAATGGAATGAAGTAGCAAAGTAACAAAGACACCGCCAGGGCTGGAGGTTCATGAATTCTTGTCTTTATCATAAAAAAGAGTTCAGAGATACAGTGCAGCAGGGTTATGCAACAAGAACATTTATTTGGTAAGTCAGTACACACTCAGACAGGAGCGCGGGGGACCTCAGGAGGCATTCTTAAAGGTTTAGGATTGGGGTTTTTAAGGATTTTGGGAATGGGGTAAAGGGTGAGGGGAGTGTAGGCTTATGTGCAGTCTCATGATGTCCGTCTCCAGTGAGACATATTTAGTCCCCATCCATAGTCAGTCCTCTAGATATTCTGTGAGATAAACTTAACAAAGGGGTTCATTGGTCCCAGTTCTCCGAGACAATGGTCACCCTCAGGCACTTACGGCTTTGCCTCGCTTCAGGACAGGTGGCTGTCGGCTCATCGATGAATATGGGAGGAATCTTGCCTCCTAAATCCCTGATTTTTAAAATGGACGTTAGCCTCAAGATGGAGGGCCTCCTCTTCTTACTATTTATATCTAAGTATTTTTCATCAGAGTCAGGAAAAATGAATCGCGATGCTTGTCGCATGTCCTTGGTCTGCACCTTTAGTGGCGCGTTCCCACTCACTTTCCTAGTCACCTTTCCCACCACACGTCCGCACCGTCGGTACCGCTCCAGCCCCGGTGACTGGTCTCAGCAGCGATTGTCTCCTTGGGGGCATTTGAAATCAGCCATCTCCATCCCCCATGAAACCCTTCCCCTCTCTGGGATCTGTGACTCTCTCACTCCTGAATCCCCTCCCACTCTTGCTTCCCGGTCCCTTTGTGGGGTCCTTGTCCTTGGTCCACATGGCTGTTGTTGCTCTGACCCAATATTCTTCCTCTGTCTTTTTTGTTTGGACGTTTCTCTCTGCCTAGGGTCATTGCATTCCCCGTCGTGGTCTCAGCTACCTCCTTGCTATGATGGATCACGAATCTCTACCCATGTTCAGAGTTTTCTCCTGAGCTCTAGTCCGTGATGACCAACTTTCTTCTGGATCTTTTTGCCTCAACTTGAACATGCCTGTAACCAAGCTCAACTTTCCTCCAAATCTGTTTCTTCTTACTTTTTTGTACCTCAGTGAATTATATCACGTCTCTCAGTAACTTAAAATAGAAACTTTGTTTTAAGTCATATTAAAATAAGTCATCTTAAAATCGCTGGGCTCCAGACAGCCGTACATCTGAGCTCCGTCCAGCCCTCCTCCTCCACCTCATGTGCGTGTGTTCCTCGCCCACCTCGCCCACCTCGCTGCCCCGGTACAGGGCGTTATCATGTCTTGCCTGCCCTACTGCCATCGTTTCCAAAGATGATCTCGGCCTCTAATCCATCCTCCATATTGACATCCAAAGACTAAGAGCATAGTTCTTTCTAAAAAGCAAAATTGGTCATGATTTTCCTCAGCTTTAATAAACTGTCAGTTATCCATAGATAAAGTTAAACATTTTTAGTTCGACCATGATCTGGCCTCCTCATAGCAACACAGGTCCTGCTATATTGGCTCCTGGGGTTCTCCTTCTTTCTGGAAATTCCCCATCCCAAGCTGTTGTACACCCCAGTTATCTTTCAAAATTCAGTTCAGTTGTTCTCCTTCACTGTCCTACCCATATCTTCACCCAAGGTAGGATTAGGTACTCTGTCTGTTGTGGATTGTGTAGCATAGAGATTGAAGTATGAGCTCTGGAATCATTCTTGGGTCTATATTTTGGTTGTACCACTTATGACCTGTGAGATCTTGGTTTTCTTTCTTTTTTTTTTTTTTAAATTCTTGAAAATAATATAATTTGGAGCAATTCTGTGACCTAGGTTTTTTTTTAATAGTTTATTTTGATATCAATAATCGACAATTACATGTGCAATATTATGGTGATTAAACTACCCCCTTCATCAGGTCCCCCTCACCAACCCCATTACAGTCACTGTCCTTCAGCGTAGTGAGATGCTATAGAATCATTACTTGTCTTCTCTGAGTTGTACAGCCCTCCCTGTGCCCCCACTACCTTATGTCTGCTAATCGTAATGCCCGTCTTTCCCCCTTGTCCCTCCCTTCCCACCCATCTTCCCCAGTCCCTTTCCCTTTGGTAACTATTAGTCTGTTCTTGGCTTCTGTGAGTCTGCTGCTGTTTTGTTCCTTCAGTTTTTTTCTTTGTTCTTATATTCCACATATGAATGAAATCATTTGATACTTGTCTTTTGGGGCTTGGCTTATTTCACTGAGCATAATACCCTCTAGCTCCATCCATGTTGTTGCAAATGGTAGGATTTGTTTTCTTCTTATGGCTGAATAATATTCCATTGTGTATATGTACCACTTCTTCTTTATCCATTCATCTACTGATGGACACTTAGGTTGCTTCCATTTCTTGGTTATTGTAAATAGTGCTGCAATAAACATAGGGGTGCATCTGTCTTTTTGAAACTGGGCTGCTGCAGTCTTAGGGTAAATTCCTACGAGTGGAATTCCTGGGTCAAATGGTGTTTCTATTTTGAGTTTTTTGAGGAACCTCCATACTGCTTTCCACAATGGTTGAACTAATTTGCATTCCCACCAGCAGTGTAGGAGGGTTCCCTTTTCTCCACATCCTCGCCAACATTTGTTGTTGTTTGTGTTTTGGATGTTGACCATCCTCACTGGTGTGAGGTGATATCTCATTGTGGTTTTAATCTGCATTTCTCTGATGACCAGCGATGTGGAGCATCTTTTCATGTGCCTGTTGGCCATCTGAGTTTCTTCTTTGGAGAAGTGTCTATTCATGTCCTCTGCCCATTTCTTAATTGGATTATTTACTTTATGTTTGTTGAGGTGCGTGAGTTCTTTATATATTTTGGATGTCAACCCCTTATCTGATACATCATTTATGAATATATTCTCCCATGCTGTAGGATGTCTTTTTGTGAGATCTTGGATTTCTTTAATTCCACTGTACCTCCATTTCGTCACCTATAAAATGGCATTAATAATCGTACCCATCACATGGGACTATGAGGTTTAAAGGAAACAACCATGTAAAAGCATTTAGAACAATTCCAGACATGTAAGCCTTATTGAAGATCACTCATCATATCTATCCCCACTGTGTTCTGTATAAACCTTGATTATAACCCTTCTGGCACTTTCTTTGTGCCCTCATTTGTTTGCATGTGTGTCTCTGCCTGTGATATTTTAAACTTTTTGAGGGCAGGGACTATGTATGATTCACCTCTGGGTCCCTAGAGATTAGCGATCTGTCGGGCATACAGGAATATTTCAATTTACATTTATGGATGAATGAATATGGGAATGATGGTGGAAAGCATATGTGCCATTTGCACTGCACAGAAAAATTTGTGCTTCAGTGGAAAACTCTGCTTTGGTTAGAACACTCTCTTTCTGAGTTATACAATTCTGATTTTACAGAGACTCTGGGTCTTCTATTGCCTTGGAATTACTTCACAATTCTGTAAATTGTAGACAATTGATAGCAATGAATAATAGTTCTTGTTTTAGGCATGCAAATTAATTCAGCACAGTAGAGATTCAATTGGCCTCGCTCCCTCACTGTGCAAGTAGCTGGCTTTGCCTCCATTTGCACATATATTTAAATGTTCTTGACCCACAAATTGTCTGTGGAGTCTTCTTTAAACTTGTAACTTCTTATCAACTCCTTCACTAATGATGAATTAAATAAATCTTCAACACATGTTCATTTGCCATCTGTATGAGTATCATGACTTTATCTTTTTTTAAAAAAATATCCTTTAACAGTGCCCCAAACTTGTCTAATGATGATCTTGGACATTTAAAAATGTTTTATGAGATGGCCTGAAATAAGATACACTCTAGAGATGATCTAAAACCACCCTTCCTATGGGACCTCCAGATTGTCATTCAAGATCAATAAAACACATCAGTCATTCAGTTTGAAACCTTTGTCTAATGGGAGGCCTGACTTCAGGATCTCTGTGCTAAAACGTGCACAACTTTTCTGACAACTCTTCTCATCCCATGAGGCAGAGAATAAAGACAATTTTTTTTTTAAGTATGTAGAGAATCATATGGGCCCCTCATGGGGCTCTGGACATATGGAATCAGAGATGTGGGAATAGCCTTGAGGTTCATAGGAAGGAAGGTTTGGCAGAATAATAAAGGAAGGGAAATTACAATTTGAACACCCTTTCAATCTTTATCAAATTATAATTATTACAAAGATCGTTTAATCATAAAAGAGTCCATCTTAATTGGATCCACTAACTTCTGGAAAATGACAATGTATAAATAATGAAAATCTACTAAAGGAAAGCAGGTCAGTTTAGGGGCGGCCACACAGAAAACTCTAATTTGGAATAACTGAAGAAAAAAATTCAGAGCTAGTGGCATACCTTATTTGTGGCAAACTTTGACAAGACATATAAGTTTATGAAGGTCAAGTATTACAGAGTAAGATCTTAACTTGCCTTCCTCTAATGAGAAAAATCCAAGTAATTTGTAATCAACACATTAATTGTATGCAAATGTATGTGGTTAAATCTGCTCAGAAACAACAGGTTTCCTTAATTAAATTAAGCCTTCTGCCTCTTTACATTTGATTACATTATTCATTTCCTTCCCAGAACAAATTTAAAATCTCTAATTATCAGCATATGAATTAGTGAGGTTTTGTCATAATACAGAAATCCAGATGAAGGGCTAATCAAGGAAAGAAGAGAAAAAGAAGTAGCCAAATTTCTCATAAGATTTTTCTCTGTTTTGTAAAATTTTCTATGTATTTCCTTCTTGTTTAGAGATGTAACTACTGGCCCTTATTATTTGAGTGTCAGTTAGGGTTTAAAAGATCTCCCAGTCATCTATACACTTGTATAGGCTGGCTACCAAGGTATGGTAGCCAACAAGAACGATCACTTGCTGAGACTTACAGGGCCGGTCCGGGCCAAGCACTTTATGTGTAAACTCTGACAAGCACATGTGTCTTGTGAATGAAGTAAAACAGTAAAACACTTTTCCTCTCCCTGATTAACACTCTTAAATGGCCGGCTCCTTATCTCAGGTCAGCTAAAACATTACCTCCCAAGATGTATCTTCAAAGTAGCTTCCTATCACCGATGTTCTTGACGCTTTTCCTTGGCCTTCAGAACACTCATCGTAATATGTGAGAAGCTTACTTTGGGTCTGTGCCCTGCTGATTGTAGACTATGCGGGGCTGAGACTATATTCTCCCTGTTGAGTAACACATCCCTGGAACCCAGCACTTTATAGAATCTATCACTTACTATTTCTTGAATAGACAAAAGCACAAAGTTCTTTGAGCTGCTAAGAAGCAGATTCTTACTTTCAGACTCAGGACTCTGCAAAGACAAAAGTCCCTGCATTTGCAAAGAGCATTCGGCTTGCACCTCCCTCTCTTTAGATAGCTCGTCGCCCCCCTTTCCCCCATTTACCTTCAGTCTCTCTGAAGGAGCCTTCTTGTCTACCCTGAAAGCTGAGCTGCCTTATATTTTATTGTTTCTGGAAAAGAAGTTGTGAACCTTTCATTCTTGAAAACATTGTGTTATTCTGATGTCGGTGGACACTGTTCTCAACCTGCTCTCTGTTAGTTTAATTGGAACCTGCTCTGCTCTTGGGATGGCCGGGTTCTGCAAGGTGACTTCATGATGCGCGATGGTAACATGAAAGCGCTCAAAGGATGTCAAATAGGAAAGTTGGAGAAGGATAAAAATAGGGATGTTGACAAGTCAGAATGCAGGTTTTGGTTTTACTTTGCTACTTTCACATTAGGTTAAAATATTACAGTAGGGTTAATAAAAGGAAGCCCTGGTTTTTGTGCCAAAACAACCAGAAAGTCTAAAATGTATCTCTGGTTTTGGTGAAGGTGAGAAAAAGTTGGTGAGCTGGGGAACAGTTATTTCAGTGATAAAAGGTGATTGTTTTTCAAAAGTCCTACCCTCTACTCTCCCTGGAAATTCCCTAGGAAAAAGACACTGCTCCTGGTATGAGAGACACAAAGTTGAAGGAATATAGACCCTGGTTGCTTGCATGCTAGCAGACAGAAATACAAATTGACAACTAACTCTACTAGAAAATGCTTAAACTGAGTTATGGGGAAAAAAGTACTATAAAAGTTCAAGAGAAGTTCAAGAGAAGGAAGAGACTTATTTTTTTAAATCTCATGTGAGTTAAGAATTGAACAGATCTAGTTGTATCATTGAAGTTGTTGATAAGGGGAGAGCATTTGAGACAGGGAGAATGGAAGGAATAAAAGAATAGAGCTGTCCAAAACAGGGGAGAGGCTAAAAAGCCCATATTGGTTGTTGTGGATGGTACCCTTTGGGAAGTCTAGGAATTAAGATTAGAAGGGGTGATTGGGAGATTGGTGTTGAGGACCTTGAATGTTCTGCAAAGGAGTTCATAATTTAGTTTAGGAAATAGAGAACTATTAAAGATATTTTTGTTAAACATAAGGAGAAACTAAGTTCTTTTTCTGATTGTCCACCATGAAGTGGAGATAAAAGATTATGTTGGGAGAAAATTCATGAGTTGAGCAAAAACACTGAAAGCTTTTGCTTCAAGTATAATTTTCAAGAACGTCCTTGGAAGATAGAGATTGTGTCTTGCTTGTGGCAGACAGGATTTTAAAGAGGAGATTAAGAGATTGGAGTTTCCTAACCTCAGGGGTCCTCAGTGTGATAGAAGCTTGCTACTCAGCATCCATCTGCTCGTCATCCCCTGCGTGGGACTTAGGGGACAGAAAGCGCTGATATAAACATGAAGCTTAGAGAGCTTGCTGTGCTGTGAATTACACTGTGTCATGTTTCATGTCTTCTAACAGCAGCCATTAAAACTGTGGCAGGCTAACTTGTTAGTCTGAAAGTAGAGTTAAATCTCAGAGTCTTTGAAGTTCTTTACAGACTTAAATCTTGAAGTTCTAGGAGACAATTATCATAGCAGTTCAATAAGGATCAATAAGGTATTGGCAGTAGACATGAGACTGGAGAATTAACAGAGGTAGAATTAATAAAATGTGTCTATAAATTAGGAAAAAATTTGTCAAGAATTGGGTTTTTTTAGTTTCCTTTGGGTTGGCACTTGTCTCATAGAAACAAATAGGATTACAAGAATGAAAAAACAAGCCACAGAAAGGGAGAAAAATATTTGCAAAATACCTATCTGATAAGAGACTGATCTCCAAAAACTTAATAGGAAAACAACCCAATTAGAAACTGGGCAAAAGACCCAAAAAACACCTCATGAAAGAAGATAGTACAGATGGCAAATAAACATATGAAAAAATACTCAAATCATGTCTCATTAGGGAATTGCACATTAAACCAGTAATGAAATACCACTATTTATCTATTAGAATAGTCAAAATCCAGAACACTGAAAACACCACATTCTGGTGAGGACACAGAGAATCAGGAATTCTCAGTCACTGCCGGTGGGGATGTAGAGTGGTAGAGCCTCTTTGGAGAGAGTTTGACAATTTCTCACAAAACTAAATATACTCTCACCATATGACCTTAGCATTTGCTTAAATGAGCTGGAAGCTTATTTCCATACAAAAGCCTGCACATAATAAATATTTCTAGTAGTGATATTCATAATTGCCCAAATTTGGAAGCAGTCAAGGGGGCCTTCAATAGGTGAATGGATGAATAAACTGGTACATCTATATGTTATTCATTATTAAAAATAATTCAGTTCTTGAGCCTTGAGAAGACATGAAGGACCCAGAAATGCATATTACTAAGTAAAAGAAGCCATCCTGAAAAGGGTACCCTGAACTGTTTTTACTTGCAGCACTTCTGATACCAAATGTGTGGGTTTTTTCCCCCACCAATCAATTCTCCAAGTCTCTAGACACCAGCTGGGTGTCCTACAATTCAGTTCAGTTTTGGCACTGAGTACTCAGAGGCAGCACAGACCCCACAGGTCAAGGGCTCAGTCCCATAAGGGTGCCCACCATCCCCCACTTCAGATGCAAGTCATAAGTGCCAGGTCGTCACTCATACTTTCACCTCTGTATACCATCTGGCAGTAAATCTGGAAGGTCCCACTGAGGTAGAGCAGGGACATGAGGCAAGCATCATGATTGATTTTTCCTGACTATGATGAAAAATGCTGAGATATAAATAGCATTGTAAGAACAGAAGGGACTCCATCCTAAGGCTAAGATTCCATTTTAAAAACCAGGGAGTTAGGAGGTAAGATTCCTAACATATTTTATGGTAATTAGCCAACAAATGACCTTGTCTTAAGGCAGAGCAAGCGGTTCTAAATATGTTTCCACTGCTTAAGGGTAACCATTATCTTGGAACAGGACCAATGAATCCCTTGTGTTAAGTCTGTCTTACAGAATATCTAGAGGACTGGTCAAAGATAAAGACAGAGTATTAAAGGCAGCTAGAGAGAGAAAAAAGATCACCTATAAAGGAAAACCCATCAGACTATCATCAGAGTTCTCAACAGAAACCTTACAGGCCAGAAGAGAATGGCATGATATATTTAACGTAATGAAACAGAAGGGCCTCGAACCAAGAATATTGTATCCAGCACGATTATCATTTAAATATGATGGAGGGATTAAACAATTTCCAGACAGAATATCTAGAGGACTGACTGTGTTAACGTCTCTGTCACGTGAGATAGACATCACGAAACCACAATCTCAGCCTAGTTCCCTTGGCCCTTTACCCCATTCCTGAAATCCTTAAAAACCGGAATCGTAAGCCTTTAAGCACAGTTCCTATCTGAGGCTGCCCTCCATCCCCTTTCTTCAAGTGTGTGCTTTTCCTTAAGTAAAGCTCTGTTGCTGCTCAACTCAACTGCGTTTTGTCTCCACACTCTTCCAAGCCTCATGGGAGATTAATAAGAGACCCTTTCCCAGTGGTAAGCATCTCTGTTAGTTTGCTATTTCACTTAATTTTCTAGACTTAAGCTCAAGTCTTCACTCTCTTTTCCACTTCAGACAAGAAGGGCAGGACTACTGAGATCCCTGATTTGGGCTTGCAGGTTCCCATCACCTGGGTGACCAGGACAGGGCCGCAGCTGTACAATCACTCTCTTTAATATAAACTGCCTGAAAGTGTCCTTTCTTCGCCCTTGGGAAGTTCTCAGCATGTGTCATCCATCCAGTGCCCCATGGCTCCCCCAAATCCTGGGTAGTAGGGGTTTAGTTCCCACTCTGTGCAGATTCAAGTGGACACTGGATGCCTGGTGACCCAGGCTTCCGGAGTTGGCTAGGGGTCTGCCCTGTGCCGAGCAGGAGTTAGTGGGCTTCCCTCTCCTCTTACTCTTCCTTGCTCTCCACTCCCTGCACCGCTGCTGCCATCCACTGTCGCTCTCATTTCAATGAATTACTTCCTTACCTATATGCATCAGACCTGTTCGTTAATTCTTTCTCAAACAGCGTCAAGAGCGCTCTCCCGTTGGGTTGAGATTTCACCTAGTGAGCAGGGGGAGACCTCTCCAGATGCAGCTGCCTGGCAATACCACATTCCCTCCTCAGTTTTGATAGTTTGCTAGAATGACTCACAGTACTCTGGAAAGTGCTTTACTTACTATTTCTGGCTTAAAGGATAAATTCAGCAACAGCCAAATGGAAGAGACACACAGAAGGCACGGATGTGCAGGGCTTCCACTCCCTGTCCAGGTGTGCCACCCTCCCAGCACCCTGATGTGTTCACCAACTTGGAAGCTCTTTGAATACCATTTTTTTAAGAGACTTTTTATAGAGGTTTTGATGCTTAGGTGAGACTGATTAAATCACTGGTCCTTAGTGATTGACCATCCCTAGCTCCTCTCCCCTCCCTGGAGGTTAAAGAGTGGGCCTGAAAGGTTCAATCACACCTTGGTCTTTTCTGGCAACTGCCCACCATCCAAACGCTATTCAGGGACTCCTAGACACCAGTCAACTCATTAGCATACAAAAGACATTATTATCCCTCCTGACGTTCCAGGGATTTTAGGACTGTGTGCCAGGCACCCGGGACAAAGACCAACTATGTATTTCTTGTTATGCCACAGGTGAACACTTACGATGCCAACTATATTACATTCTGAAAAAGGCAGAACTATGGAGACAGTAAAAAGATCAGTGGTTGCCAGGAGTTGGAGGGAGAGAGTGGGGAGAGGAGTGGGTCAGTGGGGCACAGGGGACTTTAGGACAATAAAACTATTCTGTATGATATCATAATGGTGCATACATGTCACTGTACATTGGTTGATACCCATAGAATGTGCAACACCAAGGGTGAACTCTAAACTATGTACCTCAGAAATTAGTAATGTATTAATTTTGACATGTCAGAACAGATGTGCCACACCAATGCAAGACGCTAATAAGGGAGAAACTGTGTTGGGGGCAAGGGAGGGAGTATGTGGGGACTTTGTACTTTCTGCTCAGTTTTTCTGTAAACCTTCAAATGTTTTAAGAAATTAAGTCTATTAATTTTAGAAGAATAGTGAAGATAGGCGATGATTTCTTGGGAGAACATATCAGGTTAATTTGATAGTCTTGGGTTTGCGATCCTGAGGTATATAAATATTGGTATGGTTCATAAGGGAATTAAACAGAAGGCAAAGGGACCTGCCTCGGAAGGCCAACAAAATGCTGGTGAAACAGCAACAAAACTGAGAGCAGTAATTTATCCTGGTGATGAGAAGAGGGGGACCACCCACATTCAGAATACTGTTTGTATCTGGCTTATATACATAGTGAAAGACATAATAGATCTGGGACTCAAACCCTGAGTGTCCTTGAGAGAAAGTAGCCCTCTCAATTTGCTGTCACGATTGGCTCTCAGTTTTGGCAGAACCAACTTTTTTTGTTCTTCTTGAGAATAATCTACTGTACTAAATTGGTTTTTATACTCTGAGAAAAAAGCATGGAGCAAAATACCCCTGAACCTCGAGGGATAGAGGAAATTTCTTCATTCCCAACAGCTATTACAGTTCTCACCATAGGATTTCCTTAACTTCCCATCCAATACTTCTAATATTTGATTGGATTTATTAATTTGGTTGATGGGTACTGTTTCTTATTGATCTCTATTGTGTTAGGTACAATTCCAGTTCTTGAGGCATTGAGAGAGATTTGTCCAAGAGCCTATAGGAAGTTATTATCCAAGAAACCCTGCAATATTTTTTCTATTTTCATATTACAATTTGCTAAGCTATGGTCTACTTTATGATCTCCTACAGGCTTTCATAGATTCAATGAGGAGTTTAATTCTACATGATACAGTGTCATAAACTTAATTATTCATATGGTAAGAAGCCCTCCCATTTAATTCATATAAGAACTGATTTTCAATACGTCTGAAATTGCCAGTGAACAGTTGAACTATCTGAGTCCATGTCATTCCCAGCTTCCATATATCGAGTGCTTCCCATTACAGTGTAACTTTAAATAATTGTCTAAAGTAAATTCTTTCCCTTTCATTCCTTCTCATCTCTTCAGCCCTTTCCATTTGGACTCTGTCCTCACTATGTGATTAAGACCGGTCTTCTTGCAGAGACAGTTATCTCCAGGCTGCTGACACCAGTGGTGCTTGGGGGCCCTCGTGTTATTAGATCCCTTAGTGGTGCTTGACAGCTGCCCTACTCTCTAAGGCGCTTTCTTCTTCTTGCTTCCTGGACACCACTCTGCTAGTTTTCCTCTTACCTCATTTTCAACTGACTTAGGCCTATGTACTTACTCCTCTATTAAACTTTACACGTTGGGATGCTGCAGGAATTGGGTCATGGTTCAGATGTTATCATAGGGACCCAGGGCAGGCCGCCCCAAGATGTGCCCCTGTGGCATGTGGATTATTTCAGAGCTGAGAACAATTGAGGCACAAAATATTCAGAAAGGAACTTTGGCCTCCCTGCCACAAATGCATGAAAAAGATTTAGATGGAGGAATTACTCTAGGAGAAGAGCTGTCACCACAGTTCGTTATATCATAGCATAAACTGGTGGTGGTAGGGAGGAATGTGGCAAGTATATTAAAATTCCTTTCTCTGCCTCCCACATTGTTTCTGTGTGGTTCATCAAACATTTGTTTATCAAACATTTACTCTCTCCGTATTCCTGTGAGTTGCTTTCCTTTTCCTTTGAAGTCCCAGACCCCTAGCCCCTTCTCTTCGGTTCAGGATGACATACAAACTTCACCGTCCCTGACACTCCTTTGGAACCATGTCTATGGCTTCCCCATACATGAGTAATTAAACTTTGTTTTCTTCTCCTGTTAATCTGCCTTATGTCAATTTGATTCTTAGACCAGCTAGAAGTACTTTGAGGGGCAGAGCAAACCTCTTTCCCCTCGGCATTATCCGTCCCTGCCTTCTCCTTAGGTAATCTTATCCAGTGCTTGGGCTTTAAATATCTTCTATGTGGCAAAGGTATATATCTCCAGCTCTCACTGTCCCCTGAATTCCAGATCCATACACTCAACTGCCTGCCTGATGTCTGCAGCTGGGTGTCTAAATAGGCATCACAAATCCAAGAGGTTCAAGACGCACCTGCTGCTCCTGCCCAGCTCTCTCCGTCCTCGTGGCATCACTGCCCACAAGATGTTCATGATAAAGTCTGAGAGGCACCCATGGTTCTCTCTTCTCTCGCCCTCCGAGCTCATTTCACCTCCAAAGCATGTCTTCAAACCAGTCACATCTCTTCCCCTACAATACTGTCATCCTAGACCAGCCACCATCACCCTCTGCCTGGATCGCTGCATCGTTTCATTTCAGTTGGTTAGAACCTGCTGTGTTTGTTTGCTAGGGCTGCCGTACCTAAGCACCGCCAATCAGGTGACCTACACAACAGAAATGACTCCTCTTACAGTTCTGGAGGTTGGAAGTCTGAGATCAAGGTGTCAGCAGGGTTGGTTTCTTCTGAGGCTCCCCTCCTTGGCGTATAGGTGACCATCTTCTCTTTGTCTTTTCACAAGATCTTTTCTCTGTGTGTGTCTGGGTCCTAATTTCCTCCTCTTATAAGAACATCAATTATTTTGGATTAGGGCCCCCCTTAATGACTTCATTTTATCTTAATTGATTCTTTAAAAACCCTATGTCCAAATATAACTGCATTCCATTTATTTATTTGTGATAAGGGTACTTAACATGAGATCAATTCTCTTAAACTTTAAGTGTACAATACATTCTTATTGAATATAGGTACAATATTGTAAAGAAGATCTTGGGAGCTTATCTTACTCTGGGTAAAACTGCAATATTTCCAGAATCTCTCGCCTGGCCTTAGTGCATCTACATATCAATGGGTGTTTCCAAGGGGTGGAGAGAAGTAGTTCATCTCCATATCAATAAGTAATTACGAGGGCTTGTGAGGGCATATCTGGACCAGAAAGGTTGGGTGGGGTCCCTTTTTTCTGCAGCTGGTTTCAAAGGTATTTTGGTTTCAAAGGTATTTTGCTCTGGTATTTTCCCCTGGAGTTACATCTGAAAGTAGTTGGCGCAGGACCTCTGAACCTGAAATCTGTCACATGGGTGTGACCTTTGGGTGGCTGCACCTTGAGATGGTGGGGAGATACCCGGAACCCCCTGTGGATAGTGGGGAGGTCCCAGTGGCTGCAGTGGTGGATGGTGTAGCTTCACTCAGGAGCCCCTATCTGTGGGGCTTCCACTTGGGGAGCCCCTAGTGGACAATTGGTCTAGGGTAAAGCACCTCCCAGAGGGGTGAGGCCTTCCCCAGAATCGGGGAAGGGTAGAGACACCAGAAGCTGTGGAATTACTCCTCCGTGAGATAGAAGACTGCTTAGAGGCCCTGAGTGGCCGTGTAGAGCCAGGATTGTGGGATGCCTTCTCCTCGAGATAGTGGAAAGAGTTATCAAGAAGAGAGAATGGGTTATCAAGGAGAGAGAGAGACCTCAGCATTGCTTGGAGAGGCTGGGTGGTGACCTATGGGATGCCCTTAAGAAAGAGAGACAGTTATTGAGAAGACAGGTCACACTCCTGGAAGATAGATCAGTGGTGAGGGAGGAGGCAGCATGAGAAGCTGCTTTGCAGGAGGCTGTGGGGGAGGCGGAGGAAAGAGCGGTGCCTTCAGCCCTGGAGATGAGAGAGGAGATGCCTGGAGAGGATGAGGGCACGGGGCCGAGGGCTGATGTGTTGTGAGGCCACCGCCCAAGGCACTAGCCTCTCCTGTATTAAAGGCCCGCCCAGTTGTAATTAAGAAAGTAAAAATGTAACCACCGTGGGCTCCTCAGAGGGAGGAGCTACCCCCTCCCCAGGTTGTGGAGCCCTCCATGCTCCGCCCCTACGCCCAGGGTGAGCTGGTGGGCAGGAGCATCCGGCTTTGGCCCAAGCGTCGGGACCTCTGCCTACCTGGCTTTTGTGTCTCTGGGCTATGTCTCTGGATGGAAAACACTGTTATGTCAGGTTCTGAAATGAGTAGACTGGCTTTCCTGAGGACTCACTCTTCCCTCCAGCAGCAGTTGCAAAGTGCCCATCACACCTCAGGGACTTGAGCGCTTCTGGATTGGCTGACAGCAGCCACCAGGGCAGTTTGGCCTAATCAGGGTGATTTACCATACTTACCCACTAGCTAGAAAACGTATACAGAGCTCCAGCAGGTGTTACGGGAGCTGGGCATGAACAATATCATCTATAACATGGACCCCCCAGGGCCCTGATAAAGAGTTGTTCACCGTAGGAATGAGAAATCTGGTGCTGCATACAGCTCCCCCATCTCTCTTCGGGTCCCTAGTGACTATTCTTGCCTCTCACACAGAGCAAGTGAGGCTACTCATGCTTTAGCAGATCTGGGGGAGGTTGAAACAATAAGAGCATGGAAGGAAATATGGGCTGCGACTGAAAGGAGAGGTGCAAAGGGCCCCATGAAGGTCTCGAGGACCCAGATATGGGGTAATTTGATAAAGGCCAGGGTAGTGAAGAAAAACTTGATGGGCATCCCAATAGATCTTGTTAGAACTGTGGCACCAATTAAAGCCAGAGCAGCAGTTCCCGCCGCTGAGGCCCAGGACACGGAAGCTGTAGGCAAAACCCCATGCCCGGCCTGTGTCCCTACAAGACTTCCTGGGGAACAGTACTCAGGCTCCTCCTGGGCCCTCATCCCCACAGGATGATGATTGGGCATCGTGGTTTAACTGATGGGGTGTCAAGGTCCCCACCTTGGGGGACGTGGTGGGGACCAGGGGCCACACATAGAATTAGCAATTCATTGGTCCCCTGTGAATGTATAACATTTCCTGGCACTGGTGGACACAGGAGCTGAATGTTCTCTGATTTATAGCAACCCTGAGTGTTTTCCTGGGACTCCTGCTGTGACAGATGGCAATGGGGGTGAGGCAAGTAGAGTGAAGAAAGCCCAAATCCCACCTGGGGTAGGGCGTTTACTCACAAGGAGTATACTGTGTACATTTCTCCCATCCCTGAATATATTTTAAGGGTAGATATCCTGAAGGGCCTGTGGTTACAGACCACTGCAGGTGAGTTCAGACTCCGGGTACTGTGGTAAAGGCAGTTCTGAGGGGACATGCTAAGCACCCACCTGCAGCTCTGCCTGTCCCTCAACAAGTGACAGATACTAAGCAGTATAAAATGCCTGGTGGGCACAAGGAAATTGGAGAAATTCTACAGGAGTTGGAGAAGGTGGGCATCATAAAGTCCACTCATAGTCCTTTAAATTCCCCAGGGTGGACAGTGAAAAAGCCAGACAGCTCCTGGCGTATAACCGTGGACTACTGGGAATTGAATAAAGTCGCACCCCATTTGCATGCTGCTGTCCCCTCTATGGCAGCCATTATGGACACCCTTAGTCATGAACTAGGGACATATCATTATGTTGTGGACCTTGCTAATGCTTCCTTCTCTACTGACATAGCACAGGAAAGTCAGGACCAGTTTGCCTACACGTGGGAAGAGCGGCAGTGGACATTCACCGTCCTCCCACAGGGATACCTCCACAGTCCCACCATCTGTCATGGACTTGTAGCCCAGGACTTGGCCACATGGAAGAAACCACAAATGGTGTGGCTGTATCACTGCATTGATATTATGCTTACATCTAATTCTCTTGCAGATTTAGAAGGGGCTGTTCCTAGACTGCTGCAGCATCTGCAGGAGAAAGGATGGGCTGTGAACAGCACCAAGGTTCAGGGACCTGGTTTGTCTGTAAAATTCTTGGGGGTCGTCTGGTCTGGTAAGACTAAAGTTATCCCAGAATCAGTCATAGACAAGGTCTAAGCTTTCCCCACCACTACCACTGTGGCAGTATTACAAGAGTTTCTGGGTCTTTTGGGCTACTGGAGAGTGTTTATCCCGCACTTGGCACAAATTCTGAAGCCCTTATACTGGTTGGTATGAAAGGACATCAGGTGAGACTGGGATGAGACATGTGCAGCTGCTTTTACTGCTGCTAAGAGAGCAGTCAAGGCCAAACAGGACCTGTGAGCTGGATGTTCATGTAACCGAAGATGGTTATGGACGGGGCCTTTGGCAGCGGCTTGAACAGACATGCCAACCTATTGGGTTCTGGTCACAACTATGGAAAGGAGCGGAGGTCTGGTGCACCTTGATAGAGAAGCAACTGGCCGCTGTGTACCATGCCTTGCTGGCTATGGAGCCCATCACTGGAACAGCTCCAACCAAGGTTATAACCACCTATCCCATCATAGGGTAGGTGTGAGACTGGACCCAAAGTCCATGGAGTGGTGTGGCACAGATGTCTACACTGACCGAATGGGGCGCATATTTACAGCAGCACAGTGCCCTCTCTACAAGCCCCTTAAGTGGAGAACTCCAACACTTATTGGGGCCAGTGACCTATACCAGTAGAAAGCAGGGAGAACTTGCTTTTGAGTCATTGGTAGCCGAGAGTCCTTATCAGGAGGGAAAAGCTCCTATACCTGAAGATGCTTGGTACACAGACGGCTCTAGTCGTGGGCAGCCCCCAAAGTGGAGGGCTGTGGCTTTCCATCCTAAGACTGAGACAATATGGGTGGAGGATGGAGAGGGGAAGAGCAGTCAATGGGCTGAGTTGCTGGCAGTATGGCTCGTGATCACCCAGGAGCCCTCCCCTATAGTTGTCTGCACTGACAGGTGGGTCATCTATCGGGGCTTGACCCTGTGGCTACCGACACAGTACCATGCCAACAGGATGGTTGGTCACTGGCCCCTTTTGGGGCAAGAGTTGTGGCAAGACCAATGGGTCTCTGATCAGACTAAGACAGTTACTATATATCATGTGACTGGCCATTTGCCTTTGGCATCCCCAGGGAATGATGAAGCAGACACACTGGCTAGGTGCATTGGTTAAAAGGAAAGCCTGCCTCTGATGTAGCCCCATGGTTTCATCAGCGTTTGTTGTATGCAGGGCAAAAGACAATGTGAGCTGTAGCCTGTTGGTGGGGCTTGCTGTTGACCTTTGACGAAGTCAGCAGAGCCTGGAAGGAGTGCCTTGAGTGCTCTAAGAGGGACTTATACTGAGTCCTGCAGCAACATGGGACAATAGTAAAGGGGCTGATACTCCATGTCAGGTGGCAAATAGACTATATTGGGCCTCTGCCCATATCAGAAAGGTATTGGTCTGCTTTGACTTGTGTGGACACGGCTACTGAACTATTGGTTGCTTTTCCTGCATGTCATGCAGATCAGCAAACCACCAAAAGGGGCCTAGAGCATCTCTTTGGAGGCTATGGCTGGCTGCTGGAGATTGAGACTGATCAAGGCACTCACTTTACTGGACATGCATTACAAGGATGGGTGCTGCAATTAAGAATAAAGTGGAAGTTTCATGTATCATATAACCCTACTGGGGCAGGCATGATAGAGAGGTACAATGGTTTATTGAAATCTGGCCTGAAGTTGGACTCCAATAGTCTATGGGACTGGTCAGTTTGTTTATGGACAGTACTATGGCATTTGAATGAGAAGCACTGAAAAGGAGCCTTGAGCCCTGTGGACATGCTAACACACATTGCTGCCTCTCCTATACAACTGTATGTGCAAACCAAAGAGGAGTTATTGAAGCCAGGATATGGCCAGCAGAGCAACATCCTGCTGCCAACCCCAACTGCATTAAACCCTGGAGACGCTGTTGAGTGGATGTGGCCTTGGACATTTAAACACATGGACCCTCAATGTCTGGCCCTTCTGGACCTTGGGGAAAAGACCTGCAAGCTGGTCTCCTGTGTCTGCCTGGAGTAACAGCAGAGTGGCCCCCAAAGATCAAGGTAGTGTACCCCAAATGTCCAGGAGGTAAGAGCATCTTATGGAGAAGTTTTGTTTTATCCTTATGGTGAGTGTGTACCTCCACAGCCCTATATATTGACCCAGCTGTAACTCCCACAGGGAGGGGGGTGCAGGTCTGGTGTACTAGACCAGGATGAGATCCCATTCCTGCCACTGTCCTATCACAGGACCACTCTCTTGCATGCATCCTACCAGATGTACAAGATTTGCCTCTGCTGGCGTCATTAAAACATGTATCTTATCACCCTTAAAGTTATTTCCTTCTACAGTCGCTATGGCCTGGACCCGCCCCCTGGCTGCAGCTGGTGCTTGATGATTGCTTTGTACTCCCTACCTGTTCAGCTCCTGACCACCTGTGGCATGGTCAAGCTATGGACTTAATCTGCATAAGACTTTGAACTTAGCTGATTCCTCTGGCTTGAGGATTATCATGGTTTTATTGCTGTTGCTATTGTATGATAGTAGTCTGATTACAATGCTCCAGTTTTCTCACACAGGGACCATTGTGGAAGATGGGGAATGAGTAGATTGTGAGGCAAGATTTCTGGATGGGTGGGCTCTCAGTAAAATTGCAATATTTCCAGAATCTCTCCTGGCCTCAGCACATTTCCACATCAGTAGGTGTTTCCAAGGGGTGGAGAGAAGTAGTCCATCTCCATATCAATAGGTAGTTACAAGGGCAAGTGAGGGCATATCTGGACAGGAGAGGTTGGGTGGGGGACCTTTTTTCTGCAGCTGGGTAGCAAGAGATACAGAAAAGCAGAAGTCGACGACTGCTTTTAAGAAATAAATGAATTTCTCCTACTTTATTTCTCCGCTTGACAGATTTTGGTTTCAAAGGTATTTTGCCCTGGGATTTTCCCCTGGAGTTACACTTACTTAACTGAAACTTTATTCCTGTTGTAAATAGCTCACCATGTCCCCCCTCCCCATCCCCTAGTAACAACCATTCTAGTCTTTAATTTTATTATTGTGGCTATTTTAGATAACCTCATATAAATGGAATCATACAATACTTATCTTTCTGTGTCTAGCATATTTCACTTAGCATAATGTCCTCAAAGTCCATCCATCTTGTCATATATTGCATAATTTCCTTCTTTTTTTAAGGCTGAATAGTATTTCATTTTATGTTTATACCACATTTTCTTTATTTATTCATCTGCTGATCAAAATTTAGGTTGTTTCTACATCCTAGCTATAGTGAACATGGGAGTGCAAATATTTCAGTGAGATCCAGATTTCAATTCATTTGGGTATATACCCAGGGTTGGGATTCCTAGATCATATCTGTGATATAATGAGTCATAAGAAATGTATATTTGGTCTTTGTCCACAGTTCCTGAAAACAGTGCAGAGTCTTAAAGGTTGTTTTTTCACTCTGTTGTTTCCTTTGCTCTACAGAAGCTTTTTAGTTTGATGTTGTCCCAGACTGGTGTTGTGGAGGAGATTACTCCCACCAGTAAGCCTGGTGAGAGATTCTGGGATTCTCTATCAACTCTTTCCCTCCCTAAGGAGAGACAGGCAGCAGTAGGTTTTATCAGTGTGTTAGGAACGAAGGAGCTCCGTTCAGTGTTATAGGGAAGTCAGATGGAGTGGGACGGGAAACTAAAATCAAGAAAACAAAGTACGTTTGAATGCACTCTGTACAGAGCAACAAAGCAGGCCTGCCTAGACAGGCCCCCCTGCTTATTGGGAGGCTTCTTTTGCGTCCATTTGGCGGGGCAGAACAGTCCTTGATTGACAGCTCTTGGCCCTCTAGGCTTGTTCTGATTGGTGAACTGAGGACAGGGGCGGGGCTGTGCCTGTGCCTCTGATGTTTCTTATCTGGGGAGACCCTGGACATTTCCTGAGTCACTCTTGCACCCTGTGGCTTCATCTGATTAACTCTCTGAGTTATTTGGGGGGGGGCCCTCTCTCTTTTTCATCCCGCTCGTTTCTGTCTTTCTGCCTAACAAGTTTACTCTGTGGCGAATCAGGAGGATGAATTATGGCTTCTGCCAGTGCAAACTGCCATCTGCCTTCCCCAAACCACTGGGCTATGGTTCGTACACCGGTCTGAGCTCCAAGATTGGGAGGGCAGAGGTCAGTCCTCTGGGGAGCCACCTTGGAGAATTTGGGGTGCTGGGTAATGGTTCTACCCTTTCCTTCATTGGTGGGGAGCTGAGACTGAAACTTTTCTTGTGCTCACTCTGTGCAAAGCAGGAGGTAGGGCTATGGAGTCTCTGAGCCCAGCCTGCTGTCTCCATGTTCCCTCAGGCTGCTAAGCTGGGGTGGACCCATTGAAGCTTCAACGGGGAGGTCAATCCTCTGGTGGTGGGACTCTTAGAACAGTTGGAGACCTGGATAGCAAACCAACCACCCCCTGGGAGAGGCTGGGGGCCAGGAGGTCTCTTTCCAGCCATTTGGCACTAGACCAGGGGAGAGGGCTCTGGGAAGAGGGTGTCCTGAATCTTCTCACGGCCGCCCAGCACTCAGGAGCCTTTCACTAGGCCTCCAGATGGCTCATGAAGGGGATTCATTCATGAAGCGCTGCTTAGCTGTATCTGTGCACAGAAGGATGGCTCAGGGCCTCCAACCCCAACATCTTGATGTCTCTAATACAGCCATATTCTAAGATATGGGGGGTGAAGACTTTGACAATAGACTCCATTCTCTTTTCTCTGGTTTACAACTGTCTACAGGGTCTGATCTGAAGCTCTTTCCTCTGATCTCATCTCAACCCATGCTCCTGTAACTATGCTGCCTACACACCAGGCTTTCTTCACTAGCACGCCAAGTGTGTGCTCCTTTTAGAGCCTTTGTACTATGTTACCATTGCCTGGAATTCTTTTCCGTTAGATCTTAGCATGGCTTGTGCCTTCTTATCATGCAGGCCTCAGTTTATTGATTGGTTGATTTTATAGTATATTAGTTTTTAGTAATAGTAATGCATCTCTGAGAGCTTACTTTGCATGTGGCACTATGGCAAACACTTAATGTCCTATTTGATAGAAACAACATACACAGTGGTTGAAGGTACATAGTTCGGAGCCAGACTGTCTGATTCACATCTAAGCTTTATCACATACTATGCGACCTTGGGAAAGTTGTTTAAGTTTTCTGTGCTTCAAGATTTTTTCCCCCACAGAGACCATTCAGTTCTTTATTCCAAACAATCTCAGGCCTACAGAAAACTTATAAGAATGATATAAAGAACCTCCATGTATCCTTGCCCAAAAACCCCACTGGCATCCATTAATTTGGCCAATAACATCTTTTATATAGCAAAGGATCTGATTCAAGGTGATGCATTTTTCCAGGTTGCCATGTCTCACTCTCGCCTCTTAGAGTGATAATTCCTCAGTCTTTTTTAGCTTTCACGGCGTCAGTGCTTAAATGATTTAGCCTGGTTGTTTGTAGTGCCCTCCATTCGGGCTGGTTTGGTGATCGCTCGTGACCTGACCCAGGTGCACTACTCGGATTGAATGTGACCTCCTGAGTTCCAGATAATGCGAAGTTACTTTGTGGCACAACATCCTGCCATTTTTCTCTTCATGGTGATTTCTTGCACATTTATTTGTGTATTTGTTTTCTGTCACAAGTTGGTAGAATATAAAGTCCATAACGGCAGTGTGGACTTCATTATTCTTTTGCATTGCTGTATCCCAGCACATATGGTGATTATAATCTGCCAGTCACAGTGCTAGGCAGTAGGGATGTAATGGTGAGTGTACGCAGATGCTCCTTGTTATTATTAAAAAATAAATTAGGTAGTGGACTCAGATAACTTGCTATTTATTCAGTTTATTATTACTTAGTCCTCCACTCACTGAATATTTATGGAGCACCTATTATATTCTGAGCCCTGAGGGGATGGCAGTGAACGACACAGAAAAGGCTTCTGAGCTCCTGAAGTTTATATTCCAGAACGGAAGAGACAATAAACCAGACAAATAACCATGTCATACAGTGAGTGGAGCACTCGAACCATCAAACTGTGCAGATGAAGAGGATTCCAGAGCGGGGAGAGGAAGTGGGAAGGCCCTGAGTCGGGAATATACTTGGCGAGTCCAAGGGTCAGCGTGGAGTCCACTGGGGCTGGAGCAGGACGGGTGAGGGAGAAAGTGGGAGGAAATGAGGTCGGTGAGGCGGCCCAGGGCCCAGCTTGTGCGGCTTTGGATTTCATTCTAAATGTGATGGGAATCCATTAGCATTCAAAGCCTGGGAGCGACACACTCTTTTACTGCACAGAGAGTTGCTTTATGAACTATTCCCTTCTCAGAAAGCTCTTTAGGGGGATTGGCTGAATGAATCAGTGATTGTCGAGAAACTTGAAATTTCTGGCTCTTAGTTCTTCTACCTCAGGCCCTGGACTGGTAGCTAGGAATCCTGGCATGTGTTCCCAGATTTGCATATCCCTTTTTGAGGGGTCTTGGCTAGGCCAGCCTTTCTGGCTTAACACCTCTTCGCACTGGTGTACTCAAGAAAGCCTGAAGAGTGGAGGGGAGAGAGCAGAGCAGTTACGGGAATTCTCTGGCTCCTGGAAGCCTCAAGTATGAATATGATATAAATAAATTAGTAGGCACAAAGAGCTTGGGTACTTCCCACAGTCAGAAAAAAAAAACAACCAGTAAGTTCTCCTTCAGAGTATTTTCTGAAGGCTTAATGATTAGCGTAGGCAAAACTAGAGGTCAGCGGGATCGCGTGAAGCAGAACAATCTCTCGGCTTTGTTTTACCCATATGACCCTGAGAGTAGCTTATTCAAAATGTTTTTAACTTCCTCACATGGCTGGCCTATGAATGAAGCATTTTCTGAGTCAATCAGCATGTTAATAAGTAAGGGAATTATTGGGAAGTTCAGGGAAAGACACTTGAAGGCCTGAGTATGAATGAAGAAAGGAAGCAGAAGAGAATTCTAGGGGAAATGGGGTATTTCATGCTTGGTCTCTCAAAAGATTGCATTTGGATGTTGTCTTCTTGAAGATGTGCACTTTTATTTGCGGTGGATTGAAATGTGAGCGGCAGCCAGAACAATCTTGCTTCAGGAACGGTGGCTGAGGTGTTAAGTCACAGGTTTCCTGGGGTATCTCAGTTTCTTTTGCCTCCTTACATTAAAACAGAATCAGGTCTTTCAGTGCTCAAGGAAAATCTAAAATAGGACTCTTGGTGGTTTAAAAAAATTCAAACCAGTGTCTGATTCCTTTCTACCTGAGCTTCTTTGGGATACATTTTGTTGTTTCTTTAAAAGGTATAAAAGGGAAGTTTGGGGTTTCTTGATAAATGACCTTTTACAGTGACTCCTTGTTATTTTACTTTCCCCTGGGAACCCAAACAGCCATGCAATACCTTCCTGCTGTGTGAGACTGAATAAGCCATTCTAATTTAGAATTAGTTGCTTGTAAGATCCTAGTTAGCATTATGAGTAAAATGTCTATGTTTATTTCTGACTAGTCATGGGATAAGCCTGGGTTAAATTCAGTGTAACATCTTGTTGGCTTCTTCAGTTGGAACAGCTGGTGTCTGATATGAGGTTTAAACATCACCACTCTACTCCTTCTTTTCTCTTTTTTATTCTGTGTTGGTGCGTCTGCCCACTTCTCTGCCTCCTCACCCCTGTTCTCTCCGAGCTCGATCGTGCCCAGCAGCCCATGTGTACCTTGTGAGCTGGCCAAACAAAGGTGATTCAGAGAGAGCTCACAGGAAAGCAGGCTGGCATTTAAACTTTAAATCGAAAAAGCAAACAACCAGGCAAATATTCAGCACAAAAATGGAGCACCCAGCGATCCTGGCCAGTTACAACAGCACTCCATTTTGTGCCTTTTATTCTCTGGTTGGGTATTATCGTCTGTACATGGGCACATGTCCAATTTGGAGAGAAGGAAAATAAGCCTAAGAAATCAACTAATAATGTTTATAGGAATGGACCGACAGCAGTCATATTTAAGTGAAGGATTTGGAAATATCTAAGAAGCAATTAAAATGTGCCCTTGGAATCAGCACTGACTTGTGTTTACAGTCTGGTAAACGGACACCTAGTCAATTTTCATGTCTCCTCGCCTGGGGATAGACTGTGATCGTAGAGGGGGCATGACCGGGATGGAACACAGGGAGGCAACCTGGGAGAGAGAGACTTGGGTGGTGTGTCACAGCGGTATGCGGGGAGGGACGCTGCCCCAGGCGAGTGTCCTTTGGAGGGTTTGGTAGCTGGGTCCCTGGCGTGGCTCTACTCTCCTAAACCTATCAAATCTTGGCAATGCGTCCCCCAGGAAACCACCTGTGCACGCGCTGCCTTTGGTGCTGCTCTCCTAGGGGAGACGATTTCATCATCAGCCGCTGTCTAATGCTGGACGGCTGGGTGTGTGCGCTTCTCATGAAAAACAAAGACATTGACATTCTGGCTCCTGTGAAGTCATTTAAGGTGAATCTGTCTGGAGAAGCAGATCATTTCAGGAAAGGCTGGCAAAGCTGAACTTTGGGGGCTGCCAAGCCAAGGACCAAACTCTAGACCCCACCTGGCGGCTGACCTCTTTGTCATCTTTCTGTAACTATTGGACCTAGGGTGGGAGTATAGACGCTGCAATGAGGCTTAGTAAGAATTCACGGGCATCTCTTATCCATCATGGTCAGAAACTGCATTTTTAATCACGGCACCATTTTGCCTCAGCCTTTACTTAGAAAAACATTTATCAATAGATACTGGTTATCTAACGTCTATTTTCTTATACACATTTTCATGTTGTTTCTTATGTGATCTCTGTGGTTAGTAACTTCACATCAGCTGCGAATCGTGACTATTTTATATCTATAAAAGATATATAAAATAAAATATAAGAGATATATAAAATAAAAGGGAAAGAATATTGGCTATCCATTGTTCATAAATACCATATTGCTACTTCACAATGGCAATTCCAAGCCACACTTTATTTCTGAGCTGGAATCAATCCTATGAATAGATGTTGTTTAAAAATGACCTGCAAAGGAAGGAGACGGATCATTCTCCTACCAGATGCTTCCCATCCCTACTGGGA
The DNA here is from genome assembly GCA_029783875.1 of Phataginus tricuspis. Lineage (NCBI taxonomy): Eukaryota > Metazoa > Chordata > Mammalia > Pholidota > Manidae > Phataginus > Phataginus tricuspis. The sequence continues at coordinate 1,291,438 of JAQQAC010008719.1, read as the reverse complement.
ATATGCAAAAGGTTTTTATGAGCCAGGCTTCATAAGCACACAGGATAGGAAGCATAGAGCATAGTGTTCAAATGAAAGCATAAGAAAAACCCTGGTCTTGGGGTTGCTGGAATTGGGCTGGAGGACAAGAGCCAGGCTCTGTTCCCATAAAAGGGATCGTAGGACCGTTAAGTGAGCGAGCTCCGTTTTCCAAAAAGAAGAAAAAAGTTTTCAAAATGAGAAATGCTGAAGAGTACCAGAACTTTCTCTTCATTCTAATTGTTTAGACTGTATGAGCTCATGACCTCATGCACTTACACACCCACACTTCAGTACAGTCACAAGGAAAAGAAACTGCAAGTTAATTTTCTTGCTACTGCTACCTTTGAGACAATGAATTCGAATATTGACAATGCCGTAAAAAACACCCAATAGGTTGTAGTGACAGTGATAAGCGAGAATGTGGAAGATAAAAGAGAACATAATCTTTTCTCTAAAACGCATGATTTGGTTTTTCAGGTACCTACTCCATTGACAAAATAATTGGGCAGCTAGACTTTGGAAACGAAAATACAAAGAGGAAGTTTATTCCTTTCTGGAATGTAAGCTTCAGGAGACCAGGGGTATTTTCTTTATTGTTTACTATCATATCCCCAGGGCTTAGAATATAGTAGGTGTTCAGTAAATATTTGTTGAATGAATAACTACATAGCAAGTTCTCTGAATACACTAATTTGTTTTTTTAATAGTAATAAAAAACATCTTTTTGTGTTTGCATTGTAGTGAGATTATTTCCCCTTTTCATTTTTTGTGTCCAAAGTCTAGTTACCCAATATATCTGTGTTTTATATATATATATATAAAACCCTATAAAGGTGGGGATTTTTATCTTGTTTTGTAAACCTATAGTACCCACCTGGCCTATAGGAGGCATTCACTACAGTTGTTGATGAGTTATTGGGTGTGGCTTGTAGAAGGACATGGTTATGATGATGAAAATACAAACCTCTTATCTATGCCTGTTTTCTATTCAAGTCCCAAATGGAGGCCTGACTTGCCTGATGACCTAGAGAGAATGCCCCATTTGTGTCGGGTGTCTGGTGATTCTATTCATGCCCTGCCCTCTGCTCTGAGCAAAGGGCTCTGGTTTCTCTCCCTTGCCAGGGCCTGCATACTGCTATGAAAGCTTAATGCAGTATGACTGCCTCATGGAGAATTTTCATGATTAATCAGATTTGAATCCTTATCCTGCTTTATCCTGTGCATTCACCATGAGTAACAGTAATTGACATGATGCAGCATTAGGAAAACTTTCTCTAAATTTATTGAGATTCTCCTTCTGCTCTTTCCTTCAGCTTTTATTTCTTGCAGCATCCCGCTCTCCACTGCCTCTCCTTCTTGGCCTGGTCTTTCACTGGGCCTGAGATTTATCACTGACACTTCTATTCCACCCCTCCTACCCCACCCTACCCTTCCTACCCCAATCCTCCACTGTTAAGTATCTGTTATATGACAATTTCTCAAGATCTAAGATCTACAATACTCGTCTTACAATCACACTACAAAACTCAAGAGAGAGTTGATACAAGTGGACAGAATGCTGATCTGATCACCTTGAGACCTCATTTCTAGAAAGATCTCTGCTGCTAACCAGTGCTGTGAACTGGACTACTCGATCTCCCTGGGCTTCATTCTTCTCATGTACAAAATGTGGGAGTTTGTCTAGTCTGGTGTTTCTGTAAATAAGTTGGTCCAAGGCTATGTCTTTCAAAACTATGTTCTGGGGTCACATTCATTTGGGGATTGCTGTGTATTTTGTCACCTTCTTGAATATTAGCAAGTTAAAGTTCTGATGAATCTTGAGATAAAGCAGCTATTTTCCTTTACCTGATAATTGGCTTTTTACTGGGGAGGTGGGTACCACATTGGTAGTTCCCAGGAGCTCTAGAAGGGAATCCCTGGGGGAACATTGTGGGAATCTTGCTGCGGCTGCACGTCCTTTATCTCCAGTGCCAGCTGCTGCTGTGGGCATAAGGTGGTAGGTCAGGACCTCGGCCTTTCAGGCATCAAATATCAAATAAGGCAGAGACAAAAATCAATATTATAAAGGATGGCAACTTTAGACTAAAGGTTGGTTCAAATTATAATGGGCCTGAGGACTGAGAAGCAAGTAGATCTGCCCAAAGTGGGGCAGCAGATGAGGAAGGGGAAGATTTGGCAGGTGAAGTGCGGTTTGAGCTGAACACCAAGGGGTGTTCGCAGTAACTCACATAAAAGGTAGAGAAGGTGGGAAAGGATATTTCAGGTGGAAGGAAACACATGGTACAGAGGCATAAAATCCCAGAGTATATTCTACACCTGTGAAATACTTCTGTGGTTACGGAGCCTAGGGTGGAGGCCGCTCACAGAGGGAGGAGTAGGAAAAAGCTCTGAGAGATGCTGCAGTCCTGCCATTTTACTTTAAGCGCCGTTCTAAGGAGACTGAAATTAATCCTGTAGGCAACAGGAAACCACGCTTAGATTGGTTTTCAAACAGGGAATTACATGACCAATAGTATTTTATAAAGAGAACTAGGCAAAGGAAAAGAAAATTTTGGAGTGGTAAAGCAGACAGGAGAGAGAAGAGACTGGACGGGAAACGAATTGTGATTCTATTGAAATGGCTTAAGTAACACGATAAAAGGTAGAATAGTGACAGTGGTAAAGGACGGGAGGGAGGAAACAGATGTGAAGGGCATTTAGGAGCCCAACAGACTGTGGGAGCTGATTGGATGTGAGACAAGGAAGAAAGAGTATGGATACAAAATGACTCAACATTATTTAGCTTGGGCAGATGTGTGATTGTAAAATTTACTGGGATAGGAATTTGGAGGAGGGACCTGTTTGATACAGATTTTGCACTGGACTGAGGATTCTATGACATTGAGTAAAACACATCCACTGATTTTTATGTATCAGAGTTCAATAATGATTTAACTAAAAAGTATATTATTTTTAAGAGGATTCAAACACATCCATTCTGAACTAAGATTTAGTATCAATATGTTCTTGTCAACAAAACAGCATTTTAGTCTATATCTCTCTTTAGGTTTTACCTCTAAATGATAAGTAATTATTTCTAGGATCACAAATCCACTGGGCTCTTCATTCGATCAAAACTCTTTCAGCTACAGATAATCCTATATACACTGATACCTCAGCAGAAGTTTATGAAGTTATTTTCATTTTCTAGGAGGAAACAGCACAGAACACCAACGATTTTACTGATCATTTAAATATTAAATAGCCATTATTTTTGGACTAATATTACGTTTGGCTTTAAGTATTATTGCCTCTAATACATTAAAAAGATATTGTGTTTATAGTTAGGGAGTTAGGGATTGTTTCAAAAGCATCTTTGTATGTCAGTGAAAATTAGAAAAATATTCTTTTAGCTAATCAAAATTTTAGAAAAAGTCCATGCATGCTTATTCTATAGAAATTAACAAAGATTTTAAAGAATTATTTTCCCCAACAACTTTCAGAAATATAGGGTACATTTATTTAGGGGAAAAAGAACTTCCTTTTAGAGGCAGGATGTGGAAACTAGCATGACCCAAACTGTTTACACAACTGTTTGCAGTCCACACCTCCCTGATTAGGCCAGAGAATTTTGCCTTTACCTGCAACCAGCTGCCTTCTACTAGCACAAGAAACAAATTCTATGATCTATTGTCACTGACCTATGACTGCCTTCTCATTTGGAATTTTTTGTCCAAGCAGATTGGGAATTTAGAAACAGAGTTGGTGGAGAAGAGTTGTTGCTAGACATAATTTTTCAGAGGAAGGGAAGCACAGTGTCTATCTTAACAATTGGCTGAGCTATCAAAACGGCTGCACGTTATAAAATGAGCACAATGGGGTAGTCAGAGAGTGCGTCCTGAAAATTATTTTTCCTTTTATAGTATAAAGAAATGAAGGCTCTGAATGGTCTTGTGGTAGGTAGGGCAGCCTCTCCCTCCCCACTTCCTCCAATTACCCTACATTCTCAGCAATAAATTTAGACGCTTGGAAAGCAGGTGCATGTAATGGTTGTTCCCCATGTTCTCGGGTGAAGAATAAAAGATTGCTGTATTCAAGCCTTCAGATATTGCAGATTTCTAAATGCATTTTATTGCATCTGGAAGAAATTTTGCATCCTTGAGAAAATGGAATGCGAAAATGAGTTGACACACAAGGTCCCTTTATCTCTGACAGTCTTGTTTCCCTATAGTTGAAATGGAAGGCAGGGAAGTCACGCTGTGGTTTCTGAAACCCAACAATCTAGTATCGCTGTGCCACTCTCTCCCAGACCCAGCGCCACTCCCTTAATTTGATATCTGTTTACTTTACAGGAGGCCGTTTTTGAGAAAGGATCATAAATATGCTGGCCAGTGCTCTCTGAGCTATGACTAGCAAAAGAACATTCCCGCCTAGAGATAGTAGCCCTTGTGATATTTAAATGTGTGGGTTAATTTTTGATCTACTTTAATAACTAAATTATTCCCCCCCGCCTCCCCGCCCCGCTTTCTATTTCTGCTCTGAAGCTGTGGGCACAGAAATCTCCGCACGCAAATTACTCCAGAGCACATTGCAGGACATCCCTAAAAGGAACAGTTCGGTTCACTGTGTCTCAGTGCCTGGTCCTTTTCCGACATGGCAGGTGTGAGTGGCTGTTTGAAATATTCTATGTTTTTCTTCAACTTCGTGTTCTGGGTAAGTGTTTTTCCTTTAATTATCAATTTTATGCAGGAAAGGGGACCTCGATGCAAATGTCGTAAATGAGAGCAGACTCTGCACAGGAGAAACAGGAAGGTGAAGAAAATGCATTTTCCATTTACTTGTTTGGGTTTGTTTGTTCTTTTTTTGGTTATCTCAGTAACTGAGAAAGAGCCAGTGATCAAAGGAGGGCCCTTCAGGATCTGGGTGGATAAACATTTCATAGATGTTTTAATATTGTTACAAAACAGTCACAAGGGAAAAAGTACCTTAGTTAGAGGACAATTATTCTTAGCTGTGTATCATGCCGGACTTCCTCGTTTAAGGACCCTGTGGAAAAAATCTGCTTCCATCCGGAGCCCAGCCCTGAATCCTTTACATCTGGGTTTGAAACAGGTGAATGCTGGGGTGCCAGACAATACAGAGCTGAGAAGAGGGTCACAAAAACCTTTAGAGGGAAACACTAAAATTATTTCATCATGAAAAGTTTAAGCCACTAGGTTTGTATCAGCAACTTATAGTTAGTATTTTGATGTGTCATCACTCCATTTAATCAAGAAGGTTTGTATTTTAGCAAGTTCTTATGTTTCTCTTGAAAGTCTGTTGGCATAAGACATAGCAAATAAATTAATAAGTAGCATCTAACATTGGAAAATAGAAAAATAAGAGAAAGGGCAGGCTGGGATGCTAAAAAGTTAATGTTCTCCTTTATAGTATATATGGTGCAAAGATTGTTCCAAAGTAAATCAGTTAGAAATAGGCCAAATGCTGAAATGAAAAAATCACTTTGTATACTGGATTTAAAAAATGGCCTATGCAGTATAAGCAGGAGAGAGTTCTGGTTTTGTATTTTACCTGGTTACCTTTAGTAAACAGACAGCTATTATCTCTATGTTGATAAATTTCTGTCCTATTAAAATAGTTATGTTCCTAAACTGAACTCCTTGAATACAGTCTTATTGTATAGAATTACCTTCCATTCACTGTTGGTAGCCCTGATAAAGTCAGGGTACACACTGGTGAAGTAAGTAAGTGAGTATGTCAGTAAACAAAATAAAGAAGTTTCGTCCTTTGTACTTCCCCCACTCCCTAGGAAAATGGGTTCCTTTCGCAAATATTAAATGAAGCCCATGAATATATGCCAGGTCCTTTTTTTTAGTTAGTCCTGATAAATTTCTTCTCTTGAAATATTTAAAACTGGTTAAACACTGAGAGTAGAGTATAAACAAAGAAATGCCTGCATACTTGGGTTTGCTTTGTTTTTATTTTTTTATTATGGAGAACTTCAAACATTCACAAAATAAAGGAAAATCAGTCGCACCATCCAGCCCCAACAGCCAGGAACCCATGGCCAGTCTTTCCTCCACTTTCTCCACCGCATGTGATTTTGTAGCAACTCCCAGGTGTATCAATTCAACTAAAAATATTTTACTATATTTCTAAAAGATAAATAACTCTTTAAGGAAATGTAACTGCAATGTCATTATCACACTAAAAACTTAAGAACTTTTTTTTAATTAAGGTATCATTGATAATACAGTATTACACTTAGGTTTCACATGAGCAACATTGTGGTTACTACATTCCCCCTATTATCAAGTCCCCCCCACATACCCCACCCATTACAGTCACTGTCCATCAGCGTAGTAAGATGGCATAGAGTCACTACTTGTCTTCTCTGTGCTGTACTGCCTCCCTGTGCCCCCCCCTACATTATGTTTGCTAATCGTAATGCCCCTTATTCCCCTTGTCCCTCCCTTCACACCCACGCTCCCCAGTCCCTTTCCCTTTGGTAACTGTTAGTCCGTTCTTGTGTTCTGTGAGTCTGCTGCTGTTTTGTTCCTTCAGTTTTTGCATTGAAAACTTAAGAATTTAAAAAATCAATTATCAAATATCCATCCAAGGTTTAAACATCCTATTGCTTCATAAATGCTCCTCTTTGAATCCAAATCAAAATAAGGTCCACACATTATGATTAGTGGACAAATGTCAATTTTCATCTTTAGGTTCTTCCCCCATTTTATTTATTTATTTATTTATTTTATTAAGGTATTATTGATATACACTCTTATGAAGGTTTCACATGAAAAAACAATATGGTTACTACATTTACCCATACTATCAAGTCCCCACCCATACCCCAATGCAGTCACTGTCCATCAGTGTAGTAAGATGCCACAGATTCACTATTTGCCTTCTCTGTGCTACGCTGTTTTCCCCGTGATCCCCCAATCCATGTGTACTAAACATAATACCCCTCAATCCCCTTCTCCCACCCTCCACACCTGACCTCCCACCCCCCTCCCCTTTGGTAACCACTAGTTCCTTCTTGGAGTCTCTGAGTCTGCTGCTATTTTGTTCCTTCAGTTTTGCTTTGTTGTTATACTCCACAAATGAGGGAAATCATTTGGCATTTGTCTTTCTCCTCCTGGCTTATTTCACTGAGCATAATACCCTCCACCTCCATCCATGTTGTTGTAAATGGTAGGATTTGTTTCTTTCTTATGGCTGAATAGTATTCCATTGTGTATATGTACCACCTCTCTTTTATCCATTCATCTACTGATGTACACTTAGGTTGCTTCCATATCTTGGCTATTGTAAAAAGTGCTGCAATAAACATAGGGGTGCATATGTCTTTTTGAATCTGAGTTGTATTCTTTGGGGAAATTCAAATGGTATTTCAATTTTTAGCTTTTTGCAGAACCTCCATATTGCTTTCCACAATGGTTGAACTAGCTTACATTCCCACCAGCAGTGTAGGAGGGTTCCCTTTTCTTTGCATCCTCACCAGCATTTGTTGTTCTTAGTCTTTTGGATGCCGGCCACCCTTCTGGTGTGAGGTGATATCTCATTGTGGTTTTAATTTGCATCTCCCTGATGATTAGTGATGTGGGGCATCTTTTCATGTGTCTGTTGGCCATCTGAATTTCTTCTTTGGAGAACTGTCTCTTCATATCTTCTGCCCATTTTTTAATTGGGTTGTTTGATTTTTGGGTGTTGAGGTGTGTAAGTTCTTTATATATTTTGTTCATTAATCCCTTGTTGGATATGTCGTTTACGAATATATTCTCCCATACTGTAGGATGCCTTTTTGTTCTGTTGATGGTGTCCTTTGCCATACAGAAACTTTTTAGTTTGATGTAGTCCCATGAGTTCATTTTTCCTTTTGTTTCCCTTGCTCGAGGCGATGCATTCAGGAAGAAGTTGCTCATGCTTATATTCAGGAGATTTTTGCCTATGTTGTCTTCTAAGGGTTTTATGGTTTCATGACTTACATTCAGGTCCTTGATCCATTTCAAGTTTACTTTTGTGTGTGGGGTTAAACAATAATCCAGTTTCATTCTCTTGCATATAGCTGTCCAGTTTTGCCAACAGCAGCTGTTGAAGAGGCTGTCATTTCCCCATTGTATGTCTATGGCTCCTTTATCATATATTAATTGACTATATATGGTTGGGTTTATATCAGGGCTCTTTAGTCTGTTCCATTGGTCTATGGGTATGTTCTGTGCCAGTACCAAATTGTCTTGATTACTGTGGCTTTGTAGTAGAGCTTGAAGTTGGGGAGCGTAATCCCCTCAGCTTTATTCTTCCTTCTCAGGATTGCTTTGGCTATTTGGGGTCTTTTGTGGTTCCATATGAATTTTAGAACGATTTTCTCTAGTTCATTGAAGAATGCTGTTGGTATTTTGATAGGGATTGCATTGAATCTGTAGATTGCTTTAGGCAGGATGGCCATTTTGAAAATATTAATTCTTCCTATCCATGAGCACAGGATGTGTTTCCATTTATTGGTATCTTCTTTAATTTCTCTCATGGGTGTCTTGTAGTTTTCAGAGTATAGGTCTTTCACTTCCTTGGTTAGTTTATTCCTAGGTATTTTATTCTTTTTGATGCAACTGTGAACGAAATTGTTTTCCTGATGTCTGTCTCTGCTAGTTCATTGTTACTGTATAGGAATACCACAGATTTCTGTGTATTAATTTTGTATCCTGCAACTTTGCAGAATTCAGATATTAGATATGGCAGTTTTGGAGTGGATTCTTTAGGGTTTTTATGTACAATATCATGTCATATACAAACAGGGACAGTTTAACTTCTTCCTTGCAAACTGCATGCCTTTTATTTCTTTGTGTTGTCTGGTTGCTGTGGCCAGTATCTCCAATACTATGTTGAATAGAAGTGGGGAGAGTGGGCATCCTTGTCTTGTTCCCAATCTTAAAGGAAAAGCTTTCAGCTTCTTGCTGTTAAGTATAATGTTGGCTGTGGGTTTGTCATATATGGCCTTTATACCCATATATGGCCTTTGCCAGCTATACCCATTTTCTTGAGAGTTTTTATCATGAATGTATGTTGAATTTTGTCGAATGCTTTTTCAGCATCTATGGAGATGGTCATGTGGTTTTTGTCCTTCTTTGTGTTGATGTGGTGGATGATGTTGATGGATTTTCGAATGATGTACCATCCTTGCATCCCTGGAATAAATCCTACTTGATCATGATGGATGGTCTTTTTGATGTATTTTTGAATTCGGTTTGCTAAAATTTTGCTGAGTATTTTTGCATCTATGTTCATCAGGGATATTGGTCTGTAATTTTCTTTTTTTGTGGTGTCTTTGCCTGCTTTTGGTATTAGAATGATGCTGGCTTCATAGAATGAGTTTGGAAGTATTCCCTCTTCTTCTACTCTTTGGAAAACTTTAAGGAGGATGGGTGTTAGGTCTTCACTAAATGTTTGATAAAATTCAGTGGTGAAGCCATCTGGTTCAGGCGTTTTATTCTTCGGTAGGGTTTTGATTACCAGTTCAATTTCGTTGCTGGTAATTGGTCTGTTCAGATTTTCTGTTTCTTCCTGGGTGAGCCTTGGATGGTTGTATTTTTCTAGAAAGTTGTCCACTTCTTCTAGGTTATCCAGTTTGTTAGCATATAATTTTTCATAGTATTCTCTCATAATTCTTTGTATTTCTGTGGTGTTCGTAGTGATTTTTCCTTTCTCATTTCTAATTCTGTTTATGTGAGTAGACTCTCTTTTTTTCTTGATAAGGCTGGTTAGGGGTTTATCTATTTTGTTTATTTTCTCAAAGAACCAGCTCTTGCTTTCATTGATTCTTTCTATTGTTTTATTCTTCTCAATTTTATTTATTTATGCTCTAATCTTTATTATGTCCCTCCTTCTACTGACTTTGGGCCTCATTTGTTCTTCTTTTTCTAGTTTCGTTAATTGTGAGTTTAGACTGCTCATATGGGATTGTTCTTCTTTCCTGAGGTAGACCTGTATTTGCAATATATGTTCCTCTTAGCACGGCCTTCGCTGCATCCCACAAATTTTGCGGTGTTGAATTATCATTGTCATTTGCCTCCATATATTGCTTGATCTCTGTTTTTATTTGGTCATTGATCCATTGGTTATTTAGGAGCATGTTGTGAAGCCTCCATGTGTTTGTGGGATTTTTATTTTCTTTGCATAATTTATTTCTAGTTTCATACCTCTGTGATCTGAGAAACTGGTTGGTACAATTTCAATCTTTTTGAATTTACCGAGGCTCTTTTTGTGGCCTAGTATATGATCTATTCTTGAAAATGTTCCATGTGTACTTGAGAAGAATGTGTATTCTGCTGCTTTTGGGTGTAAAGTTCTGTAGATGTCTGTGAGGTCCATCTGTTCTATTGTGTTGTTCAGCGCCTCTGTCTCCTTACTTATTTTCTGTCTGGTTGATCTGTCCTTCAGAGTGAGTGGAGTGTTGAAGTCTCCTAGAATGAATGCATAGCATTCTATTTCTCCTGTTAATTCTGTTAGTATTTGTTTCACATATGTAGGTATTCTGTGTTGGACGCATAGATATTTACAATGGTTATATGTTCTTGTTGGATTGACCCTTTTATCATTATGTAATGTCCTTCTTTGTCTCTTGTGACTTTCTTTGTTTTGGAGTCTATTTTGTCTGATACAAGTACTGCAACTCCTCCCATTAGTTGTATGAAATATCTTTTTCCATTCCTTCACTTTTAGTCTGTGTATGTCTTTGGGTTTAAAGTGAGTCTCTTGTAGGCAGCATATAGATGGGTCTTGTTTTTTTATTCATTCAGTGACGCTATGACTTTTGACTGGTGCATTCAGTTCATTTACATTTAGGGTGAGTATGGATAGGTATGTACTTATTGGCATTGCAGGCTTTAGATTCGTGGTTACCAAAGGTTCAAGGTTAACTTCCTTACTATTTAAGAGTCTAACTTAACTCACTTAGTATCCTATTACAAATGCAATCTAAAGGCTCTTTTTTTTCTTCCTCCTCCATTCTTTATATATTAGGTATCATTCTGTACTCTTTGTCTATCCCTTGATTGACTTTGGGCATAGTTAATTTAATTTTGCATTTGCTTAGTAATTAGCTGGTCTGTTTTATTTACTGTGGTTTTATTACCTCTGGTGACAGCTATTAAACCATAGGAACACTTCTATCTATAGCAGTCCCTCCAAAATATGCTATAGAGATGGTTTGTGGGAGGTAAATTCTCTCAGATTTTGCTTATCTGGAAATTGTTTAATCCCTCCTTCAAATTTAAATGATAATCTTGCTGGATAAAGTATTCTTGGTTCAAGGCCCTTCTGCTTCATTGCATTAAATACATCATGCCACTCCCTTCTGGCCTGTTAGGTTTCTGCTGAGAAGACTGATGATAGCCTGATGGCCTTTCCTTTGTATGTGATCTTATTTCTCTCTCTGGCTGCTTTTAATAGTCTTTCCTTATCCTTGATCTTTACCATTTTAATTACTGTATGTCTTGGTATTGTCTTCCTTGGGTCCCTTGGGTAGGGAGATCTGTGCACCTCCATGGCCTGAGAGACTATCTCCTTCCCCAGATTGGGGACATTTTCTGCAATTACCTCCTCAAAGACACTTTCTATCCCTTTTTCTCTCTCTTCTTCTTCTGGTACCCCTAAAATGCAAATATTGTTCCGTTTGGATTGGTCACACAATTCTCTCATAATTCTTTCATTCTTAGAGATTCTTTTTTCTCTCTGTGCCTCAGCTTCTTTGTATTCCTCTTCTCTAGTTTCTATTTCATTAATCGTCTCCTCCACCATATCTAATCTGCTTTTAATACCCTCTGTTGTGCTCTTCAATGATTGGATCTACGACCAGAGTTCATTCCTGAGTTCTTGAACATCTTTCCATACCTCCATTAGCATGTTAATTATTTTTATTTTGAACTCCCTTTCAGGAAGGGTCATAAGGCTGATGTCATTTAAATCTTTCTCAGGAGTTGTATTAATAATTTTACTCTGAACCAGGTTCCTTTGACTTTTCATATTTGTATATGGCGCCCTCTAGTGCCCAGAAGCTCTACTCCCTGGAGCTGTTCAGCCCCTGAAGCAATGCCGGGGGTCGCAGGGGAGTGGTATTGGTGCCTGAGGGAGGAAAGGGTTGTTTCCTGCTTCCTGGCTGCTATGCCTGTCTCCACTGCCAGAACCAGGGAATTAAAATTCCCTGTGGCTGGGCTAATGCCCGGGTCAGGTTTGCTGGTTTGTGAGCCAGGTGGGGCTGGCCAGGAGAAAGGCACAGTAGGCTGCGTATCACGGAGGGGGTCCTTGGAGCTGTGTAGCCAGCCAGGGAGCTGGCACACCTGAAGATCATCTAAGGAGGAAGATTTCCTTTCTTCCTTAAATATGAGAGTATATGGCAAACCTCCCAACCTGCTGGGCAGAGTGCACCCGGAAAATTTTGTTTACCTGTCCTCTCTCTTGAGCAGTAAGGTCTGTGCAATCCTTGCCCCTTTAGCAGCCCTCTTGCTAAGGGCTTCCTTGTTAGGAAGTCTCTCAGACCGCCTGCCTTTCTTTTGTCACAGAGCAGCCGGATATGGATCCCTGCTTTCCACAAGTGGCTGGAATCTCAGTCTCCCCAGGAATTCTGCCTGTCTTAGCTTTCCAACCCCATAATCACGATAGTATCATGCAAGCCCCATGAAATGTAGGTTTGTGCTCCAAGAGCAGATCTCCGGAGTTAGATATTCAGCAGTCCATGGACTCCACTCCCTCCCTGCTCCATTTCTCTTCCTCCTGGCAGTGAGCTGGGTGGGGAAGGGCTTGGGTCCTGCTGCACCACAGCTTTGGCACGTTACCCTGTTCTGTGAGGTCTGCTCTTTTTTCTAGGTGTATGCAGTCTGGTGCAGTCCTCTTTCCTGTTGCTCTTTCAGGATTAGTTGTATTAATTATATTTTCGTATTGTATGTGGTTTTAGGAGGAAGCCTGTGTCTCACCTCTCATGCTGCCATCTTTAATCCTCTGTGCCTCTTCCCCCATTTTCATCTCTTTTTTCTCCCCTGGGAATTTTATGTACTGTGTATCTTACCCCCTTTCCCATGGTCTGATTGTGCTATTCACCTCCCCCTGGTGTAGTTTCACCTGTTCCCCCGGCTGTTAATGATCATCTCTCTGCTAGCATGTCCAATTCAGTAGTTGCATCTGGCAGCTTGATAAGATTTAGGTCATCGGTTTTTGAGGGGCACCACTACTTTATGAGTGGCACTGTGCTCCTTCATCAGGAAGCACACACGCTGTCTGACCATGTCACTCTTTGTGATGTTAGTAGCCCCTGGTGCTCAAGAACCTAAATCTGTCAGTTCATTCAGAGTTTCAAATTAGTGATACCCTATTTCTGTCATTCTTCATTTATTAGCCAGAATGTCTTCAGTAAGGAAAAATTTATCATTTACTGATTGGGTACCAGTAGTACCCAGTTTTTATTAAAAACAAGGCAACATAAATACTTCTTACTAGGTTTCAAAATGATGAGTTTATGTTCTGTTATCCAAAGCAGTGATAATCAAGTATATATTTAAGTATCCTCATGAAATCGTAGATTTAAACTCCATCACAGTTCTTATTGCACCTTGTTGGTGTGCAGTATGCTCCATCTTTGGCCAATGGGGAGCATCGTCATGTCCTTCTGACATGATCTTAATAACTTTGATCACTTATCACTATTTGCTATGACAGGATAGCCCAGGCTCACTTCCCTATTTCCTGCCCAGACTTGGAATTAGTTATTTCTCCAAAAAGTCTTGATATCTGTTTTTAAAAAACTGCAATCATTGTCTTTTTATGACACAGAATATATGTGGGCCATTTAAACCAACCCAAATAGAAATATGTTAATAAACACATGACTTTTATTTTGATAAGGTGTCCCACAGTACCCAAACCAGTAGCAATCCTCAAGTTATGAAATAGTTAAAATATATCTCTGTTGTATAAAAACAGCATGCAAAATGCTGATGGCTCTTGTGAATACATCAGAGGTCAGTGTTTCATTAAAGAGCTAATCAGGAATTTGAAATAGACCTGAATTTTAAACTTAAATGATAAAGACAGTCTAGAGAAGGAGTGTGTTACAGGTTTCAGATTATATATTTAAGACTAGAGTTCAAGGTGAGTTGTAGAGATCTGTACCATGTTGAACTCAGACACTGTCACTGTTTTCCTGGAAAGCTTTGATTATTTTATGATCACCATATCTGTTTTTCTGATAATGAAGACAAAGTCTTTCTGATGTTGTATAGATTTCAGTTATGTATTTCTAACTTCCCTGGAGGTAAAAAGGCCTTGTTCTTCCCATCAACAAGGTGGTGGAACCCTGCAATCTCTGTATGAGTCTCTTGAAATGGAGTCTTTGAGTAAGAGCAACAGCTGTTAAGACCAGGGATGACTTCCTAGCCACTAGATGACAACAATATTTGCATTCAAGATCTAGACAGCAGAAGGAGTCTCTGAGGTTAGGGAACCATTCCTATTTCTACTGTCCCCTCTACCCCCAATCCAGAGTTGTCAGTTGGAATTTTATGATTGTTCACAGGAAATTAGCAATTTGTCACATTTCTCATGTTTACTTAAGAAAAAATTTTAATGGTCCCACTGATGTGGTTTTCTTGTAGATAGGGCCTTATGTTTTCAAATGCATTCTTTCTGGTGTAACTTGCAAAACTAAGCCTTTGCAAAGTAGGGCCAGATGTTGAAATATCTCTAAGATATGCATACAGTCATTTAAGCTAAACATACCAGTTTCTTTTGTAAGAGGACTTGAGATATGCCATACAAATATGCAGGGATTTCCATTTTGTTAGAATTAGTAATTGAAGAAAACATGTGAAAGCGAAAATCATTCCCAATCACTTATGCTAGAGTTTGATGCAAGTTAGAGTAAATTGGAGGTGCTATAGATAATATCAGTTATAGGAACAAAACCTGTTTTTCTGAGTCTTGAGTCAAAACAGATGAACTGCCCGAATATTCTTGTGCTCCTCCCAGACAAGTCAGGCTTGAGAGTATTGTAGATGCTTGGGGTGACTTAGGAGTCCACGTTAGCTTGGAGCACAGGGCCAGAGCAGAGAGCTACGGAGAGGCCAGCTCTTCATGAAGGAAAGCAGAGAGAAGTAACATTACCAATCCCAGATGAGGTAAGCTGAGAAGGAGGAGTCCAGTTGTAAAGCCGAATGTATCCGCAGCTGAAGGAAGCCAATGCACGAAGTGGTTTGAAGGGGGAAGAAGGAAGTCAGAACTGGGAGAGAGTCCAGGAACCAGCATTTTTATGTTCATCATTGTGTTTTATGTGGTGCCTGAGAGCAATTAAAATAGTTGAGGCCGAGCAGGCATAGCCATGAGACAGGGGAAGATTAGAAAACACAGAGCATGATTATATTTCATTCTGTGAGTTGATGAAATCCCCCAAGATAAAGATTAGACTATGGCTGAAATGTGTGAACTTTGTAAATACAGTGGTTTCCTGCCACCATGGAGTCAACATGGAACTGTAACAAAAGGCGTTGGAGCCCAGTGGTTGAGAGCTCAGGCTGAACCTAAGCTCCTTCATCACTAGCTGTGTGGCTTTGGGGATATTAGTTAACCTCTCTGTGCTTTAGTGTGCCTCATCTGTAAAACCAGGGATTGTCATAGGATTTATCTCATGGAATTATTGTGAAGACCAAGTAAGTTAATACATATAAAGAAGTCATCATTAACAATAAATAAATGTATAAGAAATAGACATTTCATCAATATGGCATAGGCATCTTTATGAGACAAAAAGAATATGAAACCACTCTGCCTACTAATGAATAGATTCCAATGTTGGATTTTGAAACAGAGGAGGAAATAAGATGGCAAGGATTATGAGAAGCAGGAATTCTTCTATCATAAATTAGGAGAATGGAAAGAAAATGTATTTGTAAACAGACAGACTGAGACTCACATTCTAAATTCACTCCATATTGCTTTGTGGCCTGGAAGATGTTCCTTGATTTTTCTATGCTCCAGTTTCTGTATTTGAAAAATGAAGGTGATAATATTCCCTGGCAGGATTAATTGGGAAGATAACTAAGATGCTTTATGAAAGCCTATAATTAGGGGCTAACTTACAGTAATAGTTCAATTACTATTTTCCTCAACTGAACCGTTATATTACTTTTTAATTTAAAAGTATTGGAATCTGGTGTGATAGTATTTTATATGTAATGGGCTTTTAAAACTTAATTTGAGCCCTACTCTGACCTCTGACCCTCCTCTGGCCTCACAGGACAGGGAATCTGTGAGGAAAGAGAAATATGCTCATCCTGGGCCTGGCCTCCACTTTGGGTACCCGAGACCACAGAGGTCCTGCCCAAATGGCCCAAACCTGTTCCCAGGGTCTGCACAGGCCCTTCTACAGCAATGATCAAAGGGGAGGCTGTTTACCAGGAATGGCAGCAGGTTGTAAACAGAGCTGATTTGCAGGCTGAGGTATTCCTACCCATTCCCATCATGTCCCTCACAGCTCAAGATGGAACCAGGAGTGAGGGATGGAGCCAGAACCGGGTCTCCCCAGGCTACCCCTTCTGGTAGCAGACCCCAAAGAGTCCGAGAATTCTAAATCAAACCTTGTCTTCCAGGCCATTAAGTGGGCACGTTTGCCAAGGCAGGAAGAAAGAACCCATTTTATATATGTACATTACCTTGAGTTATAATTTCTTGATACAGAGACCTACAGTCTGTGGACTGTTATTTGTGTCTTGCCCCAGGCCCTGCCCCAGTTTATGTACCAGTCTGCAGGTGTTACTTATATGGCAGTTGTACTTTTGAAACAAAGTGATGAAACCATTCCTGAATTTGCATCATTTTATGATTCAGAAACATTAGGATGCTAATCAAGTGCTGAATGTTCCTCTCTCTTTTCACACTTTGAAGTTATGTGAATTTTAGTGATTTTATACTTAAGCACAGGAAAGATAAAAGAAGCATGTTTACCCAGACCCTATTTGCCTCAGAAAAAAATGTGGTTGATTTCTTTCCATTAAATGTAGAGCTATTTAAATGAGAATTTGCAGCAGTCATACTGGGTGCTTGGCTTACTTGTAGGTTTAGAAGATGCACATGAATGCAGTACAGGGACACTTACTGTGTACTTACCACTCATTGGTATAATAAATATCATTCATTTGGGGTGGAAGATAGAAAAACCGTGATGGAAGAGCCTGCTAAGAGTTGAAGTTTTCAATTTGCTCCACTGGTTTAGAGCATCAGAAAATCAGATATTATGTGAAGGGTAGGAGGCCATCTCAGCAAATCAGAGCTGCATTGGGCCATGCCTATAGAGAGAATGCATAGCAAACTCTCTTCCAACAGGACTTCTGAGAAGTACAGTGACCCCTGTTGTTAGGCAGCAGGGCAGAGCATGTGCCCTACTCTCAATAAATAATAAATCAAATAGGTCTCATCTGTTCAAGGATGAATAAGGGAAAACCTAGTGTAAGTCCTAATAAAAAGACTGTTGAACAAGTGGAAGACAATGTTACCTGAAGCCTTAGAGGACAAGTCCACATCCCTGAAAGAAACACTCCAGGATCCTAAAAAAAGTTTCAGGAAATTGGTATCCACAGTGCAATGCTAGAAAGTAAGCCCTCATGAAATAGTGGACAGCCATAAGAGAAGATCAAACTTACTGGAAAACCAAAAGATGAAAAGGGAAATGGATAAAATAAAGAAGTACTTCAAGTAAACCAGAAACACAGTGATAGAATTAAAATTCACTCTCAAAATTACATTAAATGGAGATAGCGATACAGAATCCCAAACTGAGAAGCTCTTCCATAGGAAAACCAGAGATAAGTGATATGAAAGAAGATGATAGAACAGAGAATGGAAACACAAAACAATTTGTATTCCTGAAGAAGAGGACGAAATAAACAGAGCAAAAACAATAAAAAAATTCTCTCAACTACAGTTGTACACTCTGCATCATCTTACCACAATGCAATTGGGCTAGACTTATAAATAAATGTTTAATGATAGATAAGACTTAAAAATTAATGATAGAAGTACTGTCCTAAAATATCAGGGCTGTCAGGATCCTTTCCTCCTATATTCATGGCTTCTAGTGTTTCTGGGTTATCATAAAAGCAAATCTTGTTACCCAGGTTATCGACTTGGATATTTTCTTATTCTTTTATAACCTCTCAGGAGTAGGGGAAGGTTTCTCTTAAGCTTATTTTAAAAAGTGTCCATTTGGGGCCAATAATGATACAGCTCACAACCCATTCTTCCTCCCCGCATAGCACTGCGTGCTTTCTTCCATTTTCAGCACTCTTCAAAAACACTTTGGTGAACACCCAATTCAAAAGATAGAATTGAAAGGGAGGAAGTAGGGATGATTGGAGGACACGTTATAAGAGAAGAGGGCAAATCAGCCTGTTCTCTACCATTTATTCTTGTGCTGGATGGTGCTTCCTATTTCTCTCCTGGCATTTTATAGCTTTTAGATTCTGCCCTGTCTTAGTCTGATTGGGCTACCGAAACAAAATGCCATGGACTTGGTGGGTTAAACAATAGAAATTTATTTTCTCACAGTTTGGGAGACTAGGAGTCCAAGATCAAGGTGCCACCCAATCTGGTTTCTGGTGAGGCCTCTCTTCCTGGCTTGCAGACAGCTGTCGTCTTGCTGTGTCCTCAGAGGACCTCTCCTCAGTGCACGTGCATGACTGTGCGTGTGTGTGTGTGTGTGTGTGTGTGCACATGCAGAGCAGAGAGAGGAAAAGAGGAAGAGATCCCTCGTCCTCTTGCTTTAGATCACTAATCATTTCAGTTTAGGACTCTACCCTTATAACCTCATTTAACCTTAATTATCTCTTAAAAGCCCTGTCTCAAAATATTCGCATTGGTGGTTAAGGCTTCAATATATGAATGTAGGGAGAATATAATTCAGTCCATAGCATACTCAGAGCAAACATCAAAATTGCCTAATTTATTAGAAAGCTGGCTAAGAACAACTGCATCCTATCCATAAGAAGAAAGATGTCACATGACAGCTGAATGGCAACCACAGAGATTCCCTTCAACAAGAAACCAGAAGGTGGGGTATGGGGGGTGTTGGGGGAAGTAGATCTAATCTTCATTGTCCACTGTCCACTGACCTGGGGTCCTGACCTTCCCATTTCCTTTTACAACCTCATCAAGAGAAAATAAGACAGAGCTAGACACTTATTTCTTAATTTATATCCCAATTATTTAAAATAGTATAAAAAGATCAGGGCACAAACCCTTAAAGCCAAACTGAACAAGGGCTCAGAGAACCATCGCGATGGCCAATCTCACATTTGGGATAGAGTAGCTAATATCAGTCATGACTCTAGAATGATTATTCTTGATAGAAAATTTGAAATTTAATTTTGAAATAATTAAATGAATAATTTCATGTTTTTAAGACTGACTTTTACATGTGAATTTCTTCAATAAAATGAGAATGGTATATTTTAAATGTTTATTTTTGTTTTTAAGGTGAAGTTGGAGGAAAGCGTAGAGATAGGGATGGAAATGATAGTTTGGCTAAGTATAAAATCCCTAAAAAAATGTATCTAGTTGTGAAGATTGAAGTTGGGCCAGATTCTCTTGGCTTCTGAAATAATTGAATACTCTTCCTTTTTCTTTTTTAAAAGACTTTGTTTTGTTAAAGCAGTTGTATGTTCTCAGCAAAACTGAGAGGAAGGTACAGGGATTTTTCATATATCCCCTGGCCCCACACATGCAAGCCTCCTTCATTATCACTATCACTCACCAATGTCACCCATCAGAATGGTGCATTTCTTACAATTCATGAACCTACATTGACATATAATCACCCAAAGACCATAGCTTACATTAAGGTTTATTCTTGGGTTTCTGTGGGCTTAGACAAATGTATATGACATTGACATGTATCCATCATTCTAATATTATACAGAGTATTCCGACTGCCCTAAAAATCTTCTGTGTTCTATTAATTCTGTTCCCTTTCTACCTACCCCTCACAGTTTTACTGTCTCCACAGTTTTGCCTTTTCCAGAATGTTACATAGTTAGAATCATACAGTGTACAGACTTTCCAGATTGACTTCTTTCACTTAGTGATATGCATTTAAGCTTCTGCCATGTCTTTTCATGGTTGATAGCTCATTTATTTTTAACACTGAATAGTATTTCATTGTCTGGATGTATCACAATTAATTTATCATTTACTTTTTGAAGGACATCCTGGTTGCTTCCAAGTTTTAGCAATTATGAATAAAGCTGCTCAAAATACCCTTGTGCAGGTGTTGGTATGGATGTAAGTTTCCAGCTCCTTTGGGTAAATACCAAGGAGCACAACTGTTGGATTATTTGATAAGAGTGTGTTTAGTTCAGTTAGAAACTGCCAACCTGCATATTCCAAGGTGGTGGTACCATTTTGCTTTCCCACCAGCAGTGAATGAGGGCTCTTGTCGTTCCACCTCCTTACCAGCATTTGAGGTTTTAAGCATTCCAGATTTTGGCCACTTTAATAAGTGTGTAGTGGTACCTTATTGTTTTGATACTAGTTTTAAAGTTAATATTCAAATAGCTTTCAGTGGCTGAGAGACTAAAAGTTACCATTGGAGAGGAAATATAGTTGATTTCATAAGATTTCTGAATGATCTGATGTGTAAAGTATATTGAAAAATGTACTAAAAAGTTACACAGAAACAAAAAAAAATCACAGTTAGTCTCTAAGAGTTCTTAAAGTTGTCTCATTAATAGTTTCATAAAGACATTATCAGATAAGGATGGTAACCATAATAGCTATTTGGATAATTAGTAATTATCTTCTGTTAAAGCTAAAAGTCAGAGCAACTACTAAGGCAATAATGTAAATCTACTCGAGAATAAAAAGAAAGAAAATAGCAACGAACAAATTGAATAACAAAAAATCCAGTTGCTATGAAATTACTGAAAATCTCAGAGGGTCTCATTATCAGTTGACATAAATTCTTACAGACTTACTTATTAATAAAGAACTGCTAAAGTGAGCACTTATTTCCACCTGCAAGTGAAATTAGGGTTTGGTGGAAAGGGGGAGAAGAAAGAAGGAGGGTTTTCAGTCTCTAAAGCTGTTTTTTTGATGATTTGTATTTTATAGTGTGTGCATGTGTGTGCCTATCAGATAATTCGATTGTATAGGTTATTTGGTGATTTGATAAAGAGCTTTGGTTTTACATTGCATTCATTATTTTATTGAAGCAGGATTGGATTAATAGTGGAGGTGGGTTTTCATCATATGACTGTTACCTCTCAGGATTCTAGTATCTTTGCCTGATATTAAGAGTTTGTACCTAGATGATTTTTAAAATCTTTTAGGGGAGACAGATTCTCTGGTTTTTCATTTACTTATGGCACTTTCATTCCTTAACAAAGCTCTTGCCTCTATTTCTAAGGCAAACTTAATGAGAAGCCATTAGAAGTCAAACTGCTGTTTTGGGATTCCAGGCACATGGATCAACATTCATGAAAGCAATCATGCTACGAGGTCACCAGGCTTTGGAGGACTCAAGCGTTTCTCTGTCAGAGAGATGTGAGGCCAGATTAGGTCTACAAAGTCCTCCAAGGCCTGCTGTGTCAGTTATGTTACCAAGCTTGTTTGCAATATCTCTGATAATAGATCTTTGATTTTTTTTGACTCCACAATATGTTTATCTTAAAAAAAACCACAACAACCTGAGAGACAAGGGTTTCCTTACACAAAAGTAAAATGTGTTTCCCATTTTATGTGCTGGCCTTGGTCCAAATGAAATAATCTGGTAAAGTCATTTAAGAATTTAAGACTGTAAGAACTGTTCCCCATTGTTTCCCCTTACTGGGTAAGCTTTACTACCTAAAAAAGCTTATTTTTAAGTTTATTTGGGTACAAAAAGTATTGGAAACCCTTGTTGCTTAACTGCAAATTTTGTCAGGTGTTCTACTGTTCCCGTCTATCCCAGCTTCTCAGCTTCTTGAATCTTGAAAGAACGTTTGGTAATTAATCAGTTATTCCCTTCCTCTTTGGTTTAAGACAGCTTCTCAGAGACAAACCAGGGGCCTGGTAGGGGTATTTTGTGTTTAAACTGTTACGACTTATTTTTCCTATGTTACAGTCTAACAAAAACACAGAGGTGAACCGTGGTAAATCATTTATCCTCTCCCCTATAGCTGTGATGACTTACTGTCTGTGGACCAGGGATTGTGGATGACAGTTACTCTTATCAAATTTACCAGTTACAGTGGGACATTTTAATAGTTACTTGCACTTGAATATGCTTCATGTATCTTTCAGATAGCAGTGGTATAATTAATGATAAACCATTGTAACCAGATGGGGAGGGGTGTGTGGAATTACAGTTGCAATTTAGCTTCATTTAATCTTTTTCTTTTTCCTATAGCTATGTGGTATCTTGATCCTGGGGGTAGCAATCTGGATACGAGTAGGCAAAGATGGTCAAGAGGTAAGTAAATAAATACTAGCTTCTCCATTTCCAAGGTAGTTTATTTCTTTTATGATAATGAAAGTAATGACAATAATAATAGAAGACTTTCTATAGCACTTTCCTTAACTGCCTCGTGTAACCATATGTGCTGATAGGTGATTTTATAATTTCATTCAAGTTAAATGATCACAGTTACTCACTGTGTGCCAGGCACTGTGCTAGACATGGACAGTCCCTCTGGAGAATGGCGAAGGTGTTATTTCAAAAGTAGGGAGGTTGCAGTGAAAGTGGAGATGGGAAGGGGCCAAAGTGGACACAGCCTCCTTTGTCACTTGCTGAAGGTGAGCCTGGGGTGTAGCCGGAGGATACAGATCATGGTTCCTCCCCACCAAAAACAGTTTTTGCAGTACAATAACTTGACTTATCCCAAGGTGGGTTGGTGGTCCAGAAGGAAAGAAGGTGAGAAATTCTCTTGCAGAAGAATTTGATCCATGTTTAAAGGCTACAAAGTACCAAGACAGTTGCTAACTCCCTGGGACAGTTGGCGTTGGGCGTAATGCCATACGACAGCGAGGCCGGTCACACCACGGTCACTCAGCAGTCGGCTGGGGATTTCCAGCTTCTCGCTAGCTACATACGATGAGTATGACCTCCTTTCCCCGCCACACGTCGTTCCATGCCCCGTGCTGCACAGTTCTTACCAAAATTTCCATAGGTCTGGAGGAAGTTTAGTTCATATTGATTCCGGCTCCAGTCTTTGGATTCCACATGGGCTGTTTCCGTTTCATAGTAAGAGTCACGGATGTGGAGAGAGTGCAGGGGGCAGCGGTGAGGGTGGGGAGGGCTGCTGGGTGACGTCACGCCCGGACCATTTCCTGGCCCCTGCTTCTGTTCTGCTCTTCTTCTCGGGGCCCCTCAGCGCCTAGGTTATTATTCTGACCTAAGGCAAGGCCCTTTCCCTGTTCTCGGTGGTCTGTTTGCCCAGATTCAGGGTCACATCTTCTACTTCCAGATCCTTTTCAAGATATTTGCCCAAATAAAGCTTCCTTTTCTAAGGGGAGTTTCGATGACTATTCGATCACTCCTAAGCTACCTGAAGGCAGCAATTAAGGCAATGCCTTCTCCACGACTTACTACACCCGCGGCGGCCGAGCGCCTTTGGAGGCAGCCGAGCGGGAAGGAAGGTCAAAAGCCGATCCACATCCGTCCTGATTCCTTTCTTAGCCTTTTCTCTCTCCTCCTCCCCTCCTCGTTCTCCCTTCCTCCTCCTTCCCTCCCTCCCTCCCCTCTTCTCTCTTTTTCTTTTTCTTGGTCTCTCTCCCTCTTTCTCTTAAAATAGGCTTTGTACCCTCAAAGAACCCAAAGAATCTCCGGGGCAGTTCAGGGCCTCCCCACGGTGGAGAAACTGGGTGGGAGGCAGGTGGGGTGACGAGGTGGTGACGTCATTCCCCCCACCGGGTGATGTTTACTGCGAGACCTTGGGCGGTGAGGCTGGGGCGGCGGGCAGAGCAGCCCAGGCGGGCCTTTGGAGGCCGAGGCGGGGGCGGCCGGGCTGCCCTTGAGGTCGGTGTTGACCACCGTCTCGCCGGGCTCACCGAGGTCCTCGCTGTCACCACCGCTGCCCGCAGCAACCAGGTCCGTCCCAGGACGGGCCCCTTCTGAGCTTGGAAGCGAGTCGCCCTCGCCCTCCACCTTGTTCTTGAGGGAGCCCGACAACACGGGGCTGCCCTTCTCGATTCACGTACTGTTTTATGCTGATAAATATAACTCTGACTGCCTGATAGACTTGGGCTCTAT
Organism: Phataginus tricuspis; assembly: GCA_029783875.1. Classification (NCBI taxonomy): domain Eukaryota; kingdom Metazoa; phylum Chordata; class Mammalia; order Pholidota; family Manidae; genus Phataginus; species Phataginus tricuspis. The sequence goes on along the minus strand of JAQQAC010008719.1, from coordinate 1,267,170 downwards.
CTAGTTTAGTTTGAGCCCAAGAAAGGTATTTGAAAATGTGCAGAATCTCTGTTGTCTAGAAACTGGTATCTGACTTTGGGACTCATAATTAAGCACAGTGATTGACAGCCACCTATTTAGAGGTTTGTAACTCTGTGGGAAAAAGAAGTACCCAGCCTGGGGCAAATTACCTCTGAAGCTGAAATCAGTCAAAAGGACAAATGAAGTGGGAGAAGCTGGTTCATTGCTTACAAATGGTCCACTTCTGCTAGCTCGTGACTCTTGCAACCCGGCTGTGAAAAGGGACCCCACCCAACCTCTCTGGTCCAGTTACACCCTTGCTCCCTCCACCCTTATACTCACCTACTGATAATGGAGATGCACTGAGGCCAGGTGAAAGATTCTGGAAATATTGCAATTTTACCCACAAGGTTGTTTTGGCCTTTTTAAGATGTGTAATGAAGCTGTATTTTATTTTATTTTATTTTATAATTTTATTTCTGGTTGATAGGAGAATAGTTTCTTTCCCCCCAACACTTCTGGTAAACAGATTTGGTGTTTAGTCTGTTAAGAAGTTACACACGCTGGAACTATTAAAGGACAACTGTTGTCCTTAAGAGAGCGTTACTGCGCATCTGGGGATAAACAAATGAATTAATAGAGTTAGACAGCATCTTTAGTTCTATTTTGACTCTTGTGCTCTGTCAGCCTCTAACCCGAATGAAAGTCACTACCTGCCGGGACAGCTTTAGTCGGCCTGACTTATGTGAGCTTGGCTTGGTTTGTATTTGCCCCAAGTCAGTGACAGAGAATCAAGACCTGCAAAAAGTGAATCTCGCTAGTGGAGAAACAGTGTCAGGAGCGTGAGCATAGACACAGAAGGGACCGCGCAGGGAGGTCTTTGTGCACATCTTGTAGGCACTCCCTGGGCTGAAGTTCTCCTAGGAATGCTTTGTTCTCCATCAGGATAGACTCGGCGCCATGAGGCAAACCCTTTGGGCAGCGATTCTTGTCCCAAGAGAGCCCTTAGAACCCGTGCTTCAAGATTCAGCCATCCCTCTTCCTTTAGAAGTCGCCCCCTCGCCCTGACCCACACACACACCGTTCATCCAACACGGCTTCCAAAGCTCTGCTTTCCCTCTCCTGCAGCAAGCAACCCGAACTCAGATTTACACCTCTTGCCTGCAAAAGTCTCCTCTTGTTGGGCTGGGCTTGGAACAGCGACCCCAAGCCAGCGACACACTGTTTTCTGTCCAGTGTCGGGCTGTGGGTCACCCTGCCCAGATGGGGCTCACTGACGTGGTTTATTACCTGCTAAGTAAGTGCTGGCTGCACTCTCCAGGGCTCACTCGTAGATCTTTGACCTCTTATTTCTCTGTCTGGGCTATCTAAGCAGAGTCATGATAACCCAGCCAGTGAGGCGTCAACCCTCTCCGACGCCTTGAGTTCGCCTGCTCTGGCTGCAATATTCTAGGGCCGCGGGATTCCCGTAGTGAGCGGGCGGAGCCGGTTTCCTAATGCTGCTTTTTTGTCAGTATCTGTTTAGACTCAGGTGTCATGCCTGTTTATTAACAAAATGGATTTCTTAGCTCTATAGTCTCAACAAGCAAACAAACAATATTCAAATCTCAAAAACACTAAAAACCAAGCAAAAACTCTTCAGGACATAAGCAAACTTTCTAAGCATGTACACTGAAACAGTATCTCCTAGGCAGAGACTCTTAGAGACAAAGGAGGCCTTAGGTGTCATAGAGGCTGACCCAGTTCCTTTTATAAATGGGAAACTGGGGCCCAGCAGGGTTCCTTGATTGTTCCAGGATTAGAAACTTAATTACATATAAGGACCCTGACTAGAATATAAATCTTTGTCTTAATGCTTTTTCAACTGTCAGCACATTTCTTCCTACTGATTGTCAAACAGAGATTTCTGCTAGGCTGTGCACTGATTTAAAGTCTTTAAAAATGTAAAGGTCATTAACAATGGTTTTAAAATTTTTTCCTGTTTAGGTGCTGACCTGCAGGCTGTGTGGCACATTCTAGGAAGCAGAGTCTCTGAGTTAGTCGAAGACCCCATGCTCTGTCTAGAAATGGCCCAGTCAGTAGAGGTCATACAAGATAGATGGGCTCCCTGTGGCCCTCAGGTGCAACAGAAGCACAAGGTTTCACTTTTAAGCTGGGATTTACTTCTGGGCATATCTGGAGGACAAGTGGTAGATTGAGGCTGGTTGTCCTGAAGGTGACGAAGAAGAGAACATTTGTCAGGGAGAGAAAACCTGAATTATGCACGATGGGTGACTCAGCCCTTCAGAAGGGGCTCTAGGATATTTTCCTGAATATCCCATTACCTAAAAGGCAAAATAAAGGATTTCTGGGAGACTTTATAGACCCTACCTTCTTGGAACAAGGAGATAGAATGTCAAGAATTAGACTTTTATTTTCTTAGCTCAAATTTTTTGGGGTTTGTTTTGGCCAATATGTAGACTTGTGTAATCGCTCTTATAATCAGTATGCAAAGTATTGTTATTAACCCATAAAAGTCCCTTCATACCCCATTGCAGTCAGTTCTTGTTACCTTCCTACCCTGCTCAAAGTCAAGCACTGCCCTGGTTCCTATCACCGTAGCTTAGATTCGCCTGTACTTGACCATCATATAATGGAGTCACGTTGTAATCACTCTTTTGAAAATGGCTTATTTAGCCCCATGGAATGGTTTTGAGGTTCATTTATAGTGTCGGGACTATCAGTAGCTGGAGGAATGTGGGCTTTGTAATTTAAATAATTGAAGTGCCAAAATACTGCCATGCTACTCTTATGTATAAAACACAAAATAGCAAACTCAAGATCGCATCATAGGTGAAAGTGCCTGTCCTTCTAAGCTTTTAAAAATAATTGGTGTTTTGAAAGCCTATTGCATTTCTTCCATCCAACATCTAATATCTCATCACAGAAAAGTATAAAGTTGGAAACATTATTCAGACAAGTACCACTTCAGTAGGGGGTAAGCTCCATGAGGTCAGAGAGTTTTGCTTGTTCAGATCACTGAGGTATCCCACGGCACATAGTAGGTACCCAAAGGATATCTGTTTAATAATAAACAACAAGGAAAAGGATTTTCTGTGGTTAATTTCTTTTTTCTTTCCAGGTTCTCACCCAGGGGAGTTCCGAGGTGAATCCCTATCTTGCTGTAAATATCCTGATTGCTGTGGGCGCTGTCATCATGGTGCTGGGCTTCCTGGGATGCTGCGGTGCTGTGAAGGAAAGCCGCTGCATGCTGCTGTTGGTGAGCTCTCCACCCAGATCCCGACGCCAGCCTTCAGGCTTCCTCTCCCCATTGTCTGTCAGCGCACTTGCCAAAATTGATACAACTCTAACTTCTGTTTGGAGAGTTTGATTGTGGAAGCTAATATGTTTAGCTTAGACTAAAGATACCCCGAGAGAAGATAGATTTTATTCATTCATTCATTCATTCATTCATTCATTCATTCATTCATTATTATTGAGTACCTGGTATGTGCCAGATACTGTGCTAAATGATACCTAGACTTTAAAATGATTAGACTCCATTAGGGAAGATTGACAAGTAAGCAGTTAGCTACAGGGGCAGCGGCCCAAGAAGAGAAAGGCAAGGAGAGATGAGGGAACGTTTGAGCCATAAGCAGAAGTGAGTGAGGCCCTTGTGGGGGTGAGGATGCGGCGAGCCGTCCAGGGAGAGAGACTGACAGTCCCGCGCTGGCGTGTTTGGGGAACTGCCAGGCCTTGGGTATAGTATAGAGGGGCAGAGACTTTTAAAATAAGTAGTAAGAGGTGGTCTGAGCATGGACTGTGGCCAGATCACATTCCGTGCAAAGAAAATTATAAGAGAGTGAAATAATCAGATTTGTCATTCAGAAAGCGTCAGGGAGGATGTATTGGGTCGGCATAACCCACAGACACTCATGTTTAACATACACAGTAGATAATAGTAAATGGATAGAAAAAAATCACAAATATTTATTAGATATAAATCTGACCTGAGAGTTCATCAAAGCTCATGCACATGTTTCTCTAATAAAATAAGTACTGTTCAGTCCCTAAAAAAATTTTTTTTAACAGTTTATTAGGAGGAACGGTAGAGACAGAGTTTTAATGGAACTCTAATAGCATCCCTTGATTAATAAGACTCATTTGCAATTTGGGGAATTTAATTATTGGAGGAATTTCTCTTAAAAAACTAACTTGTGGGCTGCATTCTTTGAAATCATGATTCATTAGATCTGAGGCAGGTTGCAGGCATCTACAGTCCTAACAAGACCCCAGGTGACGCTGATAGTGCTGGAAGTATTGTTTTGAAGTCATTCTGAAGTTTGTGTTTGATGAAGAAAGAGAAGGAGAAAGATAATATCCACCTATGTTTTCAAACTTCTCTCCATTCAACATCATACCAATGCCTGTAACCCTATTAATAAATTTTCATTTTAACCACTTAGTCCTTGGAGCAAATGTTTCTGAGTATTAATGACCCCAAAATTTGTTCCTTGAGGCAAGGGCCGAAGAAATGAAGACTGTGGCTAATACTGCAATACTGCAAATGTTATGTTGATTCCCACTGCAGAAAGAAGCACCCTGGGGTAACATATAGTCCTTTTCCTTTTTTTTCTTCAGTTTTTCATAGGCTTGCTTCTGATCCTGGTCCTGCAGGTGGCCGCGGGCATCCTCGGAGCTACTCTCAAACCTCAGGTACATCCACATAGGATATTTGATAATTTTGGAGAAGTCTGAAGGGTGGAAATGCTATCTTCTTACATAAATAATTCCATGATACTTTTCAATTTTCAGTCTGTGAGCATTCTGAATGAGACTCTCTATAAAAATGTAGAGCTTTTGCACACAACAGAAGAAAACGGAAAAGCATTCCAGAAAGCCCTGGCTGAATTTCAAGAAGAGGTAATTATAAATCGTAGCTCAGGTAGGGAGTTGGACAAGGGTTTTCTGTTTTTCCCTAATTTTTAGCAGGTGTATTCCTTCGCGATTGAAAAATGTCTGCCTTTTGAGATTTCGACCAATTATTCTGTCGCCAAACAGCAAGAAGAATCCAAGAATATCTCTTATTTTTTCCAGCTTCTTTAAGTGGACAGCAATTAGAAGATATGTCCATGGCAGATCAAGCCTCAAGTAGGCCAAATCAATAATTGTTTTAATATTTACCATTTAGAAGGACCGCGTGTTTGGGGCATCTGGAGAGTCTTTGTGTCTGTCAGTCTCTCTCTTTCTGCCACCAGACCTGCCCCCTGCTCATAAAAATAATTATAGCTATCATTCACTGCTCTCTAATATGTACCAGTCTTTACATTCAGCAGCTCAGTTAATTCTTATAACACTTCTGTGAGATGGATATTTTTTATTTTATCCTCATTGTTCCTTTTTGGGTTAGGGTTCAGAGAGGTCTGACAGCTAACAAGTGGTGGTGGTAGAATTTGAACCCACATCTGTCTAACTAGTTAATTCTTTTTTAATCAACACCAGCTCCTCCTTTTTTAAATTTTTTTCTTTCTTCAGGCTGCTTTGCTATCTTTCGGTTAAAGTCAAAACTTGGGCAGGCATTGCAGGTGTTATACTATCTAGCTGCAACCTCATATTTTAACTTTGCTAAATACTATTCCGTAAAGAAAACACCCCAGTGCAGCCAGGCTTGTCCACTCAGGATCTCTTAAACAATTCCGTCCTCTGGCCTTTGCGTCATTCCCATCCTTGGAAAGTGCTTATGATTTTTCCCTTTCTACCCAAATGGTACATGTATTTTAAGTCTTCCCTGAAAGTGTGCTCTGCAAAACTCTTCCTAACCACACCCTCTTTATTCAGATTCCTATCACAGTAACCACATATAGCATCCATGTCACATGTCATAGGAATTCTCAAAATCTTAGAGGAGGCTGAATTTTATAGGACATTTAACCTGATTTCCCATGGAGTGAAGTATTTTATTTTCACCCATCCTCTAATTAAATGTTGAAGAGTTGAACGTTTACCATTTTTTGCCCATCTTATCTTATCCCATATATACCCAAGTCTGATGATTAGTGTATTCTTTCTTAAGTTAAAATAAAATCTGCCTCTCTAGATTTTAGTCATCATTTAGTTCTAGTTTTTCCTTCTGGAATTTCAAAGGGAAAAAAAATCTACTGATGCCTCTACACAGTACAACTTTTTCTTTGAAAATGGCTATAGTGTGACTTCTAAAAGCTTTGCTCTTCAAGTTGAAACATCCTTGGTTTCTTGAGCTATTTATCAGATGACAATTTTTTCCAGAGCATTCCCCAGTTCCTCTTTGGATAGAGTCCAGCTTGTAAAATTCTGCTTAAGCATTATTTCCAAGAGCCAAAACCTGATATGATTCAGTCCCTGTTCAACTTCCTTTGTGTTGTGCTTTTCCTGACTCCCCCATAGCTGCATCCCATGATCCTCCTCCCTCCAAGACCAGTGCAACTCTAGAGACCAGCTTCACCCAGGTTCAAAGCAGGAAGAATTCAGGCAACTCAGTTCCTCTACTGGGGGGGCTGAGCACCCTTGATGCTCCCTGGGTTGACCTGGGGCAAAATGCACTGCAGGTAACCACTGGGTCTCTGGTTTGGGTCCTGAGTCACGCTTGCCACACATTGTCCTTGGTATTCAAAGCCTCAGTGCCAATCATGGGGTTCTAAATGTTCTTACTGTTAAAGCACAATTCTAAATTTCTTCCATTCCTCTGTAGATCCTATGCCTAAAGCTCCTTGTATCCGCACTGAGTTTTGTTTTTTCTTTCTTATCCACCTGGGCTATCTTTTTAAAAATAACCTTTCTTTGGTAAAAGAATCCTACCCATAACTTGGCTGGGTGACGTGGGGCCCCACCACACATGGACAGAAGTTGTAGATACTAAGCGGCTTTCTTTGTTTCAGGGAATTCCCACACAAAATCTCTGCTGACATTCTCATGGCATGTGCCTTTCTTGGATTCTTGGTGAGGACTGTTTGTCTCAAGGTTATTGTAGCACTCCACAATGCCTTGTTTACCTAGCGGTTATGACACTTCAGTGAATCCTGACCAACTTCTTCCCGCACATATGATTTGATGACCAGATAACATACCGTATTTAGCCTTTCTACCTCCTACTGTACCCTGTCTTCTGCATGTCTGTATGCCTCCTTAAGGAATCCTGAGGTATATTGTATTCTAAATATGAACTGATCTTTGAATGCATATAATGGGACTTTTATTCTTTGTGGTCCGGAGTGTTTATCTCAATTAATATATTGTCAAGATTATTTCATTAGAAACCATGAGCAATTAGTCATGTCTACCATGGGAACACGGGGGGGGTTGTTTCAAGATTGCCCTTTGCGTTCATACTGATTGACCTTGGGACCTACTGAAACCTCCACCTCTTTGCCAAATGAGTGTGTGCTGAGCTCAGATATTTGTGCAATTAAGTCTTTGAGCCAAAGGGCAAGACTTTATATCTGCCTCAGTTGAACTGGCTGGTTTAAGTCCATTGGACTATCTTTGGAACTTGATTTTGTTCTCAAATGTATTAACAGTCACTCCCAGCTCTGTGTCAATGCAGAGTTGAAAAGATGCTTTCCATGTCTTCACCCAAATTATTGGTATCAGTGTTGAGTGGATCATGTTCATGTGAGAGCACAACCCCCGCAGAACAAAAACCCCACCGCAACGCTGACACGGCGGCTCCTTTAACAAGCGAGGCCCCGGGCCGGGTGCTCATCTCTTCACGTAGGTTTTCTCATTTTTATCTTTGTAACAAACCAACAAATTAGATCATATTATTAGCAAGCATTATTACCTATATTTTTACAGATGAAGAAACTGGCACAGAGAGATTTAAGTAATGTAGGTAACATGGTCGCCCAGCCAATAAGTGAGAGTTCTTTCAATATTCCAGCATTGCAGGGCCTCCAAGCCTAGAAAAAACCATCCAGTCTTGGTTGTGTATTTCTTTGCAAATTCCTTTTCTACCTTCCTGCATGAAGACTCTTCTCCCTAATAGAGGAAATAGGACAAGATGAAGGACAATTACTTCTCTCTCCCTCATCTAATAATATATGCCATACAACGTGAGTCTTTGGGCTTAACACTTGTTTTTCTTCTCAAAACATGGCCAGAAATTCCCTTCATGTTTCCCCATGTTTCTGCTTATTCTGGGCCTTGACCTTCCTGATGTTATTCTATGAGTTTTATCCCTCATTTATCTCCCCTCTTCTATTTTACAGATGTCCATGTAAAAACCAGCTTCGTGGGTGGGAGACTCATTAAACATCTTCTTTGGCCTTTGGGATGCCTGGTACCCTTTTTTCTCTTCTCCTCCAAAAATGATCAAAGATCATGAGATGGAAATTTCATTCTTAAAACCCCTCATCTCTATTGAGCAAAAGTTCTTTAAAGAGCTCTTGACTTTCTCATGAATTTTTGGAAGCTTCTTTCCTAAAATCTAGGAAAGGTAGATCTGATTTTGCCCCTTTCTCATCTAAAAACTAGAAGATGAATTTTTCGTCTTCCTCCAAGTTCCTTAGACTTGCATCTGCAACCCTATTTTTCCTTCATTAATATTAAGACAGAAATAGAAGATTCCTTCATTTATGCTTTTACATTCAGAGAGGTAGGTGAGGTGACTTAAACTATATTTTAGTATTAAAAAATCTTGATAATGGTTTTAAAGAATATGATTCAACTTATTGACAATATTTTTATCTTAATGACTGCTTTTCATATATACTTTTCACCAAACAGTTTAAATGCTGTGGATTAGTCAATGGAGCTGCTGATTGGGGAAATAATTTTCAAGAATATTCCAAGTCATGTGAATGTCCAGCTATGTCAGATCCTTACTGCACCATGCATGATCAAAAAAACGTTTATAAACAGGTAAGAACGAATCAAATTTGGCACAAGAAGTAATTCTGTTAATTTTTTTTACAATGAACATCTTTATAAAAAATTAAATTGCAACACTTACAGCAGGGATCATGACATAAAATTCCCAGGAATTTCCCAAATAAAAATAAATCCTTATTTAAATGTGAAAACAGATACAAAAAAATGGAAGTATTTCACTTTGCTATGAGTCTGGCATTATTTAAACTCAACTTTAATAGATCAAAGAAACATTTTACTGCAAGAAGAAACAAAAGTCCAAACTAACAGATAAATGTTTATTTTGTCCTCTCTTTGAGGACTTTAATAATTATTCTCTCTTTTTTCTATTTTAACGTAAGTTCTAGAAATATATATTTTCACTTGAATTTTCAAAGTAAAGCTTTCTTTTTCTAACTAAAGGTCCTTTTCTCAAGTAATTGTATAGGCGTAAAGAAAGATCTTTGGTCCTCAATGTCAAGTGAACCTATCAATTTGCCTGATTATTGCTACGACTGAGAAGTTGCCTCAGACATTTAAAGTCAGTTGGAAAAGCTGGGTTTATCTTTTATGTATTGTAGATATCATATTTATGTCCCTTGTGGATGTGTATGTCCCACATACTGATGTGGATGTCATATTTCTTATTATTGTTTAATTCATTATTTACTGACCACCTCCTACGTGCCAGGCCCTTTAACCAGTCCCTGAAGATCCATTCCCGAACAGGGCACCATGTCTGCACTGATGGAGCTGGTGCTCGAATAAGGAAGAGAGAAAGATAACTAGGCAAGTTCTTCCAATGCACTTTTGGTATATTTTGGGTAGGGCAGGCACAGGTATTACGGGACCCCATCCATCCAAGTCTTTGGGGTCCAAGGTATGACTTCCTAGGAGACATGGTGTCCTCCCTTACCATGTCTTCATGGTAATTTGGCTTCACATAATTTGTTCTTTCTGCCTTGAAAGAATGCATATGAAAATGGCAATTGATATTAATGTTTCATTTAGCTGCTGTTATTCTTCAATGCCTGCTATGTGTCAGATAGACACTTGCTAAAATCAAACATGCTCCTGGACCCTCTGAGGAGAGATTTCCAACTATAGTCTAGTTGGAAAAGAGATACATAAAAGCTCTTGTAATACAATGAATTGATTTCTGTAATATCTGAAGATTATTTTCAATTTAGCATTGGCTTTGTAATGGCCCATATTAGGAATTGTAATAATTGTATATTTAGGAAATAGAAAGTATCTCAGGGGAAATGTCTTTCTTGCTGACTATCACTTTCTTTTACTAATCAAATCAAAATTAAGAAGATCCTGTTCTGAAGGCAAATTTCTCTTACAAGTAATTAAAATAACTCACGGGGGAGAAGTTACTTAGCAGACTATAGAGCTACTGTGTCATTTCATCATCAAAGCTGTCTCGCTAAAGAAGTTTTATCCTGACTTGTATTCCTCCCTACTTAATTTTAGTGAAGGGTAAATAATGTGGTGTAAATGAATGTAGTTTCCACTTAGAATAATGAAGAAATTATTAAATTCAATTGCAGATGGCTCTCTGCCGCCTGTTAAAGAGTCAACTCAGAGATGTTTTTCCTCAGGATAGATTTTGAAAAGCTCTAGCATTACCCCCCAAAATAATGCACATTCTCTCCAAATTCACTCACAATTCAGCTGAAGATAGGCTGATAGCTGCACCAGTTTCCCAAAGGGAAGGTCATAAATTCATGAAACACTTCCATCTGCCTGGTGTCATTTGCAAGAAGTCTGAAACAACAAGAAATCTGGAATTCACATTTCTGCCACCCACCCTAACCTTATGCCAAGATAACCTGGTTATCTAGAGGAGAAGGGGGAGAAAACTCTTCACATATAGTGAATGTGACTCAGTAGATACGATTGTTAATCTCATAGTTAAACCTAAACGATGTAATAATTTCCTCTAATGTTCACCACTTTGATCAGCTGCGATGAAGACAGTCATCACATCCAGTAAGGAGGGGAAAAGACTGCCCTACTCAGCCTTAGGGAACTTTTTAATTTAACAAAAAGCAATATTTTGTTAGCCCTTTATGCGTATAAGATTATCATAGGATGATATATTTTCTGGCAAGATGATAATGCTGCTGTTATATTGTGTAGTATTTTTCATTTTTAAAGTTATCCATATAATCTGTGACTGATGGAATGTTTAGGCCTGGTCTGAAATGTTGCAACTTGGAATTGCATACTGGTTTGAATACATTTCAACAAATGCGGCAGAGAGTCAACTTTCTAAATTCTCTTTTTTTAAAATCTAAAGTAAAGGCGTAATAGTGGACATAATGATTTTTTTCTATTTAAGGTAAAAATAACCTTGATATATATTATGGTTTTAAAACCTTGTTTTAAAAATGAAAATCTATACTATAATTAGCTGAAACACTGCCCAGGGAACTCGATTACAGATTACAAACCTAAAAAAATATACAGTCAAAGTGATAACAGCTCTAAAATGAGTGAACAGAAGTAAGGGTAAAATTATTATTTTTACCTAAAGAGCCCTAGATTCACCAGTTACGCAGCTGGAACAAAATTTTGCTCCTCCATGCTTTCTAATGTATGAACAAACGATAATAATTATAATTGTTTGGAGGACGGGGGAGTATGGAGTGGTTGGAATAATCCAGTCCCTTTTTGTGGAGTATGTTCTTTGATAGCAATGTAAAGTCAACTCAATAGGAAAAGACTCTCAATTAAAAAAATGCCAAAACTTGATTAAAGGTGACATTTTATGTGTTTTTTTTTAACAGCCATGCATTACTGCTATAAAAGATTTACTTGCAAAACATATTATCTTAATTACTGGACTAGCATTTGGACTGGCAGTTATTGAGGTACAGTATAATCTTGCCTTATTGACCATTCATTCCCTGTTTGTTCATTAATTCTTCTAACAAATATTTATGATGAATCAAACACAAACCAGGTGCTTTAGAAAAGCACCGTGTACCAACTGCTGTATGTCTAGAATCTCCCTCTATCAGCCCCCGGGGAAGGGATTACAGTCTTATGAATGAGTAGGGCTGTGGTTATTGTTTCTGAATTATCTCTTTACTGGGAAACAAGAACTGAATTAATTTCCATACAGTTCTTCGTCCCAGATACACTTTCCCACAGAAAACTAGCACCAGAGTTAAAGTTCCCTGAATTTAGAAGAAAAAGCACCAAACAAAACCAAATCTTTACAATTTCTTATCTCTCTTCCTGATTTTGAAACAGAAAGTAACTGAACTCAAGAGTGTAGGAAGCTATTTCCTGTTGCTCTATCTAGAGAAATCGAATAAGTTCTAAAAATTAGAGACAGTTGCCTTTGTTTTTCTCACTGTAAGGAGTAGGGACCCACTCACAGACGTTTTCAAGGAAGCTTAAGGTTTATAGATTTACTCTCATCAGTTTGATTTTTGATATTGAAAAAAAAAAGTCCTGGATCAGGTTTCTATCTTGATGGGCTTCCTTGGAGTGGTTTCTTAAAGATCCTGAATGACGCTTTTTACATGGCCTAAAATTCTTTGCCGAGAAAGATGAAATAAAATTATTTTAGAGAAGTATTTTTAGAATCATCCCAGATCTTGGTTAATCTGGATACCAAGTGGGTCAGATTCGCTCACGACCACATTTCAGGGCGTCGTCACGGACCCTAAGAATCCCAGCAACGTGTGCGGCGCCTCCCCGGTTAAGGCCGCCGAAGGGCTGGTGGCCCGGCCGAGGTCCTTCTGCTTCCCTCCGGTGGAAGGCCGCGCGAGGTCCCCGTGGGACTTCTGGTGGCTCGCTACCTCTTGAGCCACAGCCTTGCCAGAGAGGAATTTTAGCTGGGGTTGAAGCATATTTAGTGTTTTAGGTGGTCATTTAGTTCACTGGTGGAATTTCCCGGTCAACCATCAGAGGAAGGTTAGGGTCTGAGCAGCACATTGGATTGCTGAGTATCATCACTTCCTTGTAGCTCCAATGAACAGGTCCGAATAGGAAGCAGTTTCTGTTGGTAGATACGGGTCTGTCTTTATGTCTGAAACATAATCAGAGGCAAACGGCGCTCTGCCTCAGGTCTAGCTCTCTTGATTCCGCCCGTAAAATGTCCTTCATTTCTCTGCTCTGTATTTTTGGTCTGCATTAGCTTAGAAATATAAGCTAACGGTTGTAGAGGGGGAGTGAGGAATCAAATACATATATAGTCATACATTTATAGACATAACGAACTCACACATGTATGATTCATAGAATAGACTTTGAATGAATGACTGAAAGAGTAGGCTTTAAGTGAAGTAATCAATGTATCAGTATGAGTCAAATTCTGTATTAGACTCAAATTCAGACAACTGACTCTGTCTACAACCCACCAATGGTTTTAAGAAGTTTCTCCAAAGCAAAGCCACAGACAATAAGGACATGATCACACAGGAAGACTGATGTCCCTCGTATCACAGCCGAAGGCATTGCCATGATTCTGAATACAGCTAACAGGAAATAAGATTACCAGAGGAATAGCATTTCAGTATTTTAAGAAATTGGTACACTTCATATGTCTGTTGCATATTTAGATACTTTATTGGTTGTTCTAAAGCTATATAGAGGGAAATACCTTAATAAAATCTTCCTGAGAGTAATTTATAGGTATAGAATTGATGTGGTAATATCATAAAATATGACCATTTTTTAAGGTATGTCATTTAAATTAAGTGTGATCTCTAGACTACGTGGAGATATGGTAAATAATTGGTTCAAAGGACTGTTTGAAATATTTTTTGTTCACTTCCTCAGTCTAAAACCTGCCCTCTAAAAATTTGAAAAGAAAAAGAAATCATCTTATGTTCTCTCTCTTTTCATTTAAAAATGAGCTTTGAAAATAGTCTTCTGAAGTGAGTTCCATGGTATAATGGTTAGTACTCTGGACTCTGAAGACAATCTTCTGATACCTAGCCAATAAAAATACACCCCCAAAATGTACATTAGTCTGTCTTATAGGCATTAATGCTCATTGCCTGACATGAAGCCCATCTCCATTCTCTGTTCAATTTCAAGAAAACACAAAGATACATAGAGAAAAAAATACCTCTAATAAATATTTTTAATAAGGAAATAAAAGCAACTATGTACCCAGAAAATATATTCAAACTGTTACCATAGAAAAATATGAAAAACCACCCTTTGACATTTAGAGTCCTGGCACTAGTCTGTTTCGGGATAGGCTCTGATGGAGCGGGCCAGCAGGTGTGCGAGGCTGTGGAGACCACACACCTGAGGGCTTCTTCTCAGGATGCGAGGAATCCATGCAAAGTGCTTTATTTTCTAAGAAAGGTTTATTCTTTAGACATTGGAATTCTCATAATTCTGAGTTAAATAACCAGATTATCCTATCTGTCTTTACTTGAATACAGCAACTTACAAGCACAAATAATGATGAGCACTTTTTCACCTCACTTTAATTAAGAAAAAAAAAAAGTCGTTGATGCTGGTCGTGGTCACTTTGTAGGATAAAAACTATCCTGACAGGAAATCCCAGGAATAAGAGTAGCTAAAAGAGAAAAATGATAATTTTACAACATATTTTAGATAGCTTCAGGATATGGGAACTCAGGCACACCACTTAGCAAGTTTATCCTACGTCTTAGTGTATATTTACTCTATGCTGAACCTCTTTTAATTATTTCCTAATATTACAAGCAATGATAGAATTTCAGAGACAGGGAAACGCAAAAAAATGTGATCGTACTGTCTATAGTCTGATGAATGGTGGGCTTCTACTTCAAGGATGTGACAGTGAAAGACGACAGCTGCTTCTTATGCCAATATTTTTGCCCATCTTCTTTATTCTTTCCTGATACTAGTCTCTCTGACTTAAAGCTTGCGCTGAGGCAAGAAGACTTGTTTCAAGGCTTTTTCAAGTCATTCCAAAAGAATGACTTTTAGAACATCCTGAGTGAAAATCACTGTTTTTGCAGAAAATTGGTGTCTACCTTTTTTTTTTTTTTTTTAAGAAGGAAAAGTATTGGTCAGCAGGTCTCCTTTGAAATGCATTTCCAGGAAAGAATTAGTGAGCAAGACATCTCAGTACAGGGGCGCACTTGAGGCGACTCAGCATGAACGGCGCCTCGCCGTCCTCTGTGCCCCGCAGAACAGGCTGCTGGGGAAGAGCGTTCTGATCTGACAGCCACGGGTTCTGCCTGTCATTTCTGCGTCAAAGCTGCAGCAGGACGGTCACCAACTGCAGAGCAAATTAGGGCAAGTTTTGAGGTTCCTCATGCTGGGAGAGCCACTTATGAGACGGAAATTTTGCCCCAGATTTTCAGCTGTGCTTTTTCACTTCAAAGTTAATCCCTGAATTAAGTTATTCTCTATAGATTTAGAAGTGTTTTAGGAAAAAAGTTATTTTTTCATCCCCCAATGCCTAAAACTATGGCAAGAAAAATTCTAGATCACCTATATTTTTAGGCAGATTATCTAACCCAGATGATCGCAGCTCTTTTATGGAAGCAATGGATATATTTAGGCCCCCAGAAGCCTGAGATACCCAGAGCTCCAAGACAGATACCCCACAGGAGGCTGTGGCTGTTCTAGAAGGGCGGGTACTCCAGTGGCAGCCGCTACTGCACAAACAGGGCCGGTTGGAAGCAGATTGGCAAGTTGAAAATCCAGATTCAAACACAAGAAATACTCAGAGAGCTTTCACAATGCTCTCTTGTCCCACTGGATTATCTAATTTCCCAAGAAGGGAGACACTTAGATAAATAAAATAGAACTGTCAGTAGCCAGAGTCTTTCCACATATAACGATCTATTTATGTCTCCAACATTTTCACTTAAATTCTATGTTGATCTTGTTATTTTATTTCCTAGATACTTGGCCTGATATTTTCTATGGTCCTCTACTGCCAGATCGGGAACAAATGAGTCTGTGGATGTGTCGAGCTGTCATCAATCAGTGAAACCCCTTTACAATCTTGTTTTGGTTTTGTAACTTTAAATATATGAGCGCTGCCTGTGTTAAGAGCCGCTATCCTATGACAACGTCTCATTTAACTAGACCACAGACATCTTTCAGAGGCATTGAACGTATTTAAGATTTGAGTGACACAAGGAAAATAACATGAATGTGATTTTTACTTAAAATAAAGGTAACATTGTTTACGATGTGCTTTTTCCTGACTAATCTTTGGTTTCAGGTGGCACTGTGCTTGCAACATTCATCTGGAGCCACCCAGCGAATACTCTCCATCTCTAAGCGACAGGGCCATTGTCAGTTCAGGCAGTGAGGGTGGGCTTTTCAGAAGCAACACTCTCTTGTGCGGCGTATCAAGCACTGGCAATGAGATTGAATTGAGTCTCGTTTTGGAAAGATTGAGCGTGGCCCAGCTAAATGACTCACCATTTCTTTTCTGTTTATGCCGATGTCTACTAATGGGGTCCCTCTTTTCTCCATTCTTATTGTGGGGCCAAGAAAACATGACTGCTGCCTTCCAGCTATCAAATCTCTGGCTCTTCCTCTAAGCTTACTATGTGCCTAAAAATATCTTTTATCTTTCTAACTCTCACAGACATTTTTACTTCTTTGCTGAGGCATAATATATGTGCAATAAAGTGAACACGTCTCGAGGATTCACCTCTGTGAGCGTTATCCAAATCAGGATACAGAACATTCCCCGCACACCAGAACTGCCCTCCATGTCAACCTCCAGGGGGTGCTAGAGCCAGGTCTCAGCAACCCGCCAGAGCAGAGTGTGTTATACACATCTCTTCCCTACCCACACTGGGAGCCTGAGATCCACCATGGTGGGAGCATTTACACTATGGAAACTGGCAAATCACATGAAACCAGGGTTCTTTTTTTTGAGAGTTGGTTGTTTATTAAACATTTATTGTTAAGAATACACCATTGCCCTTCTCAGCAAATGCCTCCCCAAAGGTAACCATTCTTCTGATTTCTATGACCATAGATTCATTTTCCCTATTCTTGAATTTTCTACAAATGGAATAGGGAAATGTGCACAGCAGGTTCTTTTGCTTAACAATTTGTTTTGAGATTCATCAATATTATTGCATGCAACTCTACCTCGTCATCATTACTATGTAGTATTCCACTGTATCTGACTATATCACAGTGTATATCTCCATTCTCCTGTTGATGTACGTTGCATGTGCTTCTAGTTTGGCATGAATATGAATAAAGCTGCTATAAATATTATGTTTCTTTGGTACTCATCTGTAGGTGTGCAGGAATGGAATTATTTCATATACATATAATTGCATTTACTAGATTTTGTTAAGAAATTTTCTGAAGGGGCTGCACTAACCTATCCTTAGAAAAGTATGGTAGGCCCAATCTCCTGAGGAGGAAGAAGAAGAAAGGCAGTTTTATCAACTGAATCAGTGTAGGTAAGGAGTAGGAGACTTGGGGAGCCCAGGACTGAGTTAGGCTTCTTAGTTCTGAGCTCCCCTATTGTTGATCAAGACAGCTACCCTTTGAGTGCATATCAACTTCCAGAAACTACATTTTTATCTTGTTTCTTCTCATCACTGTCCTTCTGAAGTTGATACTGATACTAGCCTCATTTCCCAGGTGTGTGGCGTATCAAGCATTGGCAATGAGATTGAATTAAGTCTCGTTTTGGAAAGATGGAGTGTGGCCCAGCTAAATGACTCACCATTTCTCACCCATTTCAGAAAACAGAGGCTTAGAACTTTCCCAGAGCCCAACTATTAGTTATTATGGAATTGGAATTCAAACCTTAACTGTGATCAAACCCTGGCTATGATCTTGCTCTATTCAGCTTTCTCATATGTCCAGTCATATACTTGCCAGATTTTATTATAATTACCTGTTCAAGCGTTTGCCTCTGTTAGCATACTGCAACTGCTTGAGGGCACTGATAATTTCTTGCTTGACTTTATGTCCCCCCAGTACCTATGGCAGTGCTGGAAACAAATATAAATGGAATAAGCTGTAGCTGGAAATAGTACTTAGATTTACTGAGAGCTTACTATAGGCCTAAAAATATTCTAAGCACTTTGCATAGTGTAACTTAATTAATCCCAAACCACCCTTTTATATTAGTACTAAAATTAGGCCCATTTTACAGCTGAGGAAAACAGGGACTTTGTTAGCTTTGTTTGTTAGCTTTTCTTAGGTCAGGCAGCTAGTAGGTGGGGGAGTTGTGATTTACTCTAAATGACTCAAAAGCTGTGCTCCTTATGTCATACCATTTTGCCCTATGTTACAGTGCTGTGAGGAAAAGATAAGGAAATGAACATAGAAGTGCCTTTTGCACACTGTCAGGCACGTATTAGGATGTTTTATGGTAAATATTTTTTGGTATCAGTAACAGGCTGTCAGTCAAGGTAGGTGGGAAAACTAACTATTTAAAAAAATGGAAGTGTAATACAGGGCATTGTATTCATCAGCTTGGGCAATTGTTGGGTGGCTTAAACAAATTAATTTTCTCACAGTTCTGGAGGCTGGCAGTTCAAGATGAGGGTACCAGCAGACTCAGTTCCTGGTGAGGGCGCTCTCCCCAGCCTCTAGACGGCCGTCTTCTGGCTGTGTCCTCACACGGCAGTGCGGGAGAGAGCACGCTCTCTGGTGTCTTGTCTTGTAAGCACATTAATAAGGGTGTTTATAAGGATCAGGACTTCACCTGACCTCATTTATCCTTGATTACTTACTCCAGTGCAGCCCCTCTGAGAATTAGGGCACAAACAGGTGAATTTGAGGGGACATTATTCAGGCCAAGCATAGGTGCTAAACTTTTTGATGAAGGGTATGAAAGTTGTGGGAAATAAAACTGAGATTTACCATTTTCATGAGAAATTGTACAAAGCATCCTGGATTATTTTTGCTGT
Organism: Phataginus tricuspis; assembly: GCA_029783875.1. Classification (NCBI taxonomy): domain Eukaryota; kingdom Metazoa; phylum Chordata; class Mammalia; order Pholidota; family Manidae; genus Phataginus; species Phataginus tricuspis. Next base: position 1,248,430 of record JAQQAC010008719.1, on the reverse strand, counting down.
ATGGAAATTAAAAGCATTTCGAGGATAGAGAAGATTTTAGAGTGGTTGTTCTGAAGTGGGAGCCATTTCCCTCAAGGGGTATTTGCCCGTGTCTGGAGATATTTTTAGTTGTCATGCCTGGAGCAGAAGGGGCGTGTTGCTGGCCTGCAGTGGGCAGAGCCCAGGGACACGGCTAAACATTCCTGCAAGACACAGGCACAAGCTCCCATAACAGAGACTTATCTCGTCCAAAAAGGCCAGAGTGCTGCGGTTGAGAAACCTTGCTTTGGTGAATCACAACTGAATAACAAAATGTCCTCTTTCTAGGGGAGAGTAAGGTGCATGTTGCCATGGAAAGTGAGCCGGACTGGAGTCAGGAGTCATAGTGAGCCGGGCTCCGACTGCTTGGTGGCTTTGTGACCTTTGCAAGTCACTTAACTTGAATTTTCCTCAACTGCAAATAAGAAATCTTATCTAGAAGAAGATATTTATTTGCTCATGACAGTTTATTGAGGTTTTGATATTGGTCTTTGGTGCTGAAGGTGATTATGAGGGAAGCTTTTACTCTATTGAAGGATATTAAAAAATCAGATTTAAGAATAAGCTCATACTCTACCTGCATGCTTCCCAGAACAAATACAATTTTCAAAGACTTACTAAATTTGATTAAATTCCTTAATAATCATAGCAAGAACAAAATAAAAGATAATTCATCAAATTGATAATTCAATGTAGATGGAAATGTTTCCTCCAAGTAAGAGAAGTATCAGAATTATATTCATTATGCTGAAGACTGTACAATTGCACTAACTTAGATACATGAACTTTATATTAAATTCTAGCAAATGCTTCTCAAATCTGTCCATGTCTCTGCTTCCCTGTTGCCACCATCCTATGTTATCTTTCACAATCCCTCCTGAGGCAGTAACAGCTAATGGTCTACTCAATATCCTTTCTTAGTCAACTTTACAGATATATCCCTGATTCTGTTGGGTTTTAATGAACCTAACTAACATATTTTATTTCCCACCACCTACAGTAGTGAAACTCCTCTTGAACACATCTAGCAAAACACAAATTAAAAATTCACATAATAAGTGTTTCTTGTCCTCCACAGCAGCAGGCTGATCCTATTTTTAATTAATCTTTTATTAATGTAAGAGCATATTTTAAGCAACTAAAATGATTGGACACCACATAGAGCTTTAAAATAGAATTACATCATATTGATAAAAGTGACACTCCCTGCCTGGTGCCTATAACCTAAATTGACCAAAAGATATAATTTGAACTGTGCAGTTTAAAAAAAAAATGTAACTTTTTCCATACTGAAGCCTGGACAGGACACTATACAATGGCTGCTTGGGTAATAATGCAAGTCTTTCCTAAGCACTTGCTCTTAAGTTAGTTTTGTACTAGACAAACATAGTGAGCCTGCTGACAAAGGTGGGATGTTGTTCCAAAGCCTCCTGGTCTGTTTCTGGGCAGTTTTGTTCTATCCTTGGACTGATACATACTGTTGAACGTTATAAGGCTTGACACAATAAAATAAGTTCTCTCACTTTGTTGTTTTTCTTTAAGTGTGGTTAGTCTTTGCTCTTGCATTTCTGTAGAGATTTTAGAATCAGCTTCTCAGCTTATACACACACACACACACAGGCACACACACACACACACACACACTCTTAGTAGAATTTTTATTGAGATTGCATTGAATCTAAAGCTTACTCTGGGGAGAACTGACATCTTTACAGTATTGCATCTCCCCATCCATGGTATAGTCATCCACTTACTTATATTCTCCTTCATTTCTAATCTCTTTAAATAATATTTTAGAATTTCTTTGTTAGAAATATTTTAATTATTTAAGTTAATATGTAAGCCTAGTAAAATTGCTGGATTCAAGGTTAACAAACACAAAATTGTCTTTCTATATACCAACTACAAAAAAATTACAAATTGGAAAAAATTAAAAAAGATAGCACTTATAAAAGAATCATGAAATGTGAAATATCTGAGAATAAGTCTAATGAATAATTGAAAAACTTCTAACAGGAAATTAATTAAATATTATTAAAAGAAATTAATGTATATAGAAATATAATTTTTGAGATGGGAAAAAGATGGCAGTGTGAGAAGTGAGGCAGAAATTTCCTCCCAAAACCACATATAACATGAAAATACAGCAATACAACTAATCCTGAAAGAACCACCCAAAGATTGCAGCACAGAATTCCTACATTTTGGGAAAAGAGAAGACCTCACAGAAAAGGATAAAATAGCAAAGCTGCAATCTGGCAGGACCTAAGCCCTCCCCCCACCCCAGCTTGAAGGCAGGAGAAAGAGAAAAAGAGAGGGTAGAGAGTACAAGCCCAGGACTGCTAAACACCCAGCCCTGGAGATCTGCTCCATGAGCATGAACCCACATTACATTGTGCTCTGGAGAATAGTGGGGCTGGAAAGCAAAGACAGGCAGAATACTTGGAGAGACTGAGATTCCAAACATGTGGAGAATAGGTACCCACAACCAGCTGCTCTGGGACAAAAGTGAGGCGGGCACTTTGAAAGGTTTCCCAACAGTGAAAGGGGTGCTAAAGGGGCAAAGATTGCACAAAGCTCGCTGCTCCAGGGAAGAGGAAGGTGGACAAATTATCCTGGCACACTCAGCCCAGCAGGTTGGAACTCTCAGCAGCTTCAGACACTCCATCCCCCTGGCTGACAACAGAGCCCTGAGGCCCCTGTCCCCGTGATATGCAACCTGATGCTACTTCCTTCTGGCAGTCACCAGTCCTGCATACCTGCTGCCCAAGCCATCAGAACATGTGGGGGCAGAGGGTGGCCCCGCCTACAGCAGTTACAGGGGCATAAGGCAAAGGCTCCTCCCTGCACATGCAGCCCACTAGACCTGGCAGAGGAGGCAGGCACTACAGCCGGGAAGCAGGAAAGAGCTTTTCCTTCCTGGCAGGCTCTGGTTCCACTTGCCTGCCAACCCTTGTCATAGCTACAGGTGCTAGGCAGCTCCAGAGATTAGAGTTTCTGGGCATGAGAAGGTGCCACCTAAGTATCCCATAAGAGTCACTAGAAAAATGAAAGGACAAAAAAATTTTGTACAAACAAAAATAGAGCAGAGGACGCTAGAAAAAGTGCTAAATGAAACTGAAATCACCAATCTTGACAAAGATTTCAAAATGAAATCATAAACGTGCTGATGGAACTACAGAAAAATATTCAAGATCTCAGGGAGGACTTCAAGAAAGAGATAGAAACTTTGAAAAATATAGTATCTGAAATGAAACATACAATGGAGGGATTTAAAAGTAGATTAGATGAGGTGGAGGAGGTGGGCAATGAAATAGAAATTAGAGAACAGGAAAACAAAGAGGCTGAGGCACAGAGAGAAAAAAAAGGATATCTAGGAATGGAAGACTAATAAGAAAAATGTGCAACAAATCCAAATGGAACAATATTTGCATTAAATGGTACCAGAAGAAGACGAGAGAGAAAAAAGGGATAGAAAGTCTCTGAGAAAATAATTGCTGAAAACATCTCCAAACTGGGGGAGGAAATAGTATCTCAGGCCATGAAAGTGGAGAGATCTCCCAACACAAGGGACCTTAGGAAGACAACACCAAGACATAATCAAAAATCAAGGACAATGAGAGAGTATTAAAAGCAGCAAGAGAGAGAAAAAAGATCTTGTATAAAGGAAAGCCCATCAGGTTGTCATCAGACTTCTCAGCAGAAACTTTACAGGCCAGAAAGGAGTGGCATGATGTATTTAACGCAATGATACAAAAGGGCCTCCACCAAGAATACTCTACTCAGAAAGACTATCATTTAAATTTGGAGCAGGGATTAAAAAATTTCCAGATAAGCAAAAGTTGAGGGAATTTACCTCCAACAAATCATCTTTACAGTGTATTTTAAAGGGACTGCTATAGATGGAAATGCACCTAAGGCTAAATAGCTGACACCAGAGAAAATAAAACCACAGTAAAAGAAGTAGAACAATTAATTACTATGCAAATACAAAGTAAATCAACTACCCACAAAGTCAGTCAAGGGACATACAAAGAGTACAGAATATGACACCTAATATATAAAGAGTGGGGGAAGGAGAAGAAGAAGGGAGAAAAAAAAACGTTTAGATTGTGTTTGAAATAGTGTAATAAATGAGATAAGTTAGACTGTTAGATAGTAAGAAAGCTGCCCTTGAACCTTTGGTAACCACAAATCTAAAGCCTACATTGACAATAAATACATATCTATCAATAATCACTGTAAATGTAAATGGACTAAATGAACCAATCAAAAGACCATAAAATTATAGAATGGATAAAAGAGCAAGACCCATCTATATGCTGCCTACAAGACACTCACTTCAAACCCAAGGACATACACAGAGTAAAAGTGAAGGGATGGAAAAAAGATATTTCATGCAAATAATAGGGAGAAAAAAGCAGGAGTTGCAGTACTTGTATCAGACAAAATAGATTTTAAAACAAAGAAAGTAACAAGAGACAAAGAAGGACATTACATAATGATAAAGGGGTTATTCCAACAAGAGGATATAACCATTATAAATATCTATGCACCCAACATAGGAGGACCAAAGTATTCTCCTCAGAATTAAAGGGGGAAATAGAATGCAATGCATTCGTTTTAGGAGACTTCAACACACCACTCACTCCAAAGACAGATCAACCAGACAGAGAGTAAGTAAAGACACAGAGGCGCTGAACAACACCCTAGAACAGATGGACCTAACAGACATCTACAGAACAGTCCACCCAAAAGCAACAGGGCACACATTCTTCTCAAGTGCACATGGAACACTTTCTAGAATAGATCACATACTAGGCCCCAAAAAGAGCCTCAGCAAATTCAGAAGGAATCGAAATCATGCCAACCAGCTTCTCAGACCACAAAGGCATGAAACTAGAAATACATTATGCAAAGCAAACAAATAAGCCTACAACAGCATGGCGGCTTAACAACACGCTCCTAAATAATCAATGGATCAATGACCAAGTGAAAACACAGATCAAGTAATATATGGAGAATGACAACAACAACTCAGCACCCAAAACCTGTGGGAGGCAGTGAAGGCCGTGCTAAGAGGGAAGCGTACTGCAGTGCAGGCCCACCTCAGGAAAGAAGATCAACCACAAATGAACAGTCTAAACTACAATTAATGTAACTAGAGAAAGAAGAACAAATGAGGCCCAAAGTCAGTGAAGGAGGAACATAATAAAGATCAGAGCAGAAATAAGTAAAATTGAGAAGAATAAAATAATAAAAAGAATCAATGAAAGCAACAGCTGATTCTTCAAGAAAATAAACAAAATGGATAAACCTCTAGACAGACCTATCAAGGAAAAAAGAGTGTGTACACACACTAACAGAATCAGAAATGAGAAAGGAAAAATCACTATAGATACCATGGACATACAAAGAATTATTAGAGAATATTATGAAAAATTATATGCTAACAAACTGGATAATCTAGAAGAAATGGGCAACAATCTAGAAAAATACAACCTTCCAAAACTGACCCAGAAGGAAATGGAAAATATGAACAGACCAAATACCAGCAATGAAATTGAATTGGTAATGAAAAAACTACCTAAGAGCAAAACCCGTGTTCCAGAAGGCTTCACTGCTGAATTTTATCAAACATTTAGTGAAGACCTAATACCCATTCTCCTGAAAGTTTTCCAAAAAAGTGGAAGAGAGGAAATACTTCCAAACTCATTCTACAAGGCCAACATCACTCTAATACCAAAACCAAGCAAAGACACCACAAAAAAAAGAAAATTACAGACCAGTATCCCTGATGAACATAGATGCAAAATTACTCAACAAAATATTAGCAAACCCAATTCAAAAACACATAAAAAAGATAATCCATCATGATCAAGTGGGATTTATTCCAGGGATGCAAGGATGATACAATATTTGAAAATTTATCAACATTACACATAACATTGACAAAAAGGACAAAGATCACATGATCACCTCAATAGATGCTGAAAAAGCATTTGACAAAATTCAACATCCATTTATGATAAAAACTCTAAACAAAATGGGTATAGAGGGCAAGTACCTCAATATAGTAAAGGCTATATATGACAAACCCACAGCCAACATCATACTTAAAACAGTGAAAAGCTGAAAGCTTTTCCTTTAAATTGGGAACAAGACAAGGATGCCACTCTTGCCACTTTTATTCAGCATAGTTCAGGAAGCCCTAACCATGGCAATCAGACCACACAAAGAAAAAAAAGCCATCCAGATTGGAAAGGGAGAAGTTAAACTGTCACTGTTTGCAGATGACATAAAGAATCCACTCCAAAACTATTAGAACTAATAACTGAATTCAGCAAAGTTGCAGGATACAAAATTAACACAGAAATCCATTGCATTCCTATATATTAACAACAAACTAGCAGAAAGAGAAATCAGAAAAACAACTCCATTTACAATTGCTTCAAAAAGAGTAAAATACCTCAGAATAAACCTAACCAAGGAGGTGAAAGACCTACATCCTGAAAACGACAAGACACTCATGAGAGAAATTGAATAAGACACCAATAAATGGAAATATATCCTGTACGCATGAATAAGAAGAATTAATATTGTCTAAATGGCCATACTGCTTAAAGCACTCTACAGATTCAATGCAAGCCCTATCAAAATACCAACAGCATTCTTCAATGGACTAGAACAAATAGTTCTAAAATTCATATGGAACCACAAAAGACCCTGAATAGCCAAAGCAATCCTGAGAAGGAACAGCAAAGCTGGGGCAATTATACTCCCTAACTTCAAGCTCTACTACAAAGCCAAAGCAATCAAGATAATTTGGCACTGACACAAGAACAGACCCATAGATCACTGGAACAGAATAGAGAGCCTACATGTAAACCCACACATACATGACCTATTATTATATGATGAAGGAGCCATGGATATACAATGGGGAAATGACAGCCTCTTCACCAGCTGGTGTTGGCAAAACTGGACAGCTACATTCAAGAATATGAAACTAGATTATTGTCTAACTCCATACACAAAATTAAACTTGAGATGGATCAAAGACCTGAATGTAAATCATGAAACCACAAAACTCATAGAACAAAACACTGGCAAAAATCTCTTGATTATATAGATGAGCAACACTTTCCTGAACACATCTCCTCAGGCAAGGGTAACAAAAGTAAAAATGAACAAGTGGAACTACATCTAGCTAAAAAGCTCCTGTACAGCAAAGGACACCATCAGTAAAACCAAAAGGCATCCTACGTTATGGGAGAATATATTTGTAATTGACTTACCTGATAAGGGTTAACATCCAAAATATATAAAGAGCTCACACACTTCAACACCCCAAAAGCAAATAACCCAATTAAAAAATTGGCAGAGGATCTGAACAGACACTTCTCCAAAGAAGAAATTCAGGTGACCAACAGGCACATGAAAAGATACTCCACATCACTAAACATCAGAGAAATTAAAACCACAATGAGATATCACCTCACACCAGTAAGGATGACCACCACCCAAAAGACAAATGTTGGCGAGGATGTGGAGAAATGTGGAGAAAGGGGAACCCTCCTACACTGCTGGTGGGAATGTAAATGAGTTCAACCATTGGAGGTTTCTCAAAAAACTCAAAATATAAATACTGTTTGACCCCGGAATTCCACTCCTAGGAATTTACCCTAAGAATACAGCAGCCCAGTTTCAAAAAGACATATGCACCCCTATGTTTATTGCAGCACTATTTACAATAGTCAAGAAATGGAAGGAACCTAAGTGTCCATCAGTAGATGAATGGATAAAGAAGAGGTGGTACATATACACAATGGAATATTATTTATCCATAAAAAGAAAACAAATCCTACCATTTGCAACAACATGGATGGAGCTAGAGGATATTATGCTCAGGGAAATAAGCCAGGCAGAGAAAGACAAGTAAGGACCAAATGATTTCACTAATTTGTGGAGTATAACAACAAAGCAAAACTGAAGGAATAATACAGCAACAGACCCACAGACTCCAAGAAGGGACTAGTGATTACCAAAGGAACGGGGTTGGGAGGGTGGGCGGGGAGGAAGAGAGAAGGGGATTAAAGGGCATTATAATTAGCAGTCACAATATAGTTCAGTCATGGGGAAGGCAGTACAGCACAGAGAAGACAAGTAATGACTGTGGCATCTTACTATGCTGATGGACAATCACTGCAATGGGGTATTAGGGGGACTTGATAATATGGGTGAATGTTGAAACCACAATGTTGCTCAAGTGAAGCCTTCATAAGATTGTATATCAATGATACTTTAATTTAAAAAATGTATATATAATTTTTGTGTGTTCATCTTGCATCCAGTAATTTTGCTAAGCTTACTAATTATGGTAAATAATTTACCCGTAGATAATCTTGTGTAACGATTTTCTCTGTATAACACAGTGATTGACAAATAAAATAGCTTGACATGTTCAAGCACATTTCTTGCTTTATTGTGCTGACTAAAACCTCCCTATGCAATGTTGAATATAAGTAGTGTCTTCATGGGTGTGCCATGTGGTATAGGCTTTACACATCCTAGAATCGGGGTATACTTCAGGTAGTCTCATCAGTAGTCACACTTACACTAAAATTTAGCATAGGGCTAATGATGTACATAAAGAAAAAGCCATTTTAAGTAACATTCTTGATTAGACAGTTTGTAAATCTGGGAAGAACAAAGAGATTTGTAGGAAGGACTTGGATGTAATGAAATAGGAACTAACAGGGGCCAGGTTCCCAAACATACATTTTTCCCCAAGGAAAATGGTAATGGGCATTGGACTGGAGGGAAACAGATGGCCCTAAACACATTTATATTTTATATTGGTGACTTCCACGTTTCTCATTATGTGAGCGTTCAGCCACTTGGAAAGCAGTTTGAATGGGAACGTGACCTTTGGGATAAAAAAAATCTGGGTCTAAATTCCTGCTCCGTCATTGTGTAACCCCAGGCCAATTGCTTAATCCCTTTGAAGCTCAGTTCCTCTCCTGCAAATTGAGAATAATGATTCATACTTATCAGGATCCTTATGAAGATGAAACGAGATAGTATATGTATGTTAATGGTTATACAAAAAAAAGACAATGAATGTTAGTTTTCTGCCCGTTTTTGGTTTGGATTCTTTATCTTGTGCTGTTGTATATTTTTGACATATGAAACTATGTTCTTTCATCTTGGTCTTTCTCTCTTTCCTGTCTCACCACCACCCCTAAATTTCTACACTGTTCAAGCACATAGTAGGGGCCCTCAAGGAGGAAGTGATGGATGGGAAGCAGAAGTAATCTGCTATGCTTCTAGCTTCTTAGAAAACTTTCAACTTTAAGGTAGATGTTTTAAACTCATGGGTTACAGGCTGTATTTCAGATGTGTTTTGTGTTGCCTCACAGTGTTTAAAATGTGAAATAGTTCCTAGCACTTAAAAGTTGGGTCGCTTAGTATAAAACTGCAGACGATCTGGCACAGCTGGGTCTGCAGTTTCACAAGGAGGAGCTGGCCAGGACGCCGCAGCGCCGGCCCCCGGAGGCGGCCTGCCGGAGCTCCAGGTCGGCGCGGCCGCCATGTGCCTGCTTCGGTCGTCCACGTAACCCGTGCGGCTGTTGTCAGCGTTCCAGTGTGTGTGTCCGACCTGAGCCATTTTCTGAATTTGGGGTATAGGCAAATCTCTGGGAGAAGCAAGGGGTGAGATTAGGGCATCGCCAGCCCCTCACCAAGTTTGAAGAGGACTCTCCCAAACCGTGGACTCGAGTGAATGAGAGGAGAAAATGTGTGAGTGTGAGTGTGTGTGACTCTGTGTGTGTGTGTGTAGACCTGAGTTGGACTTTTTGGCTGTGCACCTGGAGAGGCAGGCAACCCTTGGAGAAGGAATGGCAGCGTGGTGTGTCTAGACCTGGCAGGTCAGTGTCCCAAACAGCCTCACGCCCCACCTGTGGCCCCGAACGGGAAAAGCCTTGTCCTGTACCTCAGGGATATGGATTTGTCCCTGCAGTGGTCATGAGAGCCGAAGTGAGGTTTTCTCCTGGTGTCCTGTGTGCCACTGTAGGGCCTTATTACCAGCTAATACCTTGGCACTGAGGATTCCAGAAGCTTCCTCAAGCTAAGTTTCCATCTCTATACCCTATATATACTCCTCCCCACAATGGGAACTTAAAGTAGAGTTTATTTAAATTTCTTTCTATGAATTAAGAGCACTGTCTTCTTCTCTTTTCCTGACCTCTGTGCCCATCACCATAACTTTCTTAAAATTTTGTCCTGTAGCTACCACGGTTCCACTGCCAATTCTTTCTCCCCTTTTCCATCTGCTTCCAAGTCTCTCATTATCCCTCCGCGGCCACAGCCAGGCACTCCCCCTTGTGCTCTTTCTGTATCTGTACTGTATTCTGTTACTCATTTGCTCTCTCTGGACACCCCTTTCACTTGGGAGTTTCTCAGGCTTCTAGTTTTAGTCCCCTTGTCGTTCTACTTCCTTTTCCTAGTTGATTATAACTCTTTCCAAATCCCCAGTGAACTCTCAGGACTTCAAAATCCACAGCCCTCATCAACACTGCCCTCCTGAGCCCCTGAGTTGAATTTTTCGCTGCTAACTAGAGATGGCTTAGATGTGACTGCTTCTCCTGCCTTTCTGATTCTGATTATCAGCATTAACAAATACTTGGTCACCCAACCTAGATATCTCAATGGCATCTTCAACGTTTCCTCTTGACCTACCATGTCTAATTGGTCACTCTGTCATGCTGATATTTCTGTTGTATCATCTCTTTTCCTCTTCCCCTAGTCATGGCCAGATTCGGGCACTGTCATTTCTCTCTAAGATCGTTGCAATAATCTCTTCATGGGTTTTTCTACCTTTGTTAGTTCTCCCAATATCCCCCATGATGCCTCAGGAGTGATACTTCTAAAATGCAGATGTTATCATGTCATATTACTCTGTCCAAAATTTAGAATTACCTACAAGTCTCTTCATGAGAACTAATTCCACTTTTTCCCTGCTCATCTCCAGATGCCCTTCTATAAGCACCACATGAGCCTTCACTTTCTATTTTTCTGCTATCCCTTCGTCTTTGCCATGCTGCTCCCTATGCCCAGAATGACCTTGGTTGCACTTGGCTGTATTCCTTCAAGGTCTGGCTCAAATGTCACTTCCTTAAAGAAGTGTTTCTGGTTCCACAGAATTAATTTTTCCATTCATTTGCATTTTCCCATAGCACCTTATATTTAAATACCACTTAATCTAATGTATTTTGGCTAGATTTTTGTCACCTCCATTTTATTATAAGCTTCTTGAGTATTCATGAGCTCTCGAGTTGACTTTGTTCTCCATACCCTGGCATATTGCCTAGAACAGAGTAGATGCTCAGTGAGTACATATTGTCATTAATATCATCTGGTCCATTTGAAGAAAGTATCCATTCTCATTTTACAAAGTCTTTCAATGAACATCAATATTTTTTATTGATAATTATAATAATAGCTAATACATATAGTGCTTATTATAGGTGCTGCTCTAACAAATTCATATATATATTAACTTATTCAATTATCATGATAATTCTTTTATTAAAATTAAACTCATTTTACAGATAAGGACACTGAGCCACAGAGAGGTTAATTAAGTTGCTCAAAATTAGCAGAGGCAAACACAGCTACCCTGTCTCCACAACTAACATTCTTAAGCCACAACACTATATCATATCTCTTGGGAAAAAAAAGTGATTTGTTTAAGAGTTTTACATTCTTTCCAGAGTAGCTGAATTGCTGAGGATAATACTTGAACATAAGAGTTGGACGTATTGCCATAAATCCAAATGGCATGCTCTCCTTTCTCCTGCCCTTACATTCTGTGTGCACCCCATGATATTTATCACGCTGCATTTCAAGGCTTTGCTTCCAAATGTGACTCTTTTATCTGATTGGGAACAATTTGAGTAAGAAATGGGTCTTTTTCAAATTCATGTCCACCCACATATAGTGAGGTACCTGACAGATGCTTGCCTAACCAATATTTATTGAGTGCAAGAAAAGAAATACATTTTTAAAGACATTAAAATTGTCTCACCCACAAATAAAAGTAACAAACCTTATGCCTTACAACTAATTAACTCCAATACCTGGAGATTAGACTATCCTGTCCTTTTCATGAGAGGAGTTCGTTTACTTGCCACTTTGATTTCCTTTTCATTATAATGGGTAGTGTTTAAGAGCCGTAGAATCTGGAAACAGATGTGTCCTTTCCCGTCCTGGCTTCACTACCCAGTAGCTGAGTGAGCTTGCACAGGTCACTTCCTCTGTGCCTCCTCTGGAAATCAAGTATGAAAAGAAATCTCTATAAACCTGTGATGAGATTAAGAGACAATGTATGCAAACTGTTTAGAACACAGAGTACAGGTAGTACTCGGTAACCTTTAGTAGCTACAATATCATCCCTATTATAAGAGTAAGTGGACTTAGTTTTAGTATTTAAATAGTTACTTATCAAGTTTTGGTTTTGATTATGAAGTTTCTTCACACTTTGAAGAAAGCTGAGGGCCGTCAAGGACTTGATCTTCAAAGATAGGAATCTGCAAAATGGATTTTGCCAAAACCTCCTCCACGGAATGATAAATCCTCTCAGAATCTCTCCCAGACCGCCGTCCAGCGATCACGGCATGGAGTGGAACCAAAAAGACAGAGAAGGGATAATGGGCCAGGAGCTGCGCTGCGCAGAACGACAAACAGTAAAGGAAAGGGATTTAATCCGGGAATCATAGCGATGTGAAAAGCACGCATCAAGCTGAGTGGAGACGCGGCTCTGTCAGCTTTGCTGGCAAGGTGAGACCCAAAAAAGTCACGTCTATTTAATACGATCTGATTCAGCTGTGGCAAAGCCAAGAGCAGTGACTGACCAAGGCGAGCCCGACGTCACACCTGGCTCGCGGGCTCTCCAAGTGTAATGTGTGACACCATTTCAAGTGATTCCAACAGAACGTGTTGTTCTCTGCAGAGACTGTGATTTTGGGAAACAGGTTAGAGTTCATGGCAAAATTTGAAAGGAAAATGGTCAGGGGTGTTATAAAAAAGGCTAGAAATCATTAGTAAGTTCATAACTGGAGGCCACAATAAAGCAACTGGACCTTCTTTTTTTGAATAACCAAAAAAAAAATGCATAATATAGAAACAGACAAGTCAAGAAAACGAAGCCCAGTAAGTATTCAGACATAAAATCAATATCAAATGTGTATAATGAACATTAGGATGTAGTGAGTCCTTGCTTGGCCTGGAAAACAGTCTCATGGGTCTGGAAGCTGGAGCTATGGTGTGGTCAGGCTGTGGGCCTGGTACTGCATGACGCTGGCTGGACCCCAGTACCTTTTTATGTTCATTAATTATCCCTCAGTGGCTTAAAATCCTGGACTTTGGAAAGCACCTTCCAAAGATCTAACAATATAAAAATCCTTAGACAAAAAGAGCAAGTTTCTGATGGAAGAACCAACTTTCTTTCCTGGGAAGCATCCAGCCACTAAAAAGCCTAAAAATATCTTGGAAACAGCATATATTTGAGCAATATAAAAAGCAGAAATTCTGTTTTTCCCTACTATCCAGATTATTCTCACGTGTAATGATCCCGTATCTTTACAGTTAAATGGCAATAAAGTGTGTCCTGGTTAGAGAACTGAGAAACTTGTATTTTTCAGTGTAAGAGAAAGGGAACAAGAGGGAATGGTGTTAGGATTATGAGACACAAAGCCTCCAAAGAAAAATACTTCTTTGAATAAGCTTTTCTGAGACTACTGGATTACATTGCAATGTTGGATTACCTTCTGTGAAAAAGAAATGTTGAAAAGGTAATTTAAGTTCCTTAGAAGTAACTCATCCAATCATCCTAGGAAAATGAAAGACTGCGGGTGCAGGAGAGGGAATTGGGGCAGGTGCCCACATGTACTTAGTAGATCCCAGCCGTTTGTCAGACTCAAGGCACCTTACACACTTTATCCCCAGTCCATGTCTCCATACCAGTGCTGCGTCCCATCCCTAGAGATTTTGAATTAACTGGTGATTATCAGGTGCAACTTCAGTTGAGCACATGCCCTTAGAGGAGTCCAGGGAGAGCTAGTGCTCGCTCCCCAGTAGCTTTGTCCTTGTGCTGTTGAATTCCATCAGTTCTCTCAGGCCTGTTCCCTCCGAGTGCCCGCGTGCCACCTACTACCACAGGGTCACCTTGAAACACACTCAGGAACTCTTAAATATTTTCCACTCTTGAGCCTGTGTACAAACCCCATAAATTCAACATTAGATCTCCCATGGGTTCCATCCTGGCCCTAAATTCAGAGGGGAATTTAGGCAACTGGCTCAGTAAGGGTTGCCTTTCTGGTGACCGATTGCAGCAATTCAGAGCTGTTATCTCCCCACTGTTCTGTAGCTTGTGCAGGACTCAGCAGTCCTGCAAAGAAAGCAGTGAACACTGTTCTGTCTTCCATCGTCTAGTATGGGGTGACTGCCTTGTCTTCAGACTTGAATCGGCCTCAGCTGCACCTGTGGAGTAAGATGCAGCAGTCTGCATTATAAAGCTTCCACCATGTGGCTGAACTTGGTCTAATGCACACGTCTTTGCTGAGATTTGCACTGTACCTCCACATTCCAGCCCAGGTCCTACCACTCTAGGCCTTTGCGGTGACCCAAGTGGTCAAACTGTTTGTGAGAAGCGGCCCATGCGCACAGGCCTGCCTCTATGAAACAGCCATTTGCATGTGGACAAAATGGCCAGAAGCCACAATCGTTTGTCAAGGTCAAGCTCTGCAGGGGTTAAATTACAATCATACAGTGATAAAACCCTCTCGGCATACTGTAAGGACAACTTCATGAACTGCCAAGGGGGGCATTCCCTCCCAAACACACTCAACTCCATGGTCCATGAATGCAAGCCCTGTGAGAATCCTCTACACGTGTTATTTTGGTCTATAAACTCTGTTCCCAATTTTATTTCTCAGTGTTCAAAGCACATAAACCAAATGTTGGGCTGGATATAATACTCCCTGAACTACAAAATCATGCCATGGAGTGGGCTATCCAAGAGCCATGCTGGCTTCCAAAAGGGGATAAGGAGGAATTAAGCTGAGCAAGGAGGTTAATTCATTTCCAGTTTACCGTCAGATGGGGACCCTACCTTCCCTGGGGAGGGAAGGGCTGTGGTACATTGTGGGGTTGGGGTGGAACAGGGAGGGCATGCTGAGAGGCTTCAAGAGTTAAACTAACAGAGTTCCTGAAGAATATGGAAGAAATATCAGATATAGGGAAGAAGCACTTCTCCCTAACAATGCTCATTTGAAAAAATATTTTATAGTTGTATTATTTTAAACTTCTACTTCAAGTGTGGTACATATTCAGAAAAATGACAAGTGTGAGGTTTTTAAAGTGTGTCTACAAATTCTTTGCTACTTCTCCTCCGAAAGGAAGCCCAATTCTGCTCCCCTGGAGTGTGGGCCTGACTTAGTGACTCACTTCTAATGAACAAAAATGATGGGAATGATAGTGTGTGACTTCTGAAATTGGGTTACACGAAGCACATGGCTTCCTCCTTGCCCTTGAACCACTTGCTTTGGAGGAAGTGAGATACAAATTGTGAGGATACTCAGCTAGCCCTTCGGGGAAATCCGTGTGGTGAGGAACTGAGGCCTCTTGCCAGCAGCCTGTGAGTGATCCTCTTTGGAAGCCAATCCTTGAGCCCCGGTCAAGTCTTCAGATGACAGCAGCCCCAGCCAGCATCCCGACTCCCCTGATGAGAGATCCTGAGCCAGAACGACCCCGCTAAGCCTTTCTCCAATTTCTGACTCAAAGACATTGTACAAAATAATATTTATGGCTGTTTTAAGCCTCTAAGTTTTGAATACTTTGTTATGTAAAAAGCCAATGTGTATACACATCAAAGAATTTTCAGAAACTGAACACCTTAGTACTTAGATCAAGAAACAGAGCATTACTCCACTACTTCCATTAAGAAGCCCTTGTCATGTTTCCTTCTAGTCACTGCCCTCTGGACAGTGACTATAATTCTGACTTCTAACAGCATACATTTTTTTCCCCCTTTTTGTCCTAAGTGGAATTTATCAGTATAAATTTATCACTACTTTTTGTCTGGGTTCTTTCTTTCAACATTATATTTATGAAATTTAGCCACATTCTTGAGTGTAGTGGTAGATGATTAATTTTAATTGCCATATATTGTTCAATTTTATTTTATGATTTTTTTGCAGCTGCATTTTAAAATAAAGTTCTGCATTTGGTAGTGTAGCTGCCTATAAGCACCACTTTCTTTCCCATCTGAAGAGGGAGATGTTTGCTGTTGGTTTTAGATTCAGACCTGACTTTGATATTTCATCTGGTGGATTGTTTTTTTGAGTATGGTTCTGATCAATTTAAGTAAACACACACACACATTAAGCTATGCATAAATATATGTTATACACAAATATTTACGTATTTACTCTACAAAGGGAGTAATAAGAAAAATTATACAACTATCTCCATAGACACCAAAAATGCATTGAATAAAATTAACTACCAGTCCTGAAAAAAACCAGAAAGTAATTAATAAAATAGATCTATGGGTAATCCCTTAGCCCATACTTCAGCCCCCAATTTGATATCTTATTTAATGAATAAACTCAAGAATATATGAATATAATTAATAACAGAATTTGCAAAGGAAACAGAATATGAAAGGTACAATGGACTACCACATTTATAATGGGAATAAAAGGATAAAATACTTAGAATAAACCACACATGAAATATTCAAATCCTAGTGAGGAAAATTTAAAAACTCTTGAAAGACACAAAACAGGACTTGAACAAATGGAAAGACAACTCTTGTTCTTGATGCTGAAGACTCAGTATCATAAATACATCAATTATCTAATTAATATAATATATATTTAATGTATTAATAACCATAATGTTGCACATGTAATTATAGATTAATGATACCAAAATAAATTATATAAAAAAAATTGACTAGGAATATTGTACAGGTAACAAATCATTCCTAACCAGTATCAAATAAGATCATCAGGACAAAGAGAATGGATTCCAATTATGTGTCCTGCAGGGAATTAAGAATGTAATCAGTTTGCTAAATTACAATGAACTGAT
Organism: Phataginus tricuspis; assembly: GCA_029783875.1. Classification (NCBI taxonomy): domain Eukaryota; kingdom Metazoa; phylum Chordata; class Mammalia; order Pholidota; family Manidae; genus Phataginus; species Phataginus tricuspis. Next base: position 1,231,255 of record JAQQAC010008719.1, on the reverse strand, counting down.
CTGAACACTTGAGTAAAAAAAAAAATCACACATATTCTTTTCATTGGCCTTTTGTTCTTCCCGAAAAAAAATCTATACCAAGAGTGTATCTATAAAATATTCAGCCATAAAAAAGAATGAAATCTTGCCATTTTTGACAACATGGACGGACCTAGAGGGTATTATGCTAGGAGAAATAAGTCAGACAAAGAAAAATACTGTGATTTCACCTGTATGAGGAATCTAAAACAAAACAAAACAAATGAACAAAGAAACAAAACAGAAATAGACCCATAAACAGAGAGCAGATTGGTGGTTTCCAAGGGGAAGCGGGTAGGGGATGGGCAAAATAGGTAAAGGGAATAAAGAGGTACAAACTTCCAATTATAAACTACTCATGAGGGTCAATGGGAATATAGCCAATAATATTGTAATTTCTTTGTGTGTTGACAGATAATAACTGTACTTATCATGGTGAGCATTTACTAATGTATGTAATTGCTGAATCACTATGTTGTATAACTGAAACAAATAAAATATTGTCTACAACTACATTTCAATAAAAAAAGAAAAATATAAAAATATATATATTTAATGTAATCTGAATAAAAATATCAAAAAGCATTTTTTTCTGGAGCTATACATTTGCAAAAATAAGTATGCAGGAATGACTAGGAAAATAGAGTAATGATGGAGATTAGCTCCATCAGATATTAAAAATATATTATACAACCTTTATAATTGAAATAGTGTAGTATTGGAGTATAGTTAGACAAGGAATTCTACAAACAGACTCAAGTCCATCTGGCAATTTAGTTTATGGTAAAAGTGAAACCTCAAAACACTATGGGGAAAATGAGTGTTAGTACATAATGTTGGAGCGACTAGATGGCATTTAATAAAAGATAAAATTGTATCCACACTTCACACTACATCATAAGAAACTGTAAGTGATCACAAACAGAAAGCATTACATTCCCTCATAATCTAGCAAAAGAAACATTACATTCCCTAATAATATAATTCCCATACAATTCCCTAGAATTGAAGAAACTTTTACAATATTTCATAAAATACAGAAGGAATAAAAAATAAATTTAATTCATAAAGAACTTTTGCGTGAGATATATGCATATTGTCTGTATAAGAAGTCGTATAAAAATGAAACTAGTATAAGAAAAGTCAGAAGATGAAGAATAAGTTTGGAGAAAATATTTGCAACTCAATGTGCTAGCTTCCCTCATATATAAAGAACTATTTACAATCAAGACCAAGAACCCAGATGAAAAAGACAAAAAACATAAAGAGAGTTCATAGAAAAAGAAAGGCAAATAACTTTGAAGGTAAGAGAACTATAAATTAAAATTGTACTAAGATATCATTCCTCACTTTTCAGACTGGCAACACTCAAAAGCTTGATGTTGGGTAGGCATCTAGGAAAGAGGCCCTTGCATGTAATTCTGTCAGGACTGCAGAATGGACCAACCTCTAGGAAAGGGAATTTGGAAACATCTGGCAAAACTACATATCTTATCTCGGACCCCATAATCTCAACATTTAGGAAAATCCTTGCAGCTCCTAAAATATGAAACAACAGACACAAAACTTATTCATTACAGTGTGATTTATAATAACAAAATATTAGAAAGGATCCATATCCACAAATAAGGCATGAGTTAAATAAAATATGGTCCACTCATTGAGATACTATGAAGCTATATAAAAGAATTAGAAAGATCTCTATGGGAATATTCCAGGCTATGGACTGACTTCCAGGCCATCTTGTTAAGGAGAAAAAAAAACAAACCAATGAGTATTCTAACATTGTACTGCTGTGTGTAAGAAATAAGGAGAAATAGAACACAAATACATATTTGCTTATTGGTGCAAAAGGAAACCAAGGAAGGACCGGAAGCTAATGAAATGGCCACTTACAGAGGGAATGCAGGAGTGAGGTGGTGGGATAAGAATGAGGATAAAAACTCTCTGAATATATTCCCTCAAAAGTATATTCTTTTGACTTTTTAATATGGCTTTGAACTATGTAAGTGCTTTATATGTGCAAAATTAAATAAATAAGGAAAGAAAAGTAAACTCTGAAATTTCACACACATAAGAATCTAAGACCTAAATGTATATAAAATGCAAAACATGAGCAAAGATTTATTTCAAGTAACTTTTAGTTTAATATATTCTAAGGACAGACAACAAAATCTCCAAAGAAATACCTCACTGAATAAGTGTATTGCTAATAGTAGTACTGATATTGCCATTTTGAAACTATTTTATGTATATTGTTAGGATAAAGCAAAGAAATAAATATAATAGTGTGACTGTGAAGGAAGATTTTAGCATAAATGAGAAAATTTACATACACAGAGCAAAAGGAGCTTATGGTAAACTCGAATTGGCAATATCCATCTGAAAGTATACTGTAAGAAAATATGTATTTCCTAGTTTTGCTCACTGCAAGGGTTTAAGAATAATAGAAGCAATGAAACCTCTGTAGCAGTGCATCCACCAAGCCTCCAGACCTTTCTTTCTGCATGCCCGTGCCGTAACAAGGTGACCAACCGTATCACTACTAACAGTGGGGCTCACTGACATTTGTGTGCCCCTTGATGAGACACAAAGTGAGACAGACAAGATCTCCCATGGGCTGTGCTTGCCAAAATTCTTTAACCTGAATTTCTTCATGCTTTTACATGTAACTTCCATTTTATAAGATATTCAAAGGTTGGAAGTATAAGCTAAATGACACCATGGTGGGAGGGTTCAGACTAAAACAGAATGTGGTATTATAGCGACCCCCATCCTGCTCTACAGAGGGCAGTGTTTGAGCATTTAAATTTGACAATTGGTCTTACATACTTGGTAAGCTTTACCCAGCACCAAATTTCCTTAGCTTGAAGAAAGGATTGAGGGCAGGAAAGCATACAATATGCTAAACAGCACAGGAAAAGCCATTACTCCCAGAGTGCAGCTGCGGGTGTGGGACCTGTGCAGTCAGCAGCCATGAGGCTAAACTGGCTCAGATGAGCCTCAGCTCTGGTTGCATACACAGTCAGTGGTGTCCTGCCTCAGGAGTACATGCTTAGCTTCCACTCTCCAGCGTGGACTCATGTCTTCAATACCAATTTCTCATCTTGATAAACAATTTAGAAAATGAGGTACAGGTGCTTGACCCTGTACATAATCCTCTCCTGGATTCTCATTTATCTGAATGTGGTATAGACAAACTCCTAAAAATTCCTTGAGGTTATATTGAAAGGGAGTTTCCATCAAGAGTCCAGTCGTCATATGTCCTTGAGGCTAAATAATGACATAGAACCAGCTGGTAAATCTTTCTGTGCAGGGATACCGTACTACATCAATGGCTTGGAAATGTTCATGAGGTTCATAAAGGAAAACAAATTGCATGAGTTGTTTAATATTTTTAAAGACATAAAAATAGAACAACCGAATTTAATGCATGAACTCTGGATCCTGATTCAAACAAAGTAATTATAACAACATTTTTGGGGATGATTAGGGAAATTGTAATGTTGGATATCTATTAGTAAGTTTCATCTAGTGTAAACCTACTGCATAGCAGGTTTATGTTCCCTTCATTTTGGCAGAGAGGGTAAAACCCCTTGGGAAACCAGCTTTATGTAGAGGTTTTCTGTTAGATTTCCCACTTTAGGTAGGGTCAAGGCCTGTCCTCTGTCCTTTCCCCATGCAATCACCAGAGCAGAAGCTCAAGGTCTCTCGGACTGAGCCAAATTCTCCAGGATGAACATTTCTATGGTAGACAATGCACTACAGGATTCTAGCTTTCCATTGTTCTTACGCTGCTGTGCATTTCTTTTTGCCAGCTTAGCAAAACATTGAGAAAGATTTTTAATGTTCATATATTTTCTTAGAAATCAAATGATTTAATTCAAAGTACCTAGTCTGTACTTTGCCCAAAACAGAAACCACACCTGTAATTTATTTTTTCTGTGTGTATAGAAGGTACAGATATACATTGTTTCCCTCCCAAGTAATAGCCAATTATACCAGCACCATTTAATACTTACACCATTCTTTCTCTACTGATTGGTAATGCTACCTCTGTCAATGTTAAGATCCTATATATTTATAAGCCCCTAGTAGTATTGATCAAGTTAAAGGAGAGGAAAAAATTCCCAGTATGAAGAATTAAAAAGAAGAGACTATTACTGATCCTTCAGAAATTAAAAGGATAATAAGAGATATCATGAACACCTTGGTGCTGATTAATTTGACAGCTCAGTTCAAAAGGACAAATTCCTTGGGAATCACAACTAATCGAAACAACAAAAAAGAAATAAGACTTATAAACTATTAGAACTAACAAATACATTTAGCAAGGTTGCTGGATACAATATCAATAAAAATTGCATTTCTATATATTAGCAACAAAATGGCAAATGAAATGAAAAACTACACTTTTCAAAATGGTATCAAAAAATCAGAACACCTAGGATTAAATCTAGTGAGAGATGTGTAAAAACACTATGATGAAAACCTCAAAAGAGTTTTGTGAGGATTTAAGGTCTTAAATAAATAAGATATATCCTGTTCATAAATATAACCTTTCGTTTATCATAAAAATAATAACACTCTAAATGCACCTTCTTTCCAAATTGATCTACAGATTCAAAGCAATCTCAGCATTTTTTTCCAATGGAAATTGGCCAATGATTCTAAAATTTTGGTGGAAATGCACTGTGTAGAAGGGCCAAGACAATGCTTGAAGAAAAACAAAGCTGTAGGACTTACACTGCTAGATATTAAGACTTACTAAAATAATCCAGTAACTTTTATTGTATGATGTAATTAACACAGCACAAGAATAGATGAAGCCGACTTATGACACGGAGTGGGGACCAACAGCATATTCATTTACATGGAGTCACCTGATTTCCGGTGAGATTCCACCGCAGTTCAGTGAGCGACAGATGGTGTGTCAGTTGTTTCCGTCAGGAGATGGAAACCGCACCGAACAATAAGAACATTCTACAAAGTGTTGGTCACAGAGTAAAATGTTATTAACTACTAAAAAGGCAAACAAAGAATCGAAGTGTAACAGCTGCAGAAAGCGGAGAGCAGCTACCACCCCTCTGGCTGAAAGATCAAAGGGAAAAACTTGGACAGAGGAAGAGCTTTGGAGGAGGCCTGTGGCATGGATCCCAGGCCTCTGAAGAGCGAACGCTGCTGCTGCAGAAGACAAAACATCCTTCTGCCACTCCAGGGATGAAACTGCTGGGTGCACCCACAGAAACCACCAGCCACAGAAACCCTCAGGGGAAAACCAGCCAATCAACAGCGAGGAAGAAACAAGTTTCCCAGCTCCTCCAGCTTGGAAGCCTCTTTCTAGCGACCCCTATTGGTGGAGTCTAACAGCAAGCCCCCAGACACAGCAGAAATGGGATTTGCAAAGGCACACCCAGCCCCAGCCTCAAGAAGCAGCCTACAGCCCGGTGGGTTTGGAGCTGAAAGACAGCAGCCTAACGACTGACATATATAATGTTTGCAAGAAATGGTGTTGGAGTAACTATATTCCCATGTTGTAAAAAATGCACTTTGACCATTATTTCAAGCCATGTATAAAATTAATTCAAGATGGACCATAGACCTAAATGTGAAAGAAATCAAACTTTTAGAAGACAGCAGGATATGTTTATACCCTTGAAATAGGCAAAGGTTCCTTAAACTGTCACAGAAGCCATTAACCTTAGAAGAAATGATGGATAAATTATACTTCTCCAAATTACAAACGTCTGTTTATAAAAAGCCATCATTAAATGGGTGAAAAAGGAAACAGCAAATATTTGGGACTGGGGAAATATATTTCAAATATATATAAATGATGGAACAAAAGCAATATAACTATAAAAAAGCTGAATGAGAGATATAAAGCAATCAACCAAAATGTCATATAAATATATCCTTCATTAATTATCAAAAAAATTCAAGTTAAAATCACAATAAGATACCACAGCTCACCCACTAGAACTGCTAGTTAAAAAGACCAATATTAATAAGCAAAAATAAGGATATGGAGCAACCAAAACTCTGTTACCTTGATGGGGAGAACAAGCCGGAACAATCATTTTGAAAAACTGACAGTTCTGAAAAAAAAGCTAAACATAAGAATTCTGTGTGACACAGATTTCACTGCTGAGTATATACCTAATAGATACAAAATTTTATGTACACCAAAGACCTTTGCAAAAACGGTTGCAGTAACTATATTTATAATAGTAAAAAACTGGAAACAACATAAATGTCCACCAAGAGTAGAATGCATGAACAAATTTTGTTAAATTCACATGCTGAAATACTCCACATCAATGAAAGAACAATTTTCACTGATATATGTGGAATACATGGATTAAACTTACACATATAATGCTGAATGAAAGAAGTCAGATACAAAGACAGCATACCATATTGTACTGGCTACGTGTAAACAATAGTTAAAACTAATCTATAGTGACAGAGGTTAGACTGAATGCTTACCCATGGGAAGGACATACTAACTGAAATGGGAACAAAGGGGCCTCTCAGGCTACTGAAGTTTTTTATATCTTTTTAGTACAAATTGTGATTTGGTCAACTGTATTTGCTTTATGTTTACAGATCTGTGTAACAATGAATTAATAATTAATAATAATTTGGGGACATACTGTTTGCTAGCACTCTCCTATTTGTTTCTATGTATGAACTTAGTTAACCTTTACAACAACCTCGTTTGGATATGTAAGTTAATGTTTTCATCAAAACTTTGACTACTGTTTCTTCACATTTTTTTCTTCTTCCTCTCTTTTCTCTCCTTTTGGAACTCCCATTATGCAGATATTGGTATGTTAGATTGGTCTTTATGACTAATTCAGTTTTCTTTAATCTTTACTTTTTTCTGTTCTTCAGATGAAATATTTCTATTGTTCTATATTCAAGCTTACTGATTCTGTCTTCCGCTATCCCAAATCTCTTGAGTCCTTCAAGTCTTTATTTTAGTTATTGTACTCTTCAATTATAGAATTTCATTTTGGTTTTTTGAAATAACTTTTATGTCCTTATTTATAATCCCCGTTCATTGATTCATCATTGTCAGGCTTTTATTTAATTCTTTAAACATAGTTTCCTTTAGTTCTTTGAACGTATTCAAAATAGCTGCTCTGATGTAATTATCTGCTAAATCTAATAACTGAGAACACTCAGAGAGATTTTATTGACTGTTTTCTTGAATGTGGGTTACCCTTTGCCTCATAAGATTTTTGTTGAAAAGTTGGCATTTTTGGTAATATATTGCACCAATGATAGATTCTGATATTTTTTCCTGAAAATTGTCACTGCTGCAGTTCCTGCTATTTTTGTTTGTGAACAAAAGTTACTAAAGTAACTGTTGAGGTTAAGTTATGATGTCTCTTCCCCTTGTGGTGTGTCGCCACTCATGTCTCTGCCTCTTACTCTTTTTTTTTCCTTATAGTCTGTCTGTACTTTTAAGCGTGGACTCCTAAGTGTTGCCCTATATTTGCATATTTTAATCATCAGTCAGTGATTGGACAGAGGTTATGGTTAAACACCCTGAAATATAAAACTTCCGTTATCTGCTGATGATTCCTTACATCAGTGTTCTGTACTTTTATCTGCAAGATGGTTACCGACATGTATGCCTGTGCAAAATGCATTGAGCTCTATCTTAAGATTTGTGTACTTTACTGTAGGCAAGTTATACCTCAAAAATGTAAATATCAAGCTCTCATTATTTAATTTACAGGATAACAAACTTCAGCCTAAAGGCCAAATCTCTCCCATTGCCTGTTTTTGTAAATGAAGTATGATTGGAATACAACATGCCTGCTTGCTTACCTACTGTATATACCTATCCACTATAACAGCAGAGTTAAGTGGTTGCAGCAGAGACCATAGAGTTTGCAGAACTGCAGATATTGATTCTCTGGTACATACAGATAAAGGTTTCTGACCCCTGTCTTAACCACTGATTTGGAGAAGCATAACCTACCCTACCCTGAAAGGTTCAGTTATGAGTTCTGGGAGTGGAGCGGCACAATAGTAAAAATAAAATAAATTGAGAACATTGGCTTGGGTTAGTGAGTAAGAAACTTATCAGAAGCTTTATATGTGGTGATCTACTCTATGCAGTGGCAAAATACCGGGTTTCCACAGTAATTTTCAACGTAGATGATGAACCTGATAAACTTGTAGCTCTGGGGGAAATGTGGGAAACATTGATAGTGTGTGTTGGTCGCCCTTGTCTACATTTGTCTACACTGGGTAGGCGATTAAAATGAAGATTTATAAGCAGGAATAAAACAGAATAAAGGATCCAGATTTAAGAGACCATAAAAAGCAATTGCTTCATAGTCCCAAATATTAAGAGAAAAAAAAAGGTTTTGAAAACTTTGAAGGACAAAAGTTGACCAAAACTCAGCCTGGCTGACAAGGATCAAGCTTAGGGTACTTTATGGCTTTCATATTCATTATTAAAACCCTTAATACTATTGTTTCCGTATTCAATCTGCTTTTCTTTGATAGTAGTCTTCCTCTTTCTTTAGAATTGCAGTGCTTTTTCTTATACCTTTAACCATTTTTAATATATTAATTGTTTTTCATTCTCCTTCAGATTGTTCTCTCAACTTCTTGGGCCTCTATTTATCTGCTGACTCTTGGCTCAAGTCTTTCCTCACTGTTTTATATTTTTAAAAAATCATGAGCTCATTTTAGTCAGGTTCAGGTTTTTTTTTGTTTTGTTTTGTTTTTTGTTTTCTTTCTCTTTTTCCTGTGAGCATCTCTTTGTGAGTTGGGTTATGGGAGCTTTCCAGGGATAGTATCAATCTGGTACAAACAAATTTTAATTTTGGGCTTGGGTGGTTTCAGATGACTTTGCCAAGGTAAATTTCAAATTTCAACATTGTTTTGTAAATTCAGTCCCAAATCCTTAAGGGAAACTTTCGATTCCCAGGTCCTACATGGACACAACCAGCTTCCCTGCCCTATCTCTGGGAGGGTGGATTTGGTCTAGCCCATCTTTTTATCCTTCTAGCTTTCTATTGGGAGTACAGTATTTTGAGGATCATGGCTTGATGGGGGAGTTTCTGTTTCAATCTCCCACTCAGTAGGTCCATGGTATCATTTTAAATCCTATGTCCCAAGTGTCCAAGACCAACAACACTTCCAGAGCATTATTAGAATCAGATTAAACATTTACCACCTGGTTTTTGCATAGAATTCAATTCCAAAGATACCTCCTTTATAAATCTTTCACAGGATCATTCTACATTCCTTGCTCAGATTTGTAGATTTTGCTTCTCATGCACTATATAGACCTATATTAACAGATAACTCATTCTAATTTATAATGTATAATGTAAAAAATTACTTGTTTATATATCTATGTCCCTAACTAATGTGATTTTCAAGACTGTGAGATCAGGGGTTATATCTTCTTTATCCTAGTATTTAAAATATCTGCATAATATAGAACAAATTGTTGGTATTCAATAAAATCTATAAAAATTTTGGATACATGAATGAAAGAGAGATGCCAGTAAGACGATCCCACTGGGAAACAAAGAAAAACAAAGCCCTCTATCACTACAGTGTATTGTGTCCTTTATTCCTTCCCTTCACTATCATACATCAAAGCATCATTCAGCTCCTTTAGGATTACACTCCTTGTATCTTTCTCCCTTATAGTTTGTTTTCTTGATTTACATTAACAGTATATCTCCAGCCCTGCGTCCTGATGCGGTCTCCCTATGTTTCCTCTAAAAAATAAAATAAAATAATACTGGGACACTGAAGTAGTTTTTCCTTTTCCTTTAAAGTATAAAAAATGTATACTTCCTAAAATATAAAGTTATATGATTAACCAAATACACAATGATACTTAAAACCAAAATTTTAAATGAAAGTCTTTTTTGCATATATATTCTCACTGAATTGCATGGACAGAGTTTATCTGCTACCTCAATGAGCAATTATCTTTCAAGCATAGTCATTTTATGACTGTTTAGAATTATTTATAAAGCTAAGTCACCGGTCAAGTAAAAATTTCCACAAACTGCTCTATCATGGTTCATCTATTACCATCTGCTAGGAACTTGACCCTTTGAAAGGGGATAAAAGGCTCAGGAAATAAGAATAATTCCATTTATTCCCTTAGTAATCGTATCAATGGGTGGCGTCAGATGAAAAGGAAAACTAATATTTTTAAGAATTGAAACATTATGGTCTGACTCACAAAAGAAATCACGGACTATGGGGATCATCTTGGACATAGTTGTAAAGTCAGAAATATCTTCCTTCTGTACTGTGCACCTTATCTTTCAGAATTCTTTCCCCATGTCCTCCTCTCCACTACCCCCCTACCCTCCTCTAACTCTGAATCCACACACTTGGAGACCATGTCTGGTGTTTTGACCTTATGTGCATTTTTTGCTTTTAATTGACTGCTACTCTTTATCTTTCAAGGTGTTAGAAAGAGTCCCTCTGAAAATTATGTCATCAGCAATTTCCAGCATCATTTAAGGTAATTTGAACTTCATATTATTGGTTATATCACTCTATTAAATGGGTACCCCTACTGTAGGAAATGTTGGCTTTTCCTAATTTGGGGGATCATAATTAAAGAATACATGAAAACTATGAAAGAGTATAATTGAAGACTGTAAGGTCTGCAGTCAGATAGATCTAGGATTCAGCTCGGGTTTTGTCTTTTACAAGTTACATGATCTTGAGTTTATTTATTCACTCATATATTCAGCAGAGATTTATGGAAAGCCAATTATAAGCCAGGTGTTGATTGAAGAGGATGAGACTACATTAAATAAGTCATTCCTCCACAAGCCTAGTAGAGCTTGAGAATAAACAAATCAATTATAATATTGGGTAGTGACAAGTGCCATGAAACAGTAAGGTGCCTTGCTCTGTGAGGTCTAGATGAGCAGAAATACTTTTATCTTATTCATTTTATGTCCCTGCACCTAGAATAGCTGCCCAGTGAATCATTGCTGGATGATTAATTTATCTTGTCAGTTGGGGCTATTGCTTTACATGTAAGTAAATTGCTAACAAAGTGATTATCTGTCAGTAGATGGCAACGTACGGATCTTCTAGAATAAGTATGCTTAAATTTACTGTAACTTTGTGGTAGAGCTTTCTTCAGCTCAAATGAGTTTCACTTTCTTTTCATTCTGCTTTAAGAGAAAATTAATTGCCTTCCCAAGAAAATTGGTGTTGTCAAAATTTGCATTATAGAAACAATGATATCAATGGGAAATGGGGTTTAGCAGTTATTGTTTGGCAGTTATTATTTCATAACAATAAAACTGTTTTGTGCGCATATTGCAATGATATCAGCTTAGAAAAATCTCTTTTCCTCTTTTACAACTGCTGGCTAACATCTGTGAACTGGCGGATCACGATGGTGAGAGCCAGCCCCAAGTGCTCTCCCGCCTCCGTGCCCGTCAAAGCAGGGCCCTCTCAGGCTTCCATCCCGCTTAGCTTTGCTTTCACTGCTTAGCTTGTAACACCGTCTGAACGCAAGGAAAAGTAGTGCGGAGGTAAAGGAAGATGTTAGCAGAGCAGGTTGCATTTCTTAGGTTTTGTCATCTCTGCTGTTTTTCTTATTTTCTAGGAGATGCTACTGACAGTTGTCTGGTTGGGAACATGACACAAGTTGGGTTCTTTAATTCCTCAACCACGGCTTATCCTGTCGGGGTTATGACTCACACACAAGCCTATAGTGCAGGGAAAATGCCTGCACTATGATTTGTGAGAAAGACATAGCATCTTATTTTAGTTAACACCCAAACAGGATAGAGATCCCATAGCCTTAGTTAGAGACCATAGTTTTGTCTCTGGTTGTGAAGGTTAGTGCCCACTTGACAGCCCATAGCAGAGTTAGTGTGTACACAGTGAGCATGTGCGTCAGCTAGGAAGAGTCACTGCCTGGGTCCTGCTCGTCCTTCTCTTACTAAGTGAATGCCTGAGCTGGAAAGCGGCCAGCCGCGCATACTCAAGCTGAGACACGTGTGCAGCGCTCTGAAAGTGAGTTCTGTCTAGTAGCAGAGGAAGGCATGTGCAGTCTCCTCCCAACATCAGCTGGTCACTGAGCAGACTGGTGCCAGAGTAACTCCTCCAAAAGTGACCCAGAAGACTGATGACTTTGTAAAACAGCAAGAATACACCTCTGCTGGGCTGAGACAAAAGCAGTAATAAAAGCAAGTGTCCAATACTTTCCACTGTCTTGCTCCCAAACTTGTGGTTTGTTTTGTCCTTGGGCTTGATTTAATTTTAATGATATTCTCCAAGGGGCAGCCAAACTGTTCTTTTAAAAATACAAACCAGATCATGTCCCTCCTCTGTTTACCGCTCGCCCCCCCAAACCCACCCCCTCACCATGGCTTTCCATTGCACTTAGAGTAAAATCCGAAGTTCCTCAAGGTTCTGCATGACCCGGCTCCTGTACTCTGTCCCAAATCCACTGTGACCTTTGATGGCTCTCCTCCAGCCACTAGGACATTTTTTCCTGAATCCCCCATGTTTAGAATCATCCCAGGACACAGTTGGTACTCAACATATACTTGATGCATGATTGAATGAATGAAGGGACGTCTCAGAGCAGCCCTTATCAAACCTAGCTGCAGATGTGAACTACCTAGAGAGCTTTAAGAATACACATGTCTGAAACCCACTCCTAGAGCTTCTGGTCTAATTCCTGCTATGGAGTGGGGCACTGGTATTTTTAAAAAGCTTTTCAGATCATTCTAATGTGCAGGTAGAGCTGACAAATCGTGATCTAAAGGAAAGAGCGATCATCAATCAGCTGACGTGACCTGCTCGGCCCCCTGCGCTCTCGCCGTGTATGCTGCCACCATCATATTACCCTTTATTTTTTCAAAAATAAATCTTTTTGGTATTTATTATTACAAGATGCTGTTAGATTTTAAGTCACTGATAAGACGCTGGCTGCTGCGACACAATAAAGCTTGATTTGATTTCGTTTGCTCCGTACTATAATCACTAAGTTAGGCCCCCACAAATTTCTGACATGGGAAAGGAAGGGCCATTTGAACCTGCTTCACACACTACAGCTTCGCTGATTAAAAATATCTGGGTCTCAGCCAAGGTGTCGTCATGTTGGCTACATGATTATTTCAAACAAACCCCAGTACCCAGGCAGATCTGAAGTTCAAAGCTTATTTAGACTGGGAACACTTATTAAAGAAAATGTCATTTGGTCTCAGAATAATGGCTTGTAAGTCTTCCAGCATTATTTTTCACCTAATCGTATTTGTCTTCTACAGAGCATATTCCAAGGAGGAAATCTGGAAATTTTGGCCTGGTATATACACAGAGACCAGATGGCCGACAGGTACTGAGCTGGTTTTCGTAGGGGGGTACACTGAATGAAAAAGACAAGTCTTTTTAAGACAACAATAAATTTCCCAAATGGTTTGTGTGAAATGTTTAAAGGTTAAAGATAAAGGTTTTGGGTTACACTGTCCTCAATATAAAAGGGGGATAAATGGAGCCAGGTGGGCTGCTATTTCGGACCTAAGCAGGACTGTCTTCTGAAACTGTGAACATTATAAAAGAAACTGGATGGAGTTTGGAAGCAGTAAATTACTGTAGAGTCTACACTGGAAACACATACACATGTTATCTGCTTACAAGGATCCTTTTGAAGGTGGGACAGTGAGGTCTCAATTAGAGAGGCTCAACTCTCAAAAGATTCTTTTAACTATTAGAAACAGAGAGAGTGTCCCTTTACGAGATAGAAGGTCAGTACAATACCGTGTATTGTCTTTCCTTGTTCCCTTCTCACACCGAAATACTATTTCCACCACAGCTCTACAGTCCATGAGCCTCAGCTCCCAAATCCAAGAGGTTCTTGAAATGAATTTTTTTTCATAATTCATTTGAGGACTAAATTTGTCCTAAATTGACATGGGGCTATTAATAATCATTGTTCATCCCCCTGAGTGTAAATATCCATGTTTCACTGACATAATCATATGTCTGATTGAGTGTTTCCTCATTTTTCCCTGGGGGTGCTATATGGTATTCAATATATTAGCCTTATTACCTCTCCAAAATCTGAAAAATCTGAATCACAAAATACACCAGACTTAGGTAGGATTATACCTACTCAAATTTGTCAATTTGTATGAATTAAAACACTAGGGTTGGTGGATCGGCAATGCCATATTAAGCACTTTTATTTATATCACACCACAGTGTGGCAGAGGCTATGTCTGTTCCCAGGGGAACATGCCTCTGAGATAGTGAGAAGAGGGAGGAGTGCTCTTCCACCTTTTAACGGGTTCTTAAACCACAATACAGAAGGCAACATGTAGCAATATATACTGAAGTTTCCTTGTAGCACTCTAGGGCTGGTGAAGGTGGGAGTTAACATAAAGTTTATACCTTTTTAAAATTATTATCATTCTTGTGACAGCTCTCAAGCCAAACCCTGAGTGAAGACTATGATAATTTATGTAAATATCACAGAAGTAAAAGCATTGGTCAATCAAACTGGGTTTGAAATGGGCCTGGGTAATTATTCTGGACTGATAAAGAACAGATTTATTTGGACTACATTTATACGTTTCTTTCCTATGAAGTGCTTCAAGTTGGAAAAAATGAGTTGATTGCTTTGATTTTTGCCTATTTGGAGTCAGGCAAATTTATACGCCTGTAAACAGTCAATGAAGTTTATTTTCACTGTAACGTTGAGGCCTGGATATGGAGGGATACAAGAACTCAGTCCCATGAATGGAATTCTTTAATGCACTGAGTTCAGTTATAAGATCCGAGACAAGAACAAACCCAGTGACACTTTTTATTACGGTTCACCGGTTGGTTAGTTTATTGGCGGCTGGTGGTTGATCATGGCGGGTGAGAGATCCCGAAGAATCTGCGCAGGAAACTGCCATTTACAGTTAGAGAGATTACCAGATATAGGATCTCTTCAGGGTGTATTCACAGTTAAAATGTCCACTATAAAGATTATTTTTGTCATGTGATGTGTTGAAAACTACAGTAAGTTTATAGAGAGGATAAATTTCTCTCCCTATATCCCAACAAAGCATTGCCTTGATTTATCACTTCTTTGAAAGAGTATAGGTATCTTAAAATCTTTTAAACTGAAAAGATGCAGGGAGAGCATTCACCAGTCCCTACATGTTAACAGTGAGGAAGAGTGTTTTTTATTTTGCCTGTTGTATATTGAAATGACAAAATCCCAGGAAATAAAGTGAATTTACTTGGACTGTATGCTTTTCTAATCTACTTGAAATTGACCATAGAAAGCTCTGTTTCCAGGCATCATGGAGGAAGAAGACTGTAGTTAGTTAAATATTCTTATTATGGGAAAGTTTCCCGTAATCTCTTCATATACCAGTCACTAGAATATATTAATTATTAAAAGTATGCAGGTTTATAATTTCATCCTTTTAGAGAATGCAGAAGGCCCTGTAGGACCACATTTAGTGTCTTTTGTGAAGTCCCTTGAGTTACATAACCTCTCTTAAGGATCGTCAAAACTTCAGAAAAGCATAAAACAGATATTATTGTTATCTTTATACCTGCAGATGGGGAAACTGTTTCAGTAGGTCTGAATTGACAAGTAGTTAGTTGAGAGGATGTGAACCCACTTTTCTTATCTAAATTATGTGACCCTACCATTCTTTTGAGTGACAAATAAGCTGGGTAATAGAACATTTCAGTTTAAGATCCGGTGGATGTTGACCTCTCAGCTTTGGAGGCACATAACCTCACCACCTACTCCCCAAGCTGTCCCACCCTTTGCTCAAGATAGTGGTCAACTATTTGGCAACAGGAAGACAAAGGCTTGAGAATCTACGTGAGCTTTCTCGGCCTCAGTGGTCCTGTGCTACAGTTGAGTCTGATTCACTTATTCTTTCCTACTTGAATGATTTTTATTTTTTATCCTGGTTCCTGGAATTTATTTTTGTCTTTTTCTTGGTATTATACACACACATATTTAATTTTGGAATAATTCTAGATTTACAGAAAAGTTGCAGAGAGTAGAGAGAGTTCTCATATAGCCTTCACCTGGCTCCCTCTAATGTTAACATCTTATGTAACCGTGATATATTTATATATATATCTTAGTGCACCAAATCAGCATGGGTATAGACTACTAACTAAACTACATGCTTTATTTGGATTTCACCAGTTTTTCCACTAATACCCTTTTTCTGTTTTTCTGTTCTAGGATCCAGTCCAGGATATCACATTGCATTTCGTTCTCATGTCCTCTTAGTGTCTTTTAGGGCTGTTTGTACTTACAACCTCAACATCCCCTGGATCCCACAAGTTAGTGGATCTTAAGTAGGGTTACCCTAACCATTTGTGTCCATGCTGGCTGAATCAATAGACCCACTTGTCAGGTGGCAGGATCTCAGTTCTTCCCCTAAGAGGGGGGCTGTCTAACCTATCGCTCACACCCTTCTGGGCTTCTGGCATCCCTCTGCTCCAGTTGCTCTTACTTTTTCTCATTCTGATTATCTGCTGGGGATCTACTCATTGTCTGTACTTCCACCACAGATTTATTGATTGAGGCATCCATCAAAATCATCAGTATTTATTAAATGCCTACTATTGGCCAGGAAGTCTTCTCTGCCCTTGCAGTACCTCAGGAAATCAAGTAGACAAAATTCCCTGCTCTCCTGGAGTATTTTAGGCACACAATAAATAAAATAAATCTCAAAATGCTCTTCCCACTGCTGCTGCTTTAAATGCCTGGCATCCCTCTCTTGGTGTTCCTATGGCAGAGCCGCTGGGCTTCTGACTGTGACGGTTCAGGGACGGAATCTGAGGGGCTGAGGTTCAGCTCTCGTGATCTACCTCAGAACAACTGCTTCTTATCTACACATCATGTCCTCTTTCTGAACTCCTTTTAAAACAACGAGGATTTTCTATTCAAGGGTCCCAGGTAACTTGAATTCTATGGCTCTCCTCTCTTGTTCCGTTTAAAATGGCTGCTTAGGCCCAATCTCCAGTTACATACGGGCTCCTTGTTCTTCCTGTGGCATATTTTTGCACAATGAAAATCTTGGGATTCTGCTAAATACCAGTGGCAGCATCATCTAATTTATATAACACACATCTGAGCCTCAGTTTTGCCCTGGGAGTCAATGATGTGCATTCAAAAATAAATGCCTTTTAGAGGTTGTTTTTGTCTAGTGGACCCTTCTTCCTTTTAAAATTCATTATGGGCTGGCAAACCATATTATTAATGTTGCTAGCCTTCTACACAAAGAAAGGGTAAATAATTTTAGAAAGACTTCAGGGGTTATTTTTTAAGAAAAGTGCATGATATTAGAGTCCTTGCTTTAGATTGTTTGGGTTTGTTTGTTTGTTTGTTTTTTTGTCTTTTATTCTCCTCTCGTCCTTTTTCTGAGTCTGGTTTTGATAAGTAGTAGTTTTGGTAAGTGAAATGTTATCGAGTAGAGATTTCATATAGCACATGTCGAAACCTTGGCGTCAGGAACTGAACGGAAGCCCAGGCTTAGAACTCTCAAAGCTCGGGGGCTTTTGTCTGTCTCCTAGTGGCTATGATTCTAGGACAGGTTTGAGCCCCTCAGTCTTTCCTTTTCTCTTTATATTTAAATTTGGCATGACAGATTTCTTCAGGACCTTCAATCGTGACTGCTCTACTTTCTCATTTTAACTTCAAGCTTCTCAGATGCTTAATATTCTTCCAAAATTACTGAATGGAACACTTTAAAGATACTAAGAGGCAAATCCGGGATCTCAGGGATGCCTCTTAATTTCATTTTCTGTCCTTTGCATTCCTTTTAACAGGGACAAATACATGTATTCTCACATACGTTACTGAAGTACGTGAAAAATAAAATAATTAAACTGAAAAAAATGAAAGGAAGGAACTGTTATATCCAAGATGGCAACATAGGTCCCCATTATCCACAAAGTATCTTTTGAAGGTGGAGGGCATGTTTTTTGCATATTGGCCCCCCATCCTGTGTGACATGAGGAGAAACAGGTTTCATATGATCGTGTAGGGAGAGTGAACGAAAATGGAATTCCATGTTAGTCTAACAAGCAGAACCATATTTATAAACTTTGCAAAGTTTGCTTTCATATTTGTGTAGTCCTTGACTTTTACATTCCAGATTCTATACAGAGAAGCAAAGGGGAAGGGGAGAAGAAAGCGAGAGGTGGGCGGAGGGGGTGCTGTGAGGAAAAACTGCTCAAGAAAAATTTTTTTAAGCTCAATTATATAGGCTCACGAGGTTTATATCATTTCGACATGCTTTGAATAAGTATCTAAATTGAAACAGAGCTAGAAATCGTTTGATGTTCATCCATCACTAAATTTAACCTGTTTTTTGCATCATGCATGTTGCCATTTGCTTTACCAGTACTTTGCGTCCCCAGGGACGGTTTTTTTGTCTTTAGGATGTCTGCTCTTGCGGTTAGGAAAACAAATGTCACTCTGCTGTCTGAAGAGTTCTGTGGAATTTAAGGCCCGTGGATGTGACAGAACAGGGCGCTGAGCTCCTTTGAAAAAGGTTCTTACTTCTTCTTCTGCACTACAAAAACATTTCATTCCTTAACTTCAAATGAGACTATTTCAAAAATCAGTTTTTCAAGATATGACAAATTAGATGGCATGCAGTATGTGGTAGATAGAGCATAAACGCAGAAATGCATATTTATGGAAAAAACAGATTAATTATGAACTGACCCCTATTATTTTGGTCAAATTTACTAACAAGGAAACCGTCTACACCACACCTTCAGCAGAGACTACGTTGCTCTAGCCATCCTCAGAACACGTCTTGTGAAAGAGGCATTTGAACATGGATTTGAGGACAGGATCCAGTGGGATGTTTCCTATAACCTCACCAAATCAGACTTTGGGCAGATGTTCCATCCTGTCTCCTGGAATTCTTTGCCCTCTGTGGTTTGCCCTGGAGCCTTGACCTTCAGGCAGTGATGTGAGATCTTTTCCATCTGACCTGCTTTCCTGGGCAGGTGTAATGATGGGGAGGGGAACCTTGTGTCAAATCAGTGGTGTTTCATGTGGTTAATTATTGTTGTCCCTGGCTGTTTTTTCCAATGAATTTTTCATTAACATTTTATTGTAGCTTCAGGCTAAAGTCCAGAAGACATTTTTATAACACACAGCCCCTCTCTTCCAGTCCTCCATCTGTACTCACTCACTAGTTCACTGTGGGTCACTTGCGGAACTGCAAATGATAAAGACTTTAAGGACAGCTGGCTTTATTTTTAGTGGAAAAGGAACTAAACTTTGATCAATGAAACAGCCACAAAAGAAAAAAAGAACACACAAGGTTCTTTGTTTATCAGTTTTTCCAGTGAGGACATATACACAAAATCACATTGAAATTCTCTCCCTTTTTTAACATAGGAAGGTGGAGAGATTGTAACCCTAAGCCGTGAAAGTTCAAAAATCTTTTCTTGCTGTTCTCTTTATTTCCCACAGTGTCTGGGCTCACATGTCACATGCAAATTGATAGCTCTTAGTTGTAAAGAAATGTCAGGAGCTTTAAAGAAACCGAGCAGGTGCGCTGGAGTGTGGATTCTGTCGCAAAGGTAATGAATGATCCTTGTATTTAAGGCCCAGGGACTTCGTGACCTGGCGGCACTGCCGGCGCTGTGCCCCTGTCCTGACTCCCCACCGCCACTACCTCTGTCCCATCCCCACCTCTCCCAGAGCTCAGTTTCGGTATTGGAACTTGGCAGGGTGCTTCCACTGTGTATATAATTGTTCTGACCAGTGAACACCTGACCTCCTTTGTTTTCCTGAAACTCCTCTCCTGAAATTCACTTGACAGAGGGACTCTGCCTTTGGTTCCGATCTTGTTTCCCGCCTCCGCTAACCGTGATGTTCAGAGTGTTTAGTGCTAGTAGCTTCTACTAGACCTTGATTCTTGAAGACGGGCTTCAGTTGCTAATTAACTTTGATCTTCTATAGGACTACCCCTCGGCGATTAACCGGGCCTAGAGCGGCATGGAAAGAAGAGCTCTAATCCAGTTGCCGTGGATGAACACCATCTGAAGCTGCTGTTTGCATTTCTGCCACCTGCAGGGTGGGTGGTAGGACTTGGGGTTTCGTGAGCTGCCCAGCCTGTCCCAGAAGCTCTCAAGACCTTCCTAAAAATGTACGGCCCTCCTTGCCCATGGGAAGAGCTAGACTCTCATTGAAATGGTCTAATTAAATGGATGATCTTGGTTTTCGGTCCTGCTATGTATAAGCATTGACGTTTTTAGAAGTGGTAAGAGCTGATCCTGAGAATCTCTTTGCGTCTGTTCCTTCCTGGTGAGTTCATAGCTGTCCTCCTTAACCATTTAGCGTTAATAGAAGCCTTCACTGTGATTCATCACTGAACTTTACATTTTTTGAACACTAGTATTTTATTTGTAATGCACAACATAACATGACAGGTGCAGTGGGGGAGGGAAGACGTTACTCAGAAGTAAAAATGTACTTTGGCCTTTCCTGTTCTTAAAAGGCTTACCATCTAATTTGGAAGACAGTTTAGGTAGAATTTGCTAACAAGTTTATTTAATTGAACAAGCTGTACTGATTAAAAAATGAGACTGGAGTTTGGAGAAGGGCAGGCAGCTCCCTTGGGCTGGCATGGTCCAAAATTCTCTGTAAAGGTATTTGGAACTTACAATGGACATTGAAGAATGTGGAGAGAGGTTTCTAAAAGTGTGTTTGTTAGGCAAGGTCTCTCCGTTCATTGTCCATTTTCTATAAGGTTCCGCTTTAGGTCCATACAGCCATTATGTTATGGTAGGTTGACTTTGATTATAGGTTCCAGGAGGTTAAAAAAATTAATTCTCTTTCACTCTTTTTGATAAACACCAATGAATATAATTGATAACAATAATAAATAATAAAATTGCAATTTCTAGCTTTCTTGTATTAAGAACTGAAACCAGTGTTCTGGGATTTGTACTGTTTTAACTTTTTTATTTAAAAAAGAAGGAGCACATTTTCATTTTAGAAGTCAGAAAGTACAGAAAATTTACAAAGAAGAAAATAAAAATGGCCATAATCTCACCAAAGAGATAAACAAAAAAGTCTGGTAAATTTCCAGAAGGGTGGTCATGCGCAATTAGGCTGATTGTGCAATCATAGCTTCAGGGACTGCCTTTGTGAACTCCTGGAATGCCCAAGGCGGTGGGCCTGACAGCCACTGGCACAAATCGTGCAAACTCGTATCACCTCTTTTCATTCAATATTTCAAAATATTTTTATGTATAATAAATACTTCCCACAAATATATTTGAAAATAGCTCACAATGTTTCATTTTTTAATGTACCACAATTCTAAGCAAATTTCCTACTTTCTGACATTGAGGTTTTTTTTTCAATTTTTCAATTTAAATTAATGTCATGATGAATGTCCTTGAAGACTCTATATTTGCATTTTATTGTAATTTGTTTTTTCCCAGGTTAAATCCTTACAACAAGACTCGATGGGAAAATCAGTATGGACACTTAAGAAAAGTTTTTATTGGAGTGTAACAGACTCACAAAAAGAGTACAAATCATTTAAGTGTGCAGCTCATTGAAGCAGCACCTAGAATAAGAAATAGCATACTACTGGGACCCCACAATTTCCCCCGTGTTCCTCTTTGGTCATGATTCTCCGAGGGTAACTGCTACACTGACTTTAGTACCCTAGACAACTTTTCCAACTTCAGTACTTGAAGTAAGTGGAATCATATAGTGTTCATCGTTCAAGAGGCTCATTCATATCGTGCACGTAGTTGAGAATCATCGATAGAATTCCTCTGTAGGACTCTACCATAGTTTATCTATTCATCCTATTGTTGACAAACATTTGGACAGTTTCCAGTTTTTGACTGCTACAAATAGTATGCCTAGAATATTCTAGTACCTATTGGTGAATATGTGTAGTCATTTCTGTCAGGCATATGCCAAGGCAGTAAGTTGTTGGGTTATAGGAAATGCACATATTCAGCTTTAGAAAACTGCCAAATGTTTTATAAACTCATTTTCTCCGTTTATCTTCCCACCAGCAAGGGGAGAGTCTGGGTGGCTCCACATCACTGCAATGCTTGCACTGTTTGTTTTAGCCGACCTGTGAGTGTGCACTGATTTCACCGTAGTTTTAATTCACATTTTTTTCTGATAGGCCAATGTAAGCACTTTTTCGTATGTTTATTGTCATTGGCCATTTGCAAATCTTTTTTGTGAAATATCTGTTCAAGTCTTTTGCCCATTTATTCCAACCAGTTGTCTGTCTTTTTCCTATTGATTTGTGGGAGGGATCTCAGCATTTTGTTTAAAGAAAAACGTTGGTGGCATGCACATCTAATCTGCTGAGCACTGGGGAGAAGAGATAGTCCTTGGAATTCACATAAGCCTAAAGACGATCTGTCATGTGAAAATAACCAAAAGGATTTACTTTGGACTTCAGAGCACATTTTAATTCTGATATGGGATTTTAAAAATAATGCTTTCCATAAAATTCCCAGTGTCTCAGAGTGCATGAAATGAAGTCCAAAAACATACACGTTTACCCTGACATTTTACTTAAGCAGTATTTTTAAAAATTCAAACTGTGTGAATGCTCCTGTCTGGCAGTATGGAAATAAAGTGACAAGAAAAGAATTTAAAATTCTCTAAAGAAGAAATGAAGAAAAAAATTATTCTAAAAGTGTTCGCATTTCAAAATGTATCTCTATTTAGCTGGTGATGAAATACCAGGGATGTATAGCAGATGTGCTGGCCGGTGCCCAAGCCCCGCTTGGAGGTTTTGAAACAAGGAAGACCGCTGCATCATGTGTGAAATGCCCCTTCAGTTCAGAGTCTGCCAGTACACTGGTAATACCAACTTCATAGTCTTTTCGGGCTGATTAGTGGGAAAAGCATTCCCAGGTGCAAATATCCACAAGTTTAAATCATTTCTAAGAAAAAAAAGGGGGCAGAAAACATCATATGATCCATCTCTGAGCCTTCTAGACACTCAGATAAATGACTTTATATTTCTAAAATTAGGTGGGCTTAAGGGGCTCTTTCTCAAAGAAAAATAATAATTCTATGGCCCCCTCTTTTTTTTTTTTTTTTTTTACTGACACTACATTAAATTCTGTGGGTAAAAAAAAGTTGAAGAGTTAAGGAGAGTGAAATCTCACTATTGCCACTTGGGCATTCCTCTAGAAATCTTTATAAATTGTACAACTTTCATCAATTTTTGGATTAGACAACTACTGTGGAAGTTCCTGTTACTTTTCTTAGCTGCGAAAGGTACATCATCTGAAATATGAAGCACAATGTATTGTGAGATTGTATCATGCAGTCTTTGAAATGTTTAAAAGTGTATTCTGTAGAGATAAAGGCTTCATGAGCGTGTGCTCTGTTTTTATGCATCTGGCTTCACTCGTGAGCTCTCTTTCTTGGATAGCAGAACAGTTTTTACTGGTTTGTGGAAAGGTCAAAAAAAAAAGAAAGATATTTTAACTTGATAATGAAAGTCAAATAAGAAGACATATAAATAAGTAATGAAGGAACAAAGGTTTTGCTTTCTTTCAAGAATTTCCTGAAGAAATCATAGATTTCTTCTAGGTAATCAATACCTCATTAAATTCTTCTCTCTGAAATCTTAAGTTCACACAGGAAACTTTCCAAACACACACCAAAGCAGAAAATTTGGGCCACCATCAAGCCCACAGGATAAAAAATTGGGGGTGAGTCTTAAGGAAATTTGGTTTGACTTGACTAAAAAACAGCTGCTCTTTATGGATTTTATCAACTCCTGTGATTTCATCAGCAAATGTTGCCTTTCTTTCTTCTATGGACTTTTGACCTAGTAACCATCATCAATTTAAGATCAAGGCACACAACTCAGCCTCATTGTTCTGGGACTTATTACAGAGAGCAAATAAATCAAGAAATGGGGCGCGAGGTCCGAATTAATAAAGAGCATCATGTAGGAGAGATCGGTGGGGTCTTTATGTGGTTCAACTAGGGTTAAAATGATTTCTAAGTGTTATGAATAAATCAGTTGTCATGTATTTGAGGGTCTTATGTCAGGATTGAAGTACCTTCACTTTTAAGTTTTATAAACCAAAAAGCAAAATATAATGTTATGTCATTTTCCTTTGACAGCTCAATAAACATAAATAACTTTCTGGATATATTTCGTCACGACATTTTATAACAGAATACTTTTAAGTCCTGAGCTGCTACTCCCGAGAGCCTGGGGAAACAATATCGTCACATCCAATGATTCCTCATACTTTTCCTGAGCATGAATTTCAATCTCTGCACAGAAATGGCTATGCAAGCAAGATGGATCAAAAAGACCATTACTGACTATATCTGACAAATAACTCTTCCAATTAGAGAGAAATGTGAAAGTAAAGAGAAGGCACGCAAAATCATGAAGTTCTGGGCCATTTTAATCAACTCTTGTGTGCAGTTCTCGCAACATGGAAATCTATTCAGACTATTTTTAATTAGGTTTACTTCATAAATGTAAGCTTTTAGAGAACCACAGAATTACCAGATCTGACCATAAACCTGAGAAAATACTAACTTAAGATCCTCCCTTTGTGCTCAGAAGATTTCAGGAAATATTGCCTCTGAAACAGAGGCACCACACCACAGTTACCCTGTTTAAAACGCATGGCTGACTCGTGCCATTTTCCTGCTCAAAAATAATTTCACTGATATCTCTTTATCTTTGAGAAGAAGCCCAGACTCCTTAGCCTGACTTTCAAGCCTCCATAATCTCCATTTCTACACTCGTTTTCTATTATTATCATTTGTTCTTAAAGTATGGTTCTTGGATCACATGTACCAAAATGAAACTGAATACTTATTAAAATTGAAACTCAAGCTCTCCGTATAATTATTACATATGATGAATGCTGAGCTCCCCCCTCTGACGAAAGCCCTCTGCACTGACAAATGCAATCTGATGTCCCCACCATGCCGTCCTAGGTTTTGTCTTTGGACTCCGGTGCATAACACTCTTGATAAGTATTGGCTGTTTCGTTCATCAGTCAAGACTCAACTCAGTTCTGCCCTCCTCCAGGACACCATCCCTGGCCGCTTTCTTTTGAGTCTTATTTTTGTCCATCCATAAGAATGGATAACAAGAAAAGAAAAGTAAAAGGATTATTTTGAGATAATGCTATGAGTACAACTAAAACCTGAGTCCCCAGACTCAGAGATGGTACTGCCTGTGTAATATGCAATTAGGATCCAGGTTTGTATGATTTCAAAGAAATCTCTGCTCTTGCATGTTGTCCTCCCTGGAAACATAAACATGTTAAATGATTGAGTGGATAAATGGTACCTCTTTCCATCCATTTCACTCCAGCTAGAGAAGCTCCAGACATTTGTATTTGAGGGCAATCAGTGAATGTCTCATTTTGGTAAGGTAGGGGCCAAATGGGGACTTTTAAATAAAAATTTCCCAGAAGAATAGTACATAAAACTACGTCATAAAATATTTATCTTCTAGAATGCTCAGGGGTAATGTCCCCCTGATTGCATTTTCAAGCTCTAGAATAACTCTAGATCTCCACCGCCCACCCCACCCCACCCCACACACCCGTCCCCTGAAGTATGTTTAGATCTTCTGAGTTTATGTAGATGTATATAAACCCTGGCCAGCATCTGGTACAGTGGAAGGAGGGATGGGTGGAATTCGAACTCTCTTCAAATGTTTCCAGATCTGTCCACACTGCCTAAAGTAGAAGGATGTAGGAGAAAAGGTGTGAAATAAAACTTGCTCTGGAGGATAATCTACAAGAAATCAGAGTCCCATACCAGAAAGCAGTAACAATAACTAAAAGCACACATACATCTGATCAAGAGGGACCGAGGACACCTGGACTTGGCTGGCACTGGGCTTGTTCAGGCTGTGGGAAACTCCCCAGTCCCGTTTCTAAGCCATTTTATTTACTCCCACAACAGCTATTTGGTAACGGATGCTTAGTTGTGCACTGTTATCTCTGCATCATCTCTTAAGCTTACTCCCTTCCCAGACAAGAAGACATTGATGAAGAGCTTTTGAATTTCTTTCAATTGGTACTTCCAGTGTCCTTTCTTAATAGCTTCACTTTATTTTCATTTTAATTTGAAAATGCAAATACGAAAATAATACCAATTGGATGAGGAAATTTACAAGTAAAATTCTTAGAGTAAAACTTTTAATTCACAGGGCATAGGAAAGAGAGAGATCAAGCATTACTTGTCAGCAAATTCAGCTTTAAAAAATGGGAAAAGACAATTTGAAGAAGTCACGCACAGAAAGCACCTGAGCGCAACCTCTTGGAGTTTGAAACTCCTCTACCTGGTAACTGAATGTTGGGTATTCTTGCCAGGGAAAACCACAGTCCCTCTTGCAGGATGAACAGAGATTTTCTGACGAAAGGTCACAGGACTCTCTAAGCCCCTGCATACTTAAAGGCATTACTAGAGGAGAGAAAGGGGACAGTCAAGGGAGTGAGGCAAAATTGAATTAAATATGGATCAGGGAGCATGTCAATAGATGAACATTTTGCCCATAATCCATGTGACAGAAACAACTCGAGTTCCCCAGAACTGGAAAATGTGAATTCACTTAATGAGATACAGTGGACTTCGGATTTTCCTATTATAAAATAGAACCTTCCAGCTTATCTGAACCATTCCATTTCTCCCTCCTTTTCCATCTTGAAATTCTCACCTAGCGTGTTGTCTTCTTTTAATTTCTAGAATTTCTACTTAGCTTTTTTTCACGTCATCTCCTCCTCTCCTTCGGTTTTGGAAACTGATAGATCTGGGTTTAATTTTTGTTGAGGATTGAATGCATTATGTCTCCCCCAAATTCATATGTTAAAGCCCTAACCCCCAGTGGGGTTGTATTTGGAGATGGGCCCTTCAAAGACGCAATTAAAGTTAAATGAGCTTGTGAGAGTGGGAACTTGATCCAGTAGGATTAGAGTCCTGATAAGAGGAGATACCAGAGATCTTGTGTGAAGAAGGGTCACATGAGGACATAGCAGAGAGGCAGCTGCTTGCAAGTCAGGAAGAGAACTCTTGCCAGAAATTGAATTGACTGGAACCTTGACATCAGCCTTGTAGCCTCCAAACTGTGAGAAAATGAACTTCTGTTATTTAAGCCATTCAGTCTGGGGCAGTTTTGTTATTGCAGCCTGAGCTGACTAATGCAGTCTTGTTTCTCTTATCATCTATGGGATCTTTGAACCACAGCGTTGTCAACTGTGAAAATAGTCTAGTGACATCCAACCCCAAGGCAAGTTGTAAGGATCAAATGGGAAAAAATACATGGAAAAGTTGCTCATCTATAACAGCAGCATAATAAATTTTACCTCACCCATCACTTCCCTGTGGTTGGACATCTCCAGAAATGAGCGTCCACTTTGCTATCAGGCAGCTGGTTTTAAATACCTCTGTTTTTTTCCTACTGCCTTCTTATGTCATTTGTGTTCTTACATCACTTGGCACTATGGGAGGCAGTGTTTGGGGATCAAAAACCAAACCCCCTCTTATCTGCCCTGTTTCTGAACTGTTTGAAAAATAAAGTACAGAGATAAAAACGTAAGCTGTATTGGTAAAGCTAGATTAGCAAAAGCAGTCTGAGATAACACCTACATAGGTTCCCAGCTGGGCCTTTCTAACCACTGGTCACAGTGCACTAGGAACCTTTTCCATACTCTTCCCCTAAAACAGGCCAGAGGTACCCATTTTGCCCGGAGATCCAGAAAAAAGACAGTCGGGCAGAGTTGAGCATGCTCAGTTCTCTCTCCCAGACTGCTCGTCAGATAATTCATTGCTTCTCCCTTGGTGGGAGGGACGGAAGAGGGTCTAGACAGGTTACCTCAATACCATTCATGCCTGGGAGGAGAGGCTCCCAAGTGGAAATGTGAGGAGAAGGGAAAAGGATTCCCCTCACCATAACTCTAGTTGCCAAAAATAAAATGTGACTTAAATGTTTGAAGGAAAATGCAAAGGCCCAGTATGTGCTGACACATAAGTTAAAGGGAAATCCAAAACTCTAAGGGAGTACACAGGCGCTCTGGAACTGCCAAATCGGTTGTCAGCCCCAGAAAACACAGGTGGCAGGGAGGGAAAGCACAGTGAGACGCAGGTAAGAAGACTTGGATGCAGGCTGGGAGGAAAGAGCTATGTCCTCAGGAAGTCTGGAGGGACTTCCACCAACAGAAATGAGGGCAAAGAAGAAAGGAGGGGTGAAAAAATTTTTTTAAATTAACACATAGATGAAAGGGAACTTTTTAAAGATTAAAAAGCAAAACGGTAAGGAAAGACTAACTTCTGGTTAGGGCAGCTGTTTTTACATATGTGGAAGAAATAATGTAAGGATTTCAAGGAAAAGTTAGGGGAAATTTAGCACAAGCTAGAAAGAAGCATAACATCTAAAAGAAGTTAGGCTAAAAGGAAGTAAAAATGTCTATAAAAATATGAAATGAGTTTCCCTTTCATCCTAAATATTATATGCTTTTTCACTGACAAGGTCATTCGACTGTAGCTATTTAATGTTGATCACAGTCAAGTTATGAAGCTTTCCCATGATGACAGATGTTAAAAATAGACCCACAAAGGTGCTAGTGTTTCCACATTTTATATTATTTTCATTGAATCTAAGTTGTCATCTGTTGTAACATGCGTCATTAGTTTATGCACCAAAAAGAAAGGAAACAGTTGCTGTCAATTAAACTCAGATTGTGAGGTGCTTCCAGATCTCAGAAATGGTGAGATGTGAAAAAAATATTGGATTTTAAATTTATAAATTTATAAATGATCTTATTTATTTATTGCATCTATTTTCCATCTTTCCTTTAGGATTTAAACTCCTTGGAGGCAGGGACTTTGCCTGCTGTGTTCACAGCTACGTTTCTGCCTTAGTGGGAATACTGTTTGATGACCGACTCTTCGGGTACAAGGGAGAGATGGAAAAAGAGAGTAAGAGGAAGCTGGGGTTCATTTGGTGCCATTCGGTCACCCCCGCAAGGATATTCTTCCTAAATTAACCCTTCCACTCAAAAACATTTTTAGGGGCCCCTTCCACCCTAGTAGTACACCACCCTCACACACGTTCTCTTCCAGTACTTGGCTTTCCCTTCATTTTATCTGGGCTTATAGCCTAGCTTCAGTGAGTAATGTGACTATAGTGCATAGTTGAAATTCCTCGAGGATCCCCTAGGAAGGTGCCGTATTCAAGAATACATCTCAGTAATTTAAGCAGTAGCTGTTTTCCCTTAGGGTAGGAGCAGCTCGTGGTTTCTTTTGGTACACGTCAGAGGAAAGAACTGGTATATATTTAAGGGTCATGCGTATAAAAAAATTTGTCTTGAATCCTGAAGTCACACACAGTGGTGTGAGATGCTCTCACTGGGGGTGTCTGGGGTGCAGGCGCGGAGGCTGATGGAGAAGCGGCTGACCCGTCCCTCCCATCACAGGGGCGCATGCCCACTGAGCTCAAGGCTGTGAGCCACATGCAGTGTCAGACCCCTTTTCTTGTCACACGTAGTCAGGGGAAGCAGAGTGTGTCCAAGTGTAGGGGATGTGATTCCAGGGATCACGTTTGTCTTCGAATGCATCCTGGTAGGATGTTCTCCTGCGAGATGAAGGAAGAATTCGTTTATATTTATACTATTATGAATTACTTATATTTATAATACCCTCCATTATTTCTAATAATAATACCTTGTATTTCCAGATCCCTTTAAGTAATACTTCTCATTTCTACATTGCTTCACTTTCCCATGCTCCTGGCTTAGGAAATACAATGTAGAATGGCCTCTAGATTCAAAATGTCCAGTTTCAATAACTGACCTACCACCTACTGAGGACACTGGAAAAATTACTTGTCCTCCCTGGGCTTTAGTATTTTCCTCTCCAAAGTGGGAATAAAACAATAATTAATTTCTAGGGGCGTCATAAACATTGAATTAGATCGTTCGCGCAGACCAAGTCTATCAAAGAGGAGGGACAGGCTATTCACATTAGGTCGGAGGTAAACAGGTGTTAAGAAGCCAGGCGCGCTCCCTGAGCTCACAGGCCCTGCCTGACGAGTGTCAGTACCAGGATGACAGCTTGGATCTCCTGCAGAGGATCCCTGAGATCTCCTGGCATTCTGGAACGATGTAGTTTCTCTGGACCTGATAGCCCTCACCACGAAACTAATATCTCTAAGGCCATCTGTGGCTGTTTTGTTATTGTGTTCACCCTTTAGTTCTTGGGACCCTGCAGAACCGTGCACTGGTCCTGACAGCCAGAAGGCCCGATGTACAGGATGAGGTACCCTCAGCCCAAAGCCTATCGTGACCAGATGAATTCAGTCCCTGGACCAAGGGCTAAGTCCCACAGTCATGATTCTTTGTGAATTATTTCTGGAGTGTACATTCATAGTATTGTTATCATCACAGCTTATTATTTATTGAGTGCCATGTGTTTATGTGGGGCTGTGTGGAACACACACCAGACGGGGCTTTCCCCCAAGGAAATGGAAATGGAATTCATATGGTCATGATTCATAAGATAACAATAAAGCTGTTCTGCATGTGCAGATATGGTTTGCCATGAGATCAGCCTTGGAAGGCTCAGCTGAAGGAAGTATCTGATAGGAGAGGAAGAGGGGAAAGCTGCTGGGCACTCAAGGAGCAAGATATGTTTCTAGGTATGGGAAGCATGAAGGTCCACAACAAAGGGAGTTTAGGGATGGGAGCTAGAGAGGGGAGCCCCGGAACCACACCTGTGCCCAGAAAGGAGCATAGGAGGGAAGAGCAGTGGGAACCAGTGACCCCGTCCAGAGGGGCTCTTGAGGCTGTATCCTGGTGCCTGGGCGATCGCCCGGGACAGGCTGAGAGCGCGTCCTGCCTGATAAGGGAAGTGGCCCCACACGGCTGCCCAGACCAGGCTAGGAGCGGAAAGTTCTGTCACATCTGTACTGGTTTTTAATCTCCATTTGGTTTTGTTTGTTCAACTTAATGAAAATGATGTGCTATTGTTATGTAGCGATGCCAGAAAATGTCTCGCCAGGGACTTCAAAAATGGTTTTGGTTCTGTGCCCAGTTCCTGCGGTTTCACTTTCCCCATCTTTTCTTCTCCCCTTTCACTCTCCCTTCTCCTGAAGCTCTCCTCTGATACCGAGGGGTTATGATCATGTGACTGGAAAGATAGCTGGAGAGAATTCAGCCAAGCAGCCAAGCCAGCCCCAGAAAGATAAAATGATGGAAAAGTCTAAGGATGAATGGAGTCTGTGTCATTCACAGAAGACATATTTGTAGAATCATGCAATAGAAACACATAATTAATAGCTCCTCAAACTCAAAGCTGGAGCTGATGAATCAGGATGAACACACCTCCATCTGGGGATAATTCATAATAACTTATAAACTCCTTAAGGGATGGAACTATGTCTTCACCTTCCTCTGTCAGTCTCCTGGGTGCCATAGAATCTGTCCTGTCTATCCAGTCTTTCAAAATTTATTAAGTAGTAGGTATTGTGTGAAGGCATCAGGAAACAGCCAAAGTGAAGTAGGGCCTCCTTACCCTCATAAAACCTCTGACTTTGGGGAAAAGGGTAAAACAAGATGGAAGGTAGTATCTGCCCTCAGTAAGGTGAAATCAAAGCGATTTGGGACTTCCTGGTGGGGGAATCTGGATTCCCCTACCAAGGGACAGAAACTCTACTCAGACTGGCTTAAAACATGAATGGGAATTTATTGGCTCAGTCAACTGCCAAGTAAAGTGTTGTCAGATTGTGGCTGATCAGGTGCTCAAATGATCCACCAGGAATCTTTCTCCACTATTTTGACACTATCACCTCTGACCTGGGGTAATCGTAAAGCAGGCTCTCTTCCATGTTGTGGCAAAAATAATCTTTGGCAGCCCCATGGTTAGGTCATCCTATCCGGTTAACAGTAGCAAAAGAACACCTCTTCCCAAGAATTCCCATGGGACGCCTGGGGCTTCCTCTTGCTGGAGGGACTTGGGTGAAGTGCCTATCCACGAATGAGTTACTGCGGCCACACATGTATAGGCTTATTTACTGGTCTGGGTACCGCTTCCCTGGGGCCCAGAAGGTGGGGTCTGGCATTCAAATCACAGGACTCCGAATGGGAGAGGGACACTTTTCTAAATGAAAATCAGTGTTATCAGAACAGGAGGGCGTGGATACTGGGCACACAAAAGCAACAGTGCTCAGAGCTATCGCAAACGGCAGTCAGCAGTGAGTGGAGGGGCACCTGGGACCCCAAAGGGGGGGCGGGTGTGGGGGTGGAGGTGAGGACTGAAGGGGTGTTTGTGCCGCAGTGCTTCCACTCGTGTGTGCAAAGGCTTCGTCACGTGGGCACACCTGTCCTAACGTCATGCTAGAAGGGGGAAAAGAGTTTGGTACCAGCTATCAGTTCCCAGTACAAGGAGAAATTTGTTTAGTAAAGGACACCTCGAAGAGATGCCCAGAGAAGGTAATGAGAGAGGTGATGTCTGACGGAAGAGCAGGAATTAAGCCAGGAGAAGGGTGGTGAGGTGTCTGTGTGCTTTGGCTTTGGGCTGGAGAAGCAGCGATCCACACCGAAGTACGTGTAAATACAAGCGGGTGTGGAAGGGCTCATGGCAAAGCATGAACACTGCCACCTCAAAGGTTAGGACGGGAAGGAGAGAAGAGAGAGATTATTCATTTTTCTTCATGTAACATCACTGAATGTGACACAACGAAGTCGCCTAACTTTTGTAGCATTCTAGTTCCAAAAAATAAAGTAAGACATTTGCAGAAAGTGGCATCTAATATAGGAGAAATGTTCAGTCTTAAAGAAAACCTGGGCATTTGTTGAAGTGAACAGAAGTAAAGTAACGTTCTTAAATCTCATCCAAAACAAGCACCCACTGGGATTAGAATCCAAGTTACTTAGTTAAAAAAATGTCTGAGGCTTTATAATTGCTCCTAACTCTCATTTATATTTTCTCTACCTTTTCTTTGCATGAATATGGCTCTTTATGAAGCGTACACCACCCCTCCTTGTACCAGGTCTGGGCAGTACAGCAATGAGCAAGGCATTGTGGGCTCTGGGCTCCTAGTTTCAGCCTCACTTTAATTCATTCACTAATGTCTGTCAACTATTGAAAGCAGTATAAACAAGATGTACATGATTACTAGAGAAAGTTAAGTTTGGAACCCTGCAATTCTGTTTTCCTGGCTACTCAGTATCTGGGAAACAACTTTGTGCTGCTTCATTCGTCTTGTAAAGATTCTTGCTATTTGAGATGGTTGGATCTCATTTACCAACAATTACCTCACCTTAAATTATTCCATCTTTCAGTCGCTTTAGGTGACTAACCCTGAGAAGCCTTAGCCCTCATTAGACAGTGGGGAACACGACATTTGGGGTCCTCGTCACGTCTGCAGTTCTCCTCCATTGGGGTGTTTGCATCTTAATAAAACAAACACTACAGGAGAAATATAAATTCAAACTTTACCATGACCCATAACTTTGTAAGATAGTTTTGGATTTTCCCAGAGTTTTATTTGAAATTCCAAGGAAATAAAAGTCTTCTTGGGTAGAAGATGGGGAAAGTGAAGCGTAATGATGGGGGAATTCATTCAAAACACTCTCACCTGAAATAGGATTATATCTGAGGTGGTTGGAAAAGGCTAGATTTTCTGGATGCATTCCCAATTTGCGGCTACAAAAAGATTTGAGAACAGATATTTAAAGAGATTTATAAACAGATTTTTATACTTCGAAATGCTGTAGTTCTCCAGTTGAACGCTTCTCCCCCAGCATGAGCTGAGGCAAGGTAGTAAATTACACATTACTTGATAGGTCTTTGAACTTCCTAGCTGTAATGTACCGTGATGAAGCAGAGAAACACAGCTCTATACGCCAT
This sequence comes from Phataginus tricuspis, assembly GCA_029783875.1. Classification (NCBI taxonomy): domain Eukaryota; kingdom Metazoa; phylum Chordata; class Mammalia; order Pholidota; family Manidae; genus Phataginus; species Phataginus tricuspis. Next base: position 1,197,315 of record JAQQAC010008719.1, on the reverse strand, counting down.
TGGTTCAAAGGCTTTTGAATGGTTATTGGTCCAATTTCATAACTTACTTTTATGGTACAAAAGACACACCATGATAATCTGCTTCTCTGATTATTTCTTGGCTTCAACTAAGAGTTGTTTTCTCAAAAACACTCCTATCAGTCATTTAAGCAAAACTGGCCTTAAATGCAGCTCTGGCCCTAAAAGCAATTCTGCACATCTGGCTTCTCTTCGTCCAGTAAGTTACATCTTCCTAGGATTTTTTATTTTTTTAATACTTGAGAGTGACCTTCAGGTGTGTCTGGCAGGAAGCACATATGTCTTCATATGTTGGGGAAACAAGAGAATGTGGAGAGGCAATAACGTGGTACTGAAGAGGTAGGTCTTTCTGGAACCAGTTAATGAATCAATTAGTAATTCCTCAAACAGTTATTGAGTACTTGCCACCCAACGAGGAGCTGGCAATTTAAAAGTGAACAAGATATTCACTGCACTGAGGTGTCTGCCCGCAAGTCTCCTTCTCAGGGAGGCCTGTCCTCAAGCACCCCAACTAAACAGAACCCCTCTGCTGCTGTGACCTCTTGCTGTTTTATTTTTCTTTATAGTACTTATCTCTACCCGACATTGCACTATAGATTCCATATTCCTTTGTTTTATTAGGGCATGGTCCTTATCCCTTTTGTATATTTTTCTAGTACCTCAGTAAATATTTGTGGAGTGAAAGACAAAAGCCAGTATGGCCAATATACGGTGAATGAGGAGAGGAGTAACATAATATGAGGCAGGAAAAGTAGGTGTTTTCAAAATAGGGAGGGCCTTGTAGGCCATCTTAAGAAGTTTGGAAGCTTTCCTGGAACTGTGAAGCCACTGAAGATTTTTAAAAAGGGCAGTGATATAACCGGCTTTGTGCTCTGAATATTTTTCAGTGAAATTGTCTGTGAGCTTAACTGTTTTCTTGACGTCAGGAACAGGCTCAGTGGACCTGCCATTTGAGAATGTGTGTTTAGTTATTTTTTATAAATGTGTTGAAAAAACATCTTTTGTGTGAGATTAAAAATAACTCCCTCTATAGGGACATTACATAATTTTTAGGTTAGCAGGGCAATCACTGCTATATGACTTCTAGAATAAAACATTATTTTAAAATAACTAAAGTTGTATTGTTGCCAAACAAAATATATTTTCTTTCAGACTTTCATATATTATGTTAAGCCTTGATAGACTTAGTTTCCTTTTATCCTTATGAAGATAGTAATGAAATAGAATGCCTATTCTGATTTGGAAGATTAAAAAGAGTCACAGCATTTTTCAAATTTTATCCTATGGACTATGAATGCTTTCCAAAATATTAAAAGATCTTTTATGTAAATGGGATTCTGGTGTCAGACATTTCAGAAACAATGGATTAAAGGAAATTCTGTGTCTTTAATGCAGGATTTCCAGAGCTTGTAATTCACTAATGTGCACTTTGACTTGCCGGGGTGGGGACACGGAGTGACGCGTCTCCCATTCCCCGCTCACCACAGCACGTCCTCGGCACGACGTGGTTTGGCAACTGGTGATGGCCTAAGGAGCGAGGGACATTGGTGTGACTCACTGGTCCCAACAGGCTGGCTTCATGGGTGTGCATCCCTGCAGGCCCGGGTCTCAGTGGAGCCCTGCATCTGGTTGAATGCCTGTTGGCATCATCTTGAAATTTTTCATAAGTGTTTCCTACCTTTGACCTTGGGCTATGCAGGTAAGTCCTAAGAGACACTGACACATGTGTAGTGGGCGCAGAGGCCGTACATGGAGCAGCAGCTTGAGCACAGAAGGGACGAGGCAGGTGTGCCCTGGGAGAGGGGTGACCAGCCTCCCCTGAGTGCACTCTCACTGGGGCAGCCAGGCCAGCTTGGGCCCCCAAGGAGGCTGCAGAGACAGGGACTTGGGTCCACATTGGTGGTGTCCTGAATGCATCAGCAGCTCCCTGGCTCCTCGGAGAGAGGAGGGTTGTGCCCGGGGACAGCAGCGGGACTTGAGTGGGAGGCCGGCCTGCATATCATTCCAAAGGCCAGTTTCCTGACTGTGGCGTCTGCATAGACTCGAACTTTCAAGACTGAGTACTGGGATAGGGGCCACGGGTGCTCTGGCAACAAGCTACTCAATAAATGTTACAAAAAAGCATCCATATGAATAACCCAGTAAAGCATATCAGGGGGTTGTCAGGATTCCCCCAAGACTTTAGAATCTCCGGTTTTGAAAACTTGTGCAACATTGCAAAGCAAATACTGTATCCATCGACTTAGAAATAGAATTTAAATGTAAAGACCATCAGAGTTGTTGGAAAACAATACTATTTTCATTTAAAGACTCAGGTGGACAAATTATTAAGAGGAAGACAATTGTAAAACATGTTTGTAATTGGAGATACAGTGACAATGCAAAAGGAGGCGCTTTGAACCCTGTCCAAGTCATGAGGCCACTTTTGGTTTCTTGTACAAACTTAGCAAGTTACCAGAAATGTCAGAGGAAACATTAAAAGGCCATTGTATAAATTTACATTTACAACTAAATTCAGACTTACATGAAACTGATTTGTATGAAGAATTAAATCATTCTGCAAAATTGCACCCCAAGCATTGTAAACTCTAGATGTACTAACATTTATATTTTTGAATAATTTATCTGAAATTTATCCCAATGGTGTCACAGTCTATAAATGATTCTTAACTGCTCTCACAGCAGTTGTATCAGCAGAAAGATTTTTCTTTCTCAAAAGTAAAAAAGTATCAAGTTATTTGTAATACTCCATTGGCTGAGAGTAACTGACATCACTTTCAATTATATCAGCTGAAAATGAAGTTGCTAGAAGTACAATTTTAGTGACCTAATAAATGAATTTTCAGCAATCCAAGCCAGAAAACTCTTACAATCAATCAAGGTATCATACAAAATATTTTTTACTTTATTATATCAAATTATATTATATTTATTGTGTCAAATATATTTATTGTACCAAATTATATTGTTATATTATGTTATTATGATACATCAAAAATGACTTTTTTTGTAATTTATAAGTTTATGCTGGTACTCATATGACACTATTACCCTTACGTTTTAAAAGTATTAACAAAAATTTTAAGGTAAAGCTTTGTATTTTTGTGCTTTTTAACTGTACTTTCTTCCTGCTTTTTGAACAAAGGACCTCACATTTTCATTCTGCACTGGGCCTGGCAAATTAGGGAGGTGGGCCTGGATACTTGGCATGAAATGAGGAAACAAAGTGGTCCAGGCTGTGCCCCTCAGAGGCGTTAGGAATGTTTCACAGGAAGTGCCAGGGGTGGGCAAATGCGTGATATGTCTTAGGTCTGGGTTCTGTAGCAAAAGATACACTTTTCACCAAAAAAGCTTTAAAATCCTTCCCACCTTCATAGCAGCCTACAAACCTATGAAGCAATGTAGGCCAGTAGCAGCGAACGCAGAAGATACGAAGAGAAGTTCACACCTTCCACATTATCAATAGACGTGTCAGCAGTTGGTCTCCTTTAAGAATTAGGAAAGTCCAAGTCAATTCCTGACCGTGGAGGGTCTCCAGTATTTCGAAAGAATTTCCCTAAATGAGGAAATGTATCCTCAAGATTAGGTACTTCCAAAATGTTAAAAGGACTCCTTTTGCCTAAAGCCTGAGAACAGGTGAGGCGGGATTTTCTGGTATGTTTCTGTGAATGCCATGTGAGCCGTGCCCTATGCGTGGTGGTGGCAGTGGTGCTGGTGGTGGTGATGATGTGGGAGTCGTTATCGGAAGGGACAACTTGCCCAGGGAGATAAGAGGGCATTGCAGCCTGAAGGTCCTTATGGGCCACGTTATGGATCTGGGGCTTTGTTCTAGGGAACAGGGTGGTTCTGTGGTTCTGGAAGCTACGGGCACTATTTTTTCCATGATCTTTCTGGTGATAATGTGACGTGGAATAAACAGTTTCCCACAGCATATTTCAACAACAGTTTACAACAGAGACCTGTTGATTGATGAGGTCATGTGTGTGAACTGAGAGCTATGACAATTACAGCTTCCTTACTTTGTGAAGAATTTTTCACAGGTCATTTCCCATAGGAAAGATTGGCCCATGTCTTTGTTCTAAGAAAGCTCCATGGCTACATGGGCTGATCGGTGGCTTATTTTACCCCCTTTGATGAACTGATAAAGTACTTTGAGCAGGCAACCAGAGCAAGAGCACATGTGACTGTGGTGGGCAGAGAAGAGGGAAAACGTTAGTATCGTGATTTCATATTGATGAATGTTTTCCTAGATGCGATATAATATGAAAGATCATACAACCTCAGTAACTACTGACAAACTTTGTTTTTAATGTGACCAAACACTGAATTTAAAAATCCAGGTGTAAGAAACAGGGCCTGTAACCCAAGAAATTTAAACCAATTGAGGGGCACGTCCTAAGAACTTAACCCTAAAATTTGCAAAAATTACTAGATTATTTAATTTCTCATATAATACTATAAAGAATAACTTAAAACTCTAATTTATAGTGACATCATTAGAGCACAATTAAGCATTCCATTCTAAACTTCTGTATAATCAGTCAAGAACCATTCACTTTTTTTTCAGTCCCAGCACCAGTAATTGGCTTTCTTCTCAGGACCACATTCTACCAAAACACAAAACTGTGTTAGTTCTCAAGAAGTGCCAAATAAATGATAATCGCACAGACTAAAATGCTTGTAAAACTCAGGTAGTTACATAAATGAGAAAAAAGAGTCATCTTCAAACAAAATTGCAGGTTCAGATGATTATTCGTTTACTGTACGAAACAATAACTCGAGTGTGACGATAAGAGGCAACTAATTTCAACCAGTTTCACCTGGAAACAACAGGGACTGGTGAGAAATGGGGCGAACTGAAGAGTACCTGTCAAGCTGATTCTTGCCAAACACGGGGATTTTTTTCAAGAGGTACTATGAATATTGTTTTTCTTTTTAGAAACATAACTTCTCTAAGTTTTTAAACCTTGGCTAGATTTTTGAATGCCATGTTGAGTAAACAAAATACACCAGCAGGCTGATTAACCCTGAGACAGCCAATGTGAGCTCAAGGGCAGAATGATCAAGACCCCTTAAGAAGCTGTGCTGGCCGTACCTCAACCACTGCTCTCCAAAGAGGGGAAAGGACGGAGGGAGGGAGGGGGAAGAGACAGACCGAAGTCCAAATGTTTTATTAATATGGGTCAGCAATCGAAGAAGTTTAGTGACCTCGACTGTGCTCTGTTTACCAGCTCAGCACACCAGCCTTACGACTCATCGGATCCATAGTAAGGTTCTCGGCAGAATTTTAAAAATCACTACAAACCTTCAGGGTAGCTTAAGACTAGTGAAACTGCATCTACAAAATGCCATGTGTCCATTAGATCTTAGTTTTATTACTGATCAGTTATGTTTAAAAAAGCAAGAACAAAATTGAAGGCTGTTTCTTAGTTTAAGGATTGGGAGATTTAACTCATGTGTCAAACTAGAACGTGCCCTTGATGGAGAAATATTTGTTTTAATTTTTACATGAATTACTTAGATTATAGAATTGAGAACAAATGGTCATAGTGACCTTTGCAAATGTGGAGAAAAACTCATTCACAATGAGTCTCGATGAGAGCGGTTTTCGTTATTGCCTAGAGCGCTAGACAATTATTTATCCAGTGCCTACTAGATATTATGCCCTTACATTACAGAGCTTACATTACAGGGAGGCTCACAGTGGGCAGAAGTACCCCATGGCTTTTCCATACTTCATTGCTTTTCTTCCCATGGAAAGAGTAAATCTCACTGTGATCTTTCTAATGATAAAAGACTTTTCACTCTGGTAGCATTAGGCAAGCACCCTTCCATTCTGATGATTTTATGATGGTTTGTTTCATTTCAGCTTATTAATGCATAAAAATGTCTTTGAATATTTAAAATGTATCAAGCACTTACTATGTTACTTTCATTACTAGGTATTTATATATCTCAGATTGAATCTACATGAAAACATCAAAGGTTGATGTTACAATCTCCAATTTCTACTAGAAGAAAGTGAGTCTCAGAGTGGGAAATTCATGAAAGCCACAGAACTAGTTAGTGGCCAAACCATGATTTGAACCCAGGTTTTCCTGATACTAAAATCTGAATTCTTTTCATCACACAACATTGTCTCCTGATTTACTCTGTGTTTTTATTAGGCTCAGAAGTCTGGAAAGTTTGCAGTTAGACATATTAAGTCACAGTCTGCTTTTTCATTTGTTTGTTTTTCAATTTGTTGAACTCTTAGAACACTGACATCTCTTTCTCTTTCTTTTCTTATTTTTAATTAATAAATAATCTGGGGTTCAGAAATATTTTGCAAATGGGCAATATCACTAGAAAAAGGTATACCATGAAGCTTCTTAAGAAAAGGAAACATCCTGGAGGAGATTCTGCTTATTTCTACGTGTGAATTCTGGAAAAGTCCTATGCGTTAACTACCATGTATGTGCTGATTACACCTGATTTTATTTCCAGCTCTTGACATCTCCATTGAACTGTTGAGTCTTAAAGCCAGTTGCCTGTCCGGCATATTCATTTGGATATAAAATAAGGTATTTCAAACATGACAAATAAACGTGGCTTTTTCCTTCCCAAATCGCTCCTCAGTGATTCTTCCCTACCCTGGGAAATAGTGCAACCATCCACCAAAAAAACAGTCATCCTTGAGTCTTCTTTTCTCCTCATGTCCCTGCTCTATATATTAGAAGTCTTGTGACTTCACCTCCAAAATACATCCCGCATCTGTCCATCTCTCTCCGTCTCCAATGTATCGCTGAAATTCAAGCCTCTTGTCCCGGCTGGAATATTGCAGTGGAAGTCAGCCTCCCAGGGCACAGAACAGTCCAGTCTCTACTTTAATGTGTTATCTTCTGAAGTTATCGAAGGGATGTTATCTGGTGTCAATGCAGGTTAGTTTACCAAATACTTAAAAATCGCTTTAAAAGTTCTGGTGACTCTCAAATGAACATGGAATGAAAATGCAACCGTCAGCTGTTGACCCCAAATCATCCTTCCTTAGGCCCTCCCCTGCCTCTCTGACTTTATCCCACGGCCCTGCGCTCTCTGTGACCCCGGGCCCCAAGGTCACGGCGGCTCTGATGCAGTCTTCGCACTTCTCTTTCTCTCTTTGACGCACTCTTCCCAGCTCCCTCTCTTGGGATGCCCATCTTTGTCTTTGCTCAGACCAGTGGTAAGTATTTTACACTCCGCTTGTTTTCAGGGGCTTGTGACCAGGAGGTAAAGGGTCCCGGGAAGGAAAGGTAGCGCCTTCCTTTTGTAAGTGCACAAAGCATTCAATCCTCATGTGACGCTTACCGTTGAAGAGACAGAAAATCGAATCATAATTCGAGAAGATCCCTTTAATCTCCTCGTTTACAAATTGTGATTCTCGTATGCTCAGCTCACACACCTTTTTTCAGCCATAATGACATCTCTCGCAGGTGCCTTTGAGAAGTCATGCCTCCTGCTCCTGCCCCCACGTGTCTGCCAGAATTCTTTACACGGAAACACCCAGTAATTCCCACCATTTCATGACCATAGCATGTGCCTGTTAGACAGGATTCCGAGTGCTGGAATTCTAACTATAGTCCGCCTCTCCTCAAATTTCTTTCCAGGTCTTCATCTTGTCTTTCCATTTTGCTAATAGCATATACTCACCTAGTCAAATTTTAAGTACACTTGCTAAGAAGACAATTTATTTTTATATACATAAAAGAATGCACTCACACATTCCTTTCTATGCGGAACATGAGCACATTCATCCATAAAAAGCACATGTTAAATGATAAAATCAAGGGTATTTTGTTAGTTGTTTCCTTATCCTTTAGTGAAGAAAACAAACACAAAAGCTGTTTCCAAAAGTGATGGTGTAGCTGCGACTTCAGGGACCCTTGGATTTAGTGCTTTAGGGTCGTCAGTTGGAAGAGTATTGGCAAAATTGGGATCCTGGAATCTTTAAATGATCATCAAGCTAATAGTTCATGTTATAGACACACCAGGTCTTCATGTGCTCAAAGGTCTTGTCAGTAATAGGCTATGAAACGTACTTCAAGAGCTACTAAAATAATTGTTCTGAAAATCAACCCACTGATTCACCAGGCATTTGGTCTGGGGCCAAAGTGAACACTTCAGGAATGATAGAACTGTCTCTGACATTAAACATTAAGTGGAAAGAGAAATCATATTTTGAAAATCGTTTCTAAGGCACAACATCAGTTATCTATTGCTGTATAACAAATTATCCCAAAACTCAGTGGCTAAAGCTGAATATACATTATACAAAAAATAAACATTATACAAAAAATAAACATTATTTCACGTAGTTTATGTGATTCAGAATTTTGAGGGTAGTTTAGCTGGAAGGCTTTGGCTCAGCATGTCCCCTTATGTCACGTCAAGGTGTTGGCCAGGGCTACGGTCCAGCGAGGGTTTGATTGAGGCTGGAGAACAGCCTCCGGGTCTGGCCACTCATGCGCTGGCCTGGGGGTGCTGGCTGCCGGCAGGAGGTTTCTGGTCCTCTTCCTGAGGCCGTGTGAGTGTCCTTGGTACATGGCACCGGCTTTCCCCCAAGAGCACAGCCACCGGGCCAAGGAATGATGGTGGAAGGCATGATGCCTCTCGTGGCCCGCCTCTGCACTCACACGCCATCATTTCACAGCGCGCTCCTGGCTGCTCAGGTCGGCCCTGCTTATTGTGGGCAGGGGCTGCGTAAGGGCATATCCGGGGGTCATCGTGAGGCTCACTGCCACAGTCACTCATCAATTCGTTCATGAATGCACTACACGGCGATAAGACGCACCTGGGACTCGACACCAGCTAACCTTTTCTAATAACATATTTTAAGAAAAGCACTGCATTTGAGATTGTGAAGAAGAAAATGATAAACATTACTTGGCTCTAGGAAATTGTATGTGAAAAACGGAAAACAAACATGGGGTACAAACAACTATCCCCTCAGTTGGTTAATAAAAAGGAGATCAAAGCCCTGGTAAGAATTATGGCTTATACCCTGAGAAATCAGTTTGGTTCTGACCCAGAACTCGAAACAGCTGAGTCAGGCGTTTGCACCACATGGAATAAAGGTGGACAGGCTGGGCTGTGACAGCGAGCTGCTGGGGCGTCACTTTCCTGGCACAGCCCTTGGGGTGTCATTGAGCCCAGGATCTTCCATGGGCCTCAGATTCTTTGCAAAGCAGTTCAGATTTCAGACCAATAAAGTTCTTGGACTGGCTTAAAACCACACAGGCTTCTGTGAATTCTCTGGATTGACCAAGAATTATGGTATTATACAGGGTTGCAGATAAAAGTATGAATAAAGTGCTGTGACTTGGGTTCAAGTAGACCCAGTGTTGCCTTAGGCCTAGGCAGAAGGAGCAAAGAGGGTGTAAAGGGCGCCTGACCTGAGCCCTCCACTTTAGGAGTCCTGCTCTGGCCCTCCTCTGGATGTGTCCCTCCCTACAAAGCAGTCAAGAAAATGTGCCACTTGAAGTTAGTGTCCCTCAGCCTTTCTCGGCTGTGGTCTAGATAAGGCTGACCCCAGAATCCTTTGCCAAATGGTTCTGAGCCAGCATCCAGGCCTGTAGGGCCTCTTGCATGGTCTGTCCTCCCAAGGATGGCCTGTGCTGTCAGTGTGCGCTCCCTTGGGCTGAGATTCGGCCTAAGCGGGGCTGTTTTCAGGGCTGTGGATGGCACACATACACTAATGTGGCCCCTTGGGTATAAAGAGACGGGTGATGTAAACCACTCCAGACTGGAGGCCAGGTTCTGGCAGAGAAGTTTGAGAATGCAAAATTCAGACCTTACCTTCCAGATAATTTTGAAGGCTTATTTTTCAAGGCAGAAAAAAAGAACACGTTTTATCTATTAGATTGTTAGCTAGTTTCTGACTGTCAAATATTTGACATATGATATCTGGATCACCATTTGCATTCTTGCTTCAGGCTCCACAAATGTTCTAAGTGGGTCCGAGTGATCAACTTTGCAATGATGGCACGGTGGTGTATTTACCCCAAAGTATTTACCTTGATTTCTTCATCTGCAATAAGCCCCTTAACTTCCCTTGCACAAATTCAGATCAACACAAAGTATGTTTGCCCGACTCATTTACACTGAAGTACAGTGTAATGATGTTCAATAAACAACAGTGGTCACATGTGTGATAGCCGATGCCTGCGAGTCAATTTCACTGTGGTTACTTAGACACATTGTCTCTCAAATAGTAATTCTGTTTACTGTTCCAGAGATTCATGGGCTAGGAAATGTCCACATCCTAGTCTTAATCCTCAGATTCCTGTCTATCAATTCAGTCTTACACTAGTCAATTCCGAGCCAGCTGGTGGAGCAAATAGAACTGCAGGGATCCGCTCAAGGGATTCTTCTGAGGCAGCTGTTTGAATGCCCAGATAGGTTTTTATGGAGATGAAAGTCATCTGGATTATTTCATGAGTATAAAAGTGACTATAGTTTTCACTGAGTTGTGGGTCTGTTGTGCAGGGACTTTAGTTATAGCCTAGTTAAATATTGTTATCCTGTAAGTCAGTGCTATACAACATGTCTAGGTACTTTAGGGAGCTTTGGAGTGGACTAAAACTGATTGGAGGTAAAGATTCAAAGGGTTTGTTATTTTTCCCCTTGACAGTAAATTCTAAAGTCTTTTCTCTTTAAGTACAGAATTGAATGAGTGAAAATAGCAGATGGTCTTCAATCCTTTGTGGCATATCTAAGCAACTGAAACTTTCCCCAGAGCTCTGGAAAGGTGTTAATCTGCGGGGGCAGCAAACCCAGCTGCCTATGTCGCTGCCAAACTACAGAGATTTAAGATAACGGGAGGACACTGAGCCGGTATTTCACCTCTAGTGAAGTTCATTCATTCATTCATATTCACTTTTTTTTTTTTTTTAAAGAAGCACTATTTGACAAGTAACACTGGTTGGACCAGTTTGCACCCAGTGTCTTGGGGATGACCCACAAGGTATGATTTATGATTTCCGGCACATTGAAAAAGTTCCTTTAGCCTTACTTAGCTCACCTACCTGGGAAGAACAGTGTTTGAAATTCCACTGTTAACAGAAGTACTCTTTTAGATTAACCCATCTCTCCTTTTGCATGCTTTAGAAAAGAAGAAAAGAATGCTCTGTAAAAACATGGCACATTGGTGTCAAGGATTTTTTTTCCTTCATGAGTTATTTGGGGCCCTGATATGGAAGGGGGTAGGGTACAATTGCTACAAAGAAGTGCAAAAGGAGATTGGGCAACAGAAATAATGTTCTCCTAAAAAAAAATTCCCATATTTATTCAGCCAGGACCCGTATGGCATTCTTTAAGAGATTTTCTCATTTGTTTCTCAAACAACATTGTGATTTAGGGGTAAGTATTCCTGTCCACAGGTGGAAACAACTTAGGAGCAAGTAAGTAGCTTGCCAAAGACCATACGATGATAAAATCAAGTAGGGCTCAAATCTAAACTCTTTTGTTCTGAGTTTTATGCCCCTTCTATTATACCTAGCATTTTCTAAATTGTGTTGTCCATCAGTAAATTCATGATATTGTCTGCTGCACGTAAGTATAGCTTCAATTAACTGAACACCTTGTACATGTGATAAGCTCTTGGGTTTGGGAGACAGGTTGTCCAGAGTTAAGTCTCAGTTCTAGTAATGACTGAATGTGCAGTCGGGGCAAATTACTTACTCCCCTTGGATTCCATCTATAAATAGAACAATCTTACCTCATAAGGTCATTGGAAGGAGATTTGAGTGGCTACATATAAAACCATTAGAACAATTCCTCACACACAATAAATTCTAGGTAATTTCTTAACTATTGTATTTGTTACTTCATTAAATCCTTCCAAAAACACTCTTAAGGAAATATTTTCCTTATTTATAGATTAAGTAAACTGACTCAGGAAAGGTAGGTGACTTGCCTAAGTTCAAGATCAAATAAACTTTTTTTCTTGTAAACCACTGTTGTTCTACACTCTGTTGCAAGATCGAGATGGCACCTGACTATCTGTTAGAACAGACGCTTAATGTCCAGGGTCGGCCTGCACATGGGTGGAGTGCTGAAATATATCTCCACGAGGGCAAAATGATTCCAAGGTCTTGAGAGGCACTGGCAGTCCCAAAGAAGGTCGGGCGATGCTCACGGCTGTGTGCCCTGGCATGCCTGTTCCCAGAGACAGGAAAGCTTGGGACAAAGCCTCAAGTAAAGTACGGAAAGGGAAGAGTTGGGTGAGGCTGGGGAGCCTCTGGCGTCAGGGGACGGAGAGTGAACGGAGGCGGCCTCGGCCCCGGGCCGTACCTCTCCCGCTCTGTGAGGTTTGTCTCAGGCTCGGCCCTGAGCCAGCAGAAACCACCACCAAGATGTACGGCTATAAAAGACACCTTCACAACGGGCTTCCTCACCTCGTGAGGATGATTCCATTTTTCACAGTCTAATCCCCATCCTTCAGACGATGAAATTGAGGTTTAGAAAGATTAACTTAACAACACAAGGCCACAACTAGCAAGTCGCTGAGACAGTGCGTAAACCTGGAGTCTTCCGATGGCGAAGCACTCGGCTCTTTTCATTAGGGGAGGTGGCCTCTCTAAGGCCGATGGCTGACTACTAGGTGCTGGGGATGGAAAGCACATGGAAGTGTGGGACCCGATATTTGCATGAGTCCTGGATTTCACACCATCCCTTCATTCTGCTAGTTTACAAACCAATAATGACCTCTGTGACACCCCACTATTAGCTTGGTTGTGAGTAAATACTAAGCCTTAAAAAGAAGTTCCCTAATAATCAGTTCATACTGACTTAACATGATGTTAAACTGCTCATAGAAGTTAAATATATCTCAAAAGCCTGAAATTTGACCAGTTTCCCAAGTTTTTTAATGCATGTTCATAAAATTTTACAAGCCCCTGCAATTCGTGGCTTGTGACTAAGTCTCTCTGCAAAAGGCAATGAATTAATTAGAGACATCAGATGTCTATTGCTCACAAATATTTGTAACTTTGTGTTGTCATTCTGAGGAATTTCAATCCCCCAAAAACCCAAAATTGAAACGAGCCAAGTTCAAGCTGCATATTCAACTCCAGCGCCAGTCAGAGCGGTGACCAGCGCAGCGAGAGCCTGAAGAATTCTGGTCTGTATGGAAACAATCAGATTCCTTTCTTCCCTTGAGAATGGATGCATAATTAAAAATAGGACATAATTACTGTTCTTTTGTATTTGAAAGAAAATTCAGCAAGCAAAAGGCAGCTGGGAAAATTAAACCACAGGTGAAGGCAACTCACGACTTGGGAGGTAAGTGCCACATGATTTATATGCATTACAAATTAGGGTCCAGATGAGGAGCACATTGGTGCATGTAATATGTAGCAGCTCATTTGTGCAATAAGCAGCAGAGGATAGTTCAGTCTTTCAAATTATCATTATGTTAGGGGAAGGCAAGGATGATGTCAGCAAAGACATTAACTGAGTTGTGAACCCCAAACTGAAATGAAGCTTACTAATCTGCTGACTCCCCAGTGGAAAGCAATTTTTATTTATGCATATATGTATTTTTTTATGAATTACAGTGTGCCTGCTTTCAAAAAGGATTTGATAACTCCACTATAAAGAAAAAGCAAACTAGAATACCAGGCAAACTAAAGTTTGGGGTGTGTGTGTGTGTGTGTGAGTGTGTGTGTGTGTGTGTGTGTGTGTGTGTGTGAGCAAACTATCTGTAAATGTACCCAGAAGAATTCTAAATACTTATATTTTTTGAAGGAAAGAATTAAAAAGCTGAATAACAATATCAAAATAGCCACTGAATCTAATTCTATAAAACTAATATTTTTTTCAATCTCTCATAGTGCAGTGATGAGATCATCACTTTCTGCCCGAAGGAGGGCCTTTCATATTTTATTTAAAGCCTTTAGTTCAGTTATGCTCTGTGACACTGTCAGTGATCACAAGGACCATGTTTTCCTTCCTTCTCTGACACACTGCTGGAGTTCACGCCCCAGAGTCCCGGCATGTCGGTAGGTCTGGGTGACTAGTTCTTAACCACAGAATGTGAACAGAAGCGACATTTGCACTTCTGAGCTAAGGTAGTTGAGAGCGGAAGTGTCTTCTCTAAACAAGTCTTACTCATCCATCAGCTGAATGCTAAAGGTAGTTCCTAGAAGCTCCTAAGCTGTGATTTTCAAAATAGGATCCCTGGACCAGTATAGCATGTACATCACCTGGGGACTTGTTCAAAATTCATATTCCGGGACCCGTCCAATCTCTGCTAATCAGAAACTCTGGAGGTGCGGTCCAGCCATTTATGGATCAACAAGCCCTCCAGGTCATTCTGATGCACACTGGGGTTCAGGAACCACTGTGAGACAGTAACAGGGCCACAGGTTGAAAGACTTATGGGTCCTTGGATGACTGCATGAGGCAGAGACCCCTCTCCTGTCCCCTTTCCCACCTCACTGCCCCGCATCACAAGAATATTTGTATTACATTAAGCCCCGGATCTTCATGGGGCTCTCCATAGCACTTAGCCTGTCCTGACTAGTAATGACCCTCTTTCTATTATTGCTCCTGATGAATGTAGAAACGTTCTGCTTCTGTCCTCACTGCCACAAGTTCTATATGGAATGATGGAGAAGGAATAAACCAACCAGCTGATAAGCATTGTTTCCCCTCAAGTTTTGCTATTTTATCCTTCTTTGAATTTTCATATACTTTTCCATTTGCCTAAGTTTTTACCTAGTGCTCACTGAACAGAAGCCCACCCATCCCTCAAACATCTGCATATCTGCAACATATTCCAGGAGACTTTATACAATGTAGAAACCACCTTTCTACATATTCTTATAGGATTTCCTGCCCTTCAAGACCCTGAGGTTCCTTAATACGAGACAAGCTTCTCAAATACCCAGATTCTGGCATAAAATGATAGAAGATACTTCATTTGATATAGTTGAAAATTTAAAATTTTACCCCATATTTTTCTGGTTAGTTTTCTTTCCTTTGAGGGAAATGCTTTGCTTGACTCTAAAATGTATTTCTGCTGAATATATGACTTAGTTCTGTCTAATCAGAGTCTTTCCTTAACATTTTTCTAAGTGAGTTTATTGGAAAGTTTTAAATTGGTCTCAGCAATGTAAGCTGAGACCATGGAGCTGTCTGCTGTCATGTTGACTGTCATATGGGGAAAGTCTGTCTGTTGTGCGAAACACAGGGGCAAACGCTGAGAGGTAACTAGAGTTAGGTCTGAAAATATTCTAGCCCCTAGATCCAGTCATACCTGAAGTTGGATCCACATCTCTGTGGTTCGGATAATTAGGTCAATACATTTTCTTCTTTTGCTTTAGATAGAGTTAGTTTCTATTGTTGGCTTTCAAACGTTGCCTGCTGCTATGAATATAGGAATTAATTAGCTCATTCTTGAAAATGAAGGATTGTAACAGGCCTTGGGCTGAAAACAGCAGAAGAGAGACCTAGAAAAGTAGGATGAAGTGATAAGATGGATTTTTTTAAGCACAGCAGGAAGAGAGAGTGTTGAAAAATGTCAAATGAATCAAGAAAGTCATCTCAGGAAAGAGCAATGCTCCCAAGGCCTAATCCTTTATTTAGTAGCTTCATGATTTTTGCCTTTCTCTTACAGGTTTATGGTATGTTTTAAAAAAATTTAGCCTCCTTCCAAGTAAAAATGTTCACCAAAGCATGGGTTGATTTGCTAGTTTATACATATGGCTATTAGAATGTTTAAAAGGTCATTTGTGGACCTTGCAAAGTTATCATGTGTGCTACAAATGGTATGAGCATTCATACTTTGGGGAAATACCGAGATAGAGGATCAAGTCGGCTGCAGGCTGTAGGGGGTACAGGGCGGCTGGAGGAGATAGGAAATCACCTTCCTTGTTTGTGTCTTGAATTTAGCCAGCTTGGAGCAGGTCTGCTGTCTCCGGCAGGCAGCCTGAGTGAGGGCTACAGTCAGTGTGACGGGCAGGAGCCCCAGGACGGACGTAGACTTAGGATGGCTGCCGTATGGCCGCATACATTATTAAAACATTGAAATACTTTGTTGCTAGCTGGAAAACAGCCACTGTTCTGAGCCCACATCATACTCCAACCTTAGTTACCTTGGCCTTACCGTAAGACTCTTCTAGATCACCCCACGATTCAGCAAGGAAAGGGAAAATGACTGTAGCAGGGAGCCTCTGCGACCTGGCATTGACCTTGTTGCTAGCTTCCATTCTGACTGGCTGGTTGTGAAATAATCTAAAACCCCTGGAGATATGCTTCTATTTCTCTATGGGTCATACTGGGTTCCATCTGTTAGTTTATTTGTCTTTTCCTTTCCTGATTGTCACTAGTCTAAGGATTAGAACTATGTTTGTCATTTTCTCCCTTATCTAATAGGAGTGGAGTATTCAATTTGGAAAGAGGTGAGGAGATGGCTAGGGCCTAGAACCTACGTTTCTGACTGTTTGACTGCCTATTACCTGTGCTTAGAGCCCGGACTCTGGAGCTAGTAATCAAACATAAAGTATTTAATCCTTGTGTGCCTTAGTTTCTTCATTTGTTAAATAGGAGTAACAACAGGACCTGTCATGTAGTGATGATATGATAGTTAAGGAACTTGATACATATAAAGAAAGCGTTTAGAATGGTGCCTGGCATATATAGTAAGCAGTTTATTGGTTTTAGTTATGGTTACTACTGTTATTTTACATAGACATGAAAACAGTGTTACCTAAATTCACTCTATTACTATCTAGTAAAGCAGTGTCATGTAAACAATCGTACTGTTTCCGACAGGTAAGCAGGCCTTCCACATAGAGGTTCTATGGTCAGTTTTGGTTTGGAAATGCTGAATTAGACAAGATAAATAAAGTGTGCTGCTGGATACATTAATATGCTAATGCATTTCATGAAACTCCAAGACATTCTTGTAGATCAGTTTAAAAGAACCTGATTTTCAGTATCACACTTTGTTGTTGTTGAGAATACTTTTACGGAAATGCCACAGTGAGGATTTCGACCTCAATCCTATGTAAAATCCTTAGCCTTTCAACTGGACTGGATTGTAAAGAACCACAGTTTGCTTTCTAAAAAAGTACTCAGACCTAAGACGCAAAAGGGACAAGGGACCTCCTTGGCCTCTTCCCCCTAGACTCGTTCTGATGGTGAGCAGAGGCGGGGAAACAGCGGTCCTGGTTAGTTAGAGAGGCTGAAGGGAAAGGACCTCTCTCCTCTCTGCTGAGAGCCGCTCACCCAAGCCTCTGCGTCCTGCTCCAGGAGTCCTTGTCCTTCTCGACCCTTGGGCTTCCTCCTACATTTTCAGTCAATTCCAGTCCCCTCTTACCTATCACTACTTTTAGTTCCAACAGACATGTCAAAGAATGACTCGGTTAAAAGAAGCTACGTCATATAAACACAAGAAATGTGACCATTTAGCTCATATCACACCAAAGCTTCACTTGACTAACTCTGGGAAGCCATCATGGGCTTGAACTTGGCCCACCAAGCGGGCACCCTTCCTCGTGGCTGGAGTCCAGAGAAGGGGTGAAGGCTCGGCCAAGTGTGCCCTGAAACCTGAGCAGGCATTGGCGCAGTTAACTAAATTCAGTGGCTGCTTGTTGAATTAATGAAAGGATAAAGATGAAAATTTAGGTGGGACATGGGAGGCAAATGCCACATTTTCAGTGCTACTCCTAATACAGCCGACATTCCACAAATTCTATCAATACTAAAAAATTTAAAGTTACTTAATCAAATACAGCCATTTTTTTACCTTAGCTTATAGAGGCATTTTAACCAATTTATGTTTTTTTTTCCCCTTTCTTCAATCACCAGTAGTTCTGTACAGGGATCTGGCTTTCCCATTTTGTACGTGTACATAGGGGTCCTCATTTGGTTATGAAATTTGAGTTTATTGACTTGTCAGCGTCATCCTTCATTAAGTTCATGCTCCATTCCTCTTATTTCCTTATCCCTGAAGTTAATTTTATTGATGAATCATTTTGTCTTTCCATTCCAGAATTGTTTTTCCGGGCCTGGGAGTTCTGGATAATGTCCGCGGGGACCCCTGAAGGCAGAGCGCTCAGGTGTGTGGAGCAAAGAGCGCCTCTCTAAGACCTTCCCTCCTGAATGGCAGCGTGGCGGGTGAAGTCCAAACAAACCCTTCCCTGTCAGTGCTGGCAAGTCCTCCTTCCATTATCTCTGGGGATGACAGCAGAGAATTCTGAGAATTTCCTCATTTGGGCTTCTTTTAATGCAATCTTATTTTTATAGTTGGAAATTTGAAAATTTTTTTCATTTCTCTTACACTAATATTTTACCAGATTTTGGTTACTTTACTGCTATTGATTTTGATTAGGAAATAATATCCACTGTTTTTTAGTGTCCAATCTCAGATTTGTTAATTTTTTTAGTCCTGAAAAGTTTTCTTCAGTTATATCCCTGAGTATCTATCCTAATGTTTCATCCTACCCACTCCTTTAGAAATGGGTACTCGTTCTTGTTTAGATTGCGGTTCAGCTTTCCACATCTGACACTTCTCTCACATTATTGTTTCTTGTGGACTCCTGCCCAGGTTCCTGGAGTCTATGTATTGTTTCCCTGATACGGTTCCCCAGAGAAATGCCCATGCGTCTTCCTGCCGCCACCAACAACCTGAGCAGCTCTATGATTAACTTATTTGAGACTTGCCATCCCCTTTGTATCTTGTTGAGGATGTCTAATGGTTCCTGGTCAAGCATTTCCTTTGAGAGTTCACTTTCTACACTTTATTTTTCTTTCGTTGTGGGGCATCAGAGAAATGCAGTTAAAACCACAATGACATATCACCTCACACCAGTGAGGATGGCCAACATCCAAAACACAAACAGCAACAAATGTTGGTGAGGATGTGGAGAGAGGGGAACCCTCCTACACTGCTGGTGGGAATGCAAATTAGTTCAACCATTGTGGAAAGCAGTATGGAGGTTCCTCAAAACACTCAAAATAGAAATACCATTTGACCCAGGAGTTCCACTCCTAGGAATTTACCCTATGAATGCAGGAGCCCCGTTTGAAAAAGACATATGCACCCCTATGTTTATTGCAGCACTATTTACAATAGTCAAGAAATGGAAGCAACCTGAGTGTCCATCAGTAGATGAATGGATAAAGAAGATGTGGTACATATACACAATGGAATACTATTCAGCCATAAAAAGAAAACAAAGCCTACCATTTGCAACAACATGGATGGAGCCAGAGGGTATTATGCTCAGTGAAATAAGCCAGGTAGAGAAAGACAAGTATCAAATGATTTCACTCATCTGTGGAGTATAAGAACAAAGAAAAAAACTGAAGGAACAAAACAGCAGCAGACTCACAGAACCCAAGAATGGACTAATAGTTACCAAAGGGAAAGAGACTGGGGAGGATGGGTGGGACGGGAGGGAGAAGGGGAATAAGGGGCATTACAATTAGCACACATAATGCAGCGGGGGCAGGGGGGACAGGGAAAGCAGTATTTATAGAGAAGACAGGTAATGATTCTATAGCATCTTACTACGCTGATGGACAGTGACTGTAGTGGGGTATGTGGGGGGGATTTGATAATAGGGGGGTCTAGTAACCATAATGTTGTTCAAGTGATTGTACATTAACGATACCAAAAAAAACAAAGACAATTATGATAATATGCACATACAAAAAAAAAAAAAAGAAGGAGGCATTCAACAGAATGTGTTCTACGGGGCCAAGATAATGCTGCGTAGCCCTACCCTGAATCCATGAAGACAATCTCAAGGACTTGTAAGAAACACAAACAGAACATTGAACCACAGCACCTCTTGAACTTCAGAAACAAGCCTTCCAAAATCTGAATGTTTTCATTCCAGAGTACCCCACTTAGGTTCTGTTTTACATTGCGTTTTAAAAACACGTGAGCAGAATTGCTGCATAGCATGTGATGGATAGCCATTGAATACACACAAAAACAAGTCACAAGCCAATGAGAGTAGATTAGGGTGTTGGTATTTAATATGCATCAACTAATCTTCCCAAGCATGGAGAAACACTTAATGCACTTTATTCCTAAATCTTGCCTCAAAACCTATTTCTACTTGGGGACTATTTTTCTTAGCACTCACTTATTGATCGCCATCCATCCATCAGCACTCTTTTGAGTACTTAGTCTATGCCAGTGCTCATGTGAGTGGCTATGAATACAATGCAGAATAAGACTATGACAGACTCTCTTCCTGACCCTGTAAAACCTAACTGCCTTCACCTCCTCAGGCTCTCAGCTCCTCCTCAATTCAGGGAGTTCCCTTAACTCTGCCTGGCTTCCCACTCCTTGGCACTGCAGACTGGAAATTCTCCCAAGGCAGAGAGCTGGGGGATCTTAGGGCTCACTTGTTGGTCTTGCTTCTCTCAGGATCACTGCCCTTAATTACCTGATGTACAGTATCTCAAAAACTTTGTGTCATGTATTTTTTCCATTCCATGTTGGTTGTTTCAGTCCAGAAGGTAAGTCCAGATCTTGTTTCTTCATCTTAGACAGAAGCAGATGTCTACTACTGAATTTTGAGTTCTTTATGTATGCTGGACACAAGTCCTTTGTCAAATACATGATTTGCAGGTACTTTCTCCCATCCTATGGTTTGCTTTTTATTCTCTTAATGGTGTCCTTTGCAGACAAAAAGTTTTTAATTTTGATGTTCAGTTTGGTGTATATACAAGAACTCTTAACCTAACCCCAGATTATAAATTTTTTTTCCTATGCATTTGCTATTTAAAAAAAAAGTTGTAATGTAGTTGATATACAGCGTTATATTGTTTTCAGGTATACCACATAGTGATTTGACAATTATACACATTACTAAATGCTCACCATGATAAATGTAGTCACCATCTCTCATCATACAAAAGTATCACAATATTATTGACTATATTCCCTGTGCTGTACTTTCATCCACCTGACTAATTTATTTTATAACTGGAAGTTTGTACCTTTTTATCCCATCCACCTATATAGCCTATCTCCCACCACCCTCCCTATGGCAACCACCATTCTGTAATGGTGTTACAGAATGTTCTTTATTCTAATTCAATTGTGTAGGGGGAAAAACTTATGTTTTCTGGTGAATTGTGTGATACCTATCTTAAACCAGACATCCATTCTGGGCTACAGTCCTTGGGGATTTTGACACACCTGTAATTGTTCTGAGTCTCCACTGGATGTCAATACTGCTCAAGGAAAAGCAGTTCACACAGCGTATTGGGCACGCACACACACACACACACACAAATTCCATGCTTTTAGGAAGGGTTACAGTGGAATAGTTAGAAAGGAGGCTAGAAGATAAGAAATACACAAGGGGACTATCTCTCCCTCCGCCCTGTAATAAACCTCTAGGCTGGGTGGTGAGACACAGGGCTGGAATTTGTAGCCATTTTGAGCCTCCGACTTGAAAGAACTGAATTCCTCTTTCCACTGTGGCCCTTTGGTTGCTGACTTCTACAAAAATGAAACCATGTTTTTGCTTGAATTATTTGACTAATTCTCACGGAGTATTTTATTGAACTAGAATGAGAGGTCTAGTCTTTATTTCATTTCTTTTGTTTGCTTCCCAAACATGTACAAATTTCAGCAGTGATCAGGTAGAAAGGATGACTTTGTTAAGGAAATTCCCTGCTCCATTTTGGCCCATATCCAAGGGTATCACTAAACTCAAGGATATGAAAAAGGAACCAAGGAGTCAGTGACCTTCGATCAGACTTCTAGGCAGGTTTTCTTCCAGGAAAGCCCTAGTCTGTTCAAGGACTGAAACAAGATAAGAAAAATCACATTTACATAGCTTTTCTCTCCTAATAATCTGTCACAAAATTACAGTTAGAGGCTTAACCGCTTTAAGAATTGATTCTCCAGATTGTTTGGTATCCTCATTCTGAAGAGGGTGATTATAAATCTATCATTGTGTTGTATTTTTTCCACATTCTTGTCTTTCTGTAAGAAGACCAATTTTGAGAATTGGGAAAAATATAACATAACAGTGCCTTGACTATATATCCACAGGTGAGAACAAAAATATAGGACTGATTCGGTTACCTTAGGAAGAAATTATTTCTGTGCAAGTTTCATGAAACATCTTGAATGTGTTATAGGAATATATATTTAACAAGGCTGTGAGTTGACAGAACATAAAAGTAAGCTTATTCTCATCGTTGGCTGACTAGCATTGTTCTAGTATGGCTAGCAATAATAAAAATATTGATTGAATAAACATATCTACAGCAGATGGAATTTTGGAGTGAATAATTTTAAAAATGTTCTGACAAACATAGGTTAAGCTATAGGGATAGTCTGATTCAAGTAGAATTAGCTCTTAAAAGGTGCTGTTTTAATAAATAATATATATTCAGGTGTTGGTGATAGAGCAAGTCAAAGGTTTTAGGTCTTTCCAGGGACTGTGAGTTTTCCATTCTGACCTGTTTCCTGTGGGAGCTTAACTCCCCTGTGTAGCTAAACATCCAACAAACCAAATATTTGAATTGTAGAAAGTGGAATGCCATACAAATCTATGCCAATGACATCCTGTGATTCTTATATTCAGCTATATATGGTTGGTAGAGTTTAGTAGCATTCAGGTTCAATTTTCATGTGGTGACAAGATTCTGTCCCAGCATGCATAATTTTTGGGCCATTTCTCTACAATATACGTCATGTCAGATTTTTATAATCACATGGCAACTGGCTTACAGCTTTGTACTATTATTCATACCCTGGATCAGTAAAGTTTGTAAGAAATGTAAAACTTAACAATACCTTTATTTATTATATTTGCTCATGTCAAATGGAGGACCTAGATTGTCTGCTTGTCACTCATGGGTTGGATTTTCCTATAGGCTGTTGACATAAGATGCAGAAAATTGTGAAGGTATAAATCATACCCCAACATGGCTAATAGCTTTGTTCTAGATATGGTATTAGCACAAAAATAAAAGTATTGGATAGGTCTTCCATAATTTCAGAGCCACGGGTTTTCATATTCCTTTTTTTAATGGCAAATTATAATCATCGGTGTTATTTTTTTCTTTTTGACGTGATCTCGTGTTATGGTCCCATCTTTCAAATTTCCTGTTCAAGTTATTCTTTCGCTTCTCTTATCAAAGCAAAAGAATTTCAAATCTGGAAATCTGCTTAAAATGCTTTGGATGACCACTTAAATACTTCAGGGTGAAAAGCAGACATTCTACAAAGAAAGAATATTGGGAGCATTGCATTTTGAAATAAAAACAAAACAGATTCTTAAATAGCACATTGGTTCCGATGTGTCAAATTAAATAGGTGCCTCATAAGAGAGTAATTTTTTCATTTTCAATTAACCAAGTTTTAACTTGTGGGTGTAATAAATCTTTTGCTGTATCTTTTCTTTAGTTTGCCCAGTGAATAACATTTGCATTCTCTGAATTACTGTTTTGGTGTTTTATAATAAGAAATGCTTCCTAGAGAGGAAATGAATGGTGAGGAGAGAAACTGTTGCTCAATAAAAAGAATTAAATGAATGAAAAAAAAAAAGCCCAGACAAGTAAAGAACAGACATTTTCTCTAGTATCAACTGCTGCTCAATATTAATTTAACATACACTTGTTCACTGGTGGCGTTTTCTTGAGTAGCTCAAAACTATTAATTTAAAAATAAATTTCACCACCAAAATGCTTTGAGTAAAAAGTATATCTATGAAAAGAAATAGCTCCTTTTTTTTTGGTTTCAACTGTTTTGGTAGACTAGGAGGCCTAGAATTTAGGAAAGTGTGGGTTCAGGCTGTAGGAAATCACTCAATAGAACAGAGTCGCTATTCCCAGCATGTCCCTGGTGTGCCCTGGGCCCACAGCAGGTGTTCAATGCATCAGTCATGATCACTAGGTGAATGAATGAATTTTTGGACTCAGTGCATTAATATGAAGCACGACCAAGTTCTCCCAGGGTGAGAAAAGTCGGTTAAGAAGCAATCAAGGAAATGAAGCAGCAATACAAGTGCTAGAGTGCAAGTCTGTATCATCTTTATCCCCAAGCTTATGATTTATGTCGAAGCAAAGAATACAGGCCCACAATCTTTTATGTCCATTTCCAAATCCAAAAAGCTAAAAAGACTGAAAGTCTTTTCCCTAACTCACTTGCAGGTAAAACCACACTTAACCCAACAAAGCCTATTCGTGTTTATTTATCTGACTTAGTGTAAATATACACATATTTTGCTGCAGAAAGGTAGGTGTGTTTGATCACAGAGCCCTGCTTCAGTCCCCGGTGGGTGTTCACATAACATACAATATATGCACCCTGAATACCCTTTTAAAATTCATACAATTCTGAGTTCTAAAACATTTTGCCCAAGATTTGGGACAAGGGCTTGTGACTCTGTATATTGTTTGTGAATTAGTGGGAGCTTTCTGCTTATTTTCCTGCTCATCAATCTTCTCCTTTCTGATGCTCAACTTGAAACAACTTCCTTGCCCGGGAGCTTCTCTTCTGGAGGGTGAGGGCTACCCTCTCCGTTCCTTGATTCACAGTATGAATTACCGCCCCATCTTCAGCCATCAGGCACCAACCCTCACCATGGCTTGGTTCTCTAGGAGGGGTGCTGTCTGTGTCTGCTTACCCCGGGAACACGCTATGCTACGTGAGACCTAGAAGAGCACACGACATGTCAGCTGGCTCAGTGGGATGTGTCTGGGGGCACTGGAGACATCACACTGTACGTATGATCACGCATGCGGGGCAATCGCTATGGGGATTATGCACAGTTTTCTCACTGTGTTGGATCAGAAGAGAACCTATCATTTGGGCTTTATTAGTTTCAGGCATCACCCATCTGGAGATCTAAGGAAGAGAATCCACCTATGTATTTATCCTTAACCAGAGAATGGTCCTCCTGTATCATCAAAGAAAAGATTATCTGAATAAATTGAACTTTATGAAAGCTAGCTCTGATATATCTACTCCATGAGCAACAAATCTTAAGCTAGAATGGCTTCACATCTGGCTTCAAGTAACTGACTTAATTGGCCCAGATTGAGACTTAATGAGGACAGAGTGGGAGTAAAACTAAAATTAATTCTGCTCCTTATTGATAGTCTGGCTATGGAATTTATGGGAAGGATTAGGGGTGTTTAATGGTCTAAATTTACCCATGTAATCACTCCGCCAAAGTCTACTAATGGTAGAGTTCCACTGAGACTTGGCAGCGCAGAAAACTAGTATTGGAAACCTGCTGTGATAACCCAGACCAGGAGGGAGAGCTGTTGAATTGCACTTCGTGTTTCTTCTTGACCCTGGATTTTGGAAGGTCCAGAGATAAAACTAACCCTGTCTGGTCCCCTGGGGACACCTCTCCCCCAGTCACTCCCCCTTCCTCCTCTGCCCCTCCCCTTTGTCTGTCTAATCATCTGTTGTTCACTTTCACCCTCTCTCTGCCTGACTAGGTGTCTGTCGTTTATCTGCTTTTTTTCCAGTATGAGAGAAGTTGGGAAAGGCAAGAAATGGGCATTTGTCATCCTCTAGTGAGACTTAAGAAGTATTACTGAAATCATTATTTATACCATTTTTTTCTGCCTTACAAAATTAAAGCCCTCACATAGCAATGATGGCAATTCTTAAATTTCACTTTTACGGCGACTTAAACTAGAGATCCTTTAGTTTGGTGGTTGTGGAAATGAGACGTAATTAGTAAAGTACTTTGAACTCCTTGGGAGATTGCAGTTGAACTGAGGGGTGCTAATCCTTTACCACAAAATGAAGTTGCCTGTCTGTTGACCCTGGAATACCTCTTTCCAAATTACCCGGTGTTGAATTTATTTATTATCAGGGAAGGTTTTGAAAGTTTCATTTTTGAGGCACTCCTCTGGCAAATTTTCTCATCTAAATTCTTGCTTTGATATGCTGACTCATGTGACTATTATACCCACTTAGGAAACAAGAATATAAATAAAACCTCCAGGGTCTTCAGAAAAAAGAATAAACTCTTCTTTTTTAATGTTTCTGAATGTGTGTTCTGAATCGCATCGTGAAGACTCGTAAGGAAATCTTTCAACCCTTCTGAGCGTCTTGTCACCAAGAAGCGAGAAGGTGAGTTTAAAAACGGTGGCAGTGTGTCAGCAGCACCGGCCTCAGCCTCTTATGTGGCATCTCCACAGCGGGGGGTAAATCTCAGCTTCTGGCCTTGAAACAGCAGGAATAATGACACGTTTGCTCTTCCGGAAGCTGAGAATTGTGATGTCCCGTGTTCTGGCTCAGGCCCTTGGCCGTGGCTTCCCCTGTCTTTTACCCATGACCCCGGGGTGCCCTCCACTATTTCCCAAGGCTTCACCCACTCCTGGTGCTTGCAGTGACCCTGGACCAGGGGTTGCACACATGTCCCAAGCAACCAATGTAAATGAGTGAAGTGGGCCTGCGGGGGCCGAGGGGGCAGGCGGTACAGTCTGAGCAAAGAGGGAGGTTTCCACCCAGCCCTCAATCAGCGCGAGTACACGTACCATACTGGTAGATTCCATTTTTTTTATTTTCTAAAGAAACACAAAATCCAGGATATTTTTTAGTTGCAGTTTTATAATTTTGAAATTTTCCATTGTCATTATTCAAGTGTTTTGGAAAACAAAAACAACATAGCAGCCAGTTGCATCTGGCCTATGAGCTGTTGGTGTGACTTCTGCCCCAAATAGAACAAAACCAAGAAGAGACATCTTAACAGTTTCACCCCTGTACTCAGTGAATCATCGATCCCATATTTTTAGGCTTTGGCATCTTTCCTACCTATTAGGAATCACAGCAAACACCTGGAGACTCTTCTGATGCCACATGCAGAGCTGTAGCACCATGGTCTTGGTCATTCTCGAGCGCTAGTGATTATCTGTGCACTGTAGAAGAAACAGATGTTCAGTGAATGTGGTTTTATGCTCTGCAGCTAGGATCCTGCTGTAGATTCTATTAACATTGACCCTGCAACACATACTCTGCTTTGCAAGGAGACAACACCAAACGTGCTGAGCGAACCCTGGGGAACCCCCTCCAGAAGAGACCACCCAACGACAAGCTGAATTAAAGTCCCCATCGAGCAAACCATCACTCATGGGAAGGGAAAAACACTTAAGAGATGACTAAAATTTACAATGATTTTAAGCCCCTTGTCCTCTGTCTCTTTCCCCAAATTAAAGCAGTTTCATTTCAAGTGATTTTTTTTATAACTTTTCATCATAACAGAGTCTCCCACGTAGGACCTGGACATAATTATTTCAGAATACAACTGCTATTAACCCATAGTGAACTGGATCCCGTGAATTTTATGATTGTACATCTGGCTTACCTGGATCTTATAGACATAAACTGCATGTACATGATGCAAAGTAAGGGGTTTATTTATTTATTTTATTTCAGCAAATGATAACTGAGTTTTGTGCTAAATGCTAACAGATTATTCTGACAATACCTGTCATCAATACCATGAGGTCTAAGAGAGAAAAGAAAAATATCAGTAATAAACTAAATACAAGGTATTGAGTGTTATGATAATGGAATGTACTGCTCCATCACCAGCTCCCTCCACTTCTAGGCCAGTGCGTATCTATAATCTATCCACATCTCTCCATTGCCACTGTCCTGGTCTAAGACACTTTCTCTCTCCTCGCCTACGGCCAGAACCTCCTATCTGCTCCTCCCACCTCCCCTCCTGCTACCACCATCTGCATCCAATTCAAAGCAAGCAGAGCAATTAAACAACAATAATAAGGCCCTGCAGGTCCTGGCCATGCCTGCTCTCCAGCCTCATCTCATAGCACTGCCCTTCCCAGACTGAACTGCTAGTTCTCAAAAGGAGCTGAATGCTTTTGTCATTCAGAACCCTGCCCCTTGCTGTTCTCTCTACAGAGACACTCTCCCCTGGCTTCAATGACCTCCTTAGAAGGTGGTTACCCTAAGTTCTCCCCTTTAAACCCTATTTTTGTTTTGTTTTGATCTTTACTGTGATGTGTGCTATTTTTGTCTGTTCCTCCCACTAGATTTCATGAAATCCTCATCCTTGTCTTGGTCTCTGTGGCACTCTCAACATTCAGCAGAGCTCTTGGTACCCACAGTGACACATTGTCAGCAGCTGGCCCAGCAACCTGGGGAAAGACCCACTGCAGTCATTTGGACAGAAACATGGCAGGAGCTGTAAACACTGCAACAGAGGAACCTAGGACTGTCAGCAGGGGCAGTGATTATATACGATAAAATTCCAAAGCCCCATCTCCCAGAATTCTCAGAGGAAGTGATTCACAAATGGGCTACATGTAGCATCCTTAGGAATTTGGTGGAATTTTCAGAGGGAGATCCTGAGGACATACTGGGCTTCCTGTTAGAAAGGCAAGAGGGGATTCAAAACATAAGGATTTGGCATGTTGTGGTAATAGTGGTTTATTTTTATTTCTTTAAAGTACACTAATATTATCTGTGGAGGCAAAGTGTGAGTAAAACAATCATGAATAAGATTTAATAATAAAGTCCAAAAATTAAAATTTACATTAGCTGTATTCAGTTGTCTTTTTCCTTATAAAATGGTAGATGTCACAGTCATACCATCATGAATTCATTACTACCAGCCTCCACCGGGCCTTCAGTATTTCCAGCATTCTCACTACATTTCTCCAGTCAGTTTATTCCCTGGCTTCCCAACAATGACTACTTCTGACTGTCTCTCATTTCCTCAAGCCACTGACCTTGTTTATACGCTTTCCTCCTCAGTAGGTAATTCTACTCATGTTTATGTCACAAATCAAGGCCGTGATAGGGAACTCCTTCACATTCTCGACCCTGTATCTGCAAACACAAGTGACGATGTGCCTACCCTTCCTCCTCTCCTGCTACAGTTATCAAAGAGAAATGGCACCAGACACTTGATAAAAGTGCAAGGAAGACCATTCAAGACTATTGCAATAGGGGAGAGAGACCGAACTTGTCTCTGCTGAAAGATAAGCACGAGAGTTTTTAAGCACTGGGGTGAGCTCATGGAAAAGTACTGGAGCACATTAGGAGAGAGTTTGGTCAGCGTGATTAGACCATCTGGGTTTGCTGATTGACACTTATTACGGTTAGGCTCCTACTTTCCTGCAGACACTGGGAGATGGGGAGCTGTCTTTCTTGATTGCTACATTTCAAAGGGATGGTTCCCAGGTCCTTGAGAAAGACGTCTGTAGAAATTTACATTTCAAAGGGCCACAGAAAGAAAATATAATTGCAAATTTTCTGAAGTACAGCTGACCCTTGAGCAACACAGGGGTTAGGGACACTTTCCCTCCTCCCACCTCCAGCACAGTTGAAAATCCACATATAATTCTTGACTCCCCAGAAGCTTGACTACTAACCGCCTACCACTGTCTGCCTGGCTCACCATTGTATCACCAGGTAAGTACTTGGCACACAGCATTTATGAGCATTTATTCAGCAAGTACATGAATGGATTAGTAATAGCCCCATGTATTATTCTAATGCTTGTAAATTGCTTTTTGTGAATACTCAAGAGTTCTTGTTTACCTACCCAAACAAAAGTATGCTATAAAATTTGATTCACTTCCCTAAATAAAATTTTGGATTTTTCAGAATCAGGTTATATCCATGGAATCATGTTATGTATTTCAACTTTATCATGTCAGTTGGCTGGAAAAAGAACATAGAAAATTACCAATGGGGAATTGTTGAAGGTTTTTGATAAGGGACTAGGATATGACCAGATACATGGCTTAGAAGGACTTTAGAATCAGTGCAGAAATAAGATTGAATGGAATAATATCTAAGGCTAATGGAAAATTGTGAGACAACTAGAAGAGTAGTAGTGAGGCACGAGAAATAGGGGATTTATTTGAGAGATGTTGCAGAAGTGGAATTTATAGGACACGGCCCTATCAGGAGGCTGTGATGGAGAGGGAGGAATCCAGGGTGGATTAGAGAATCCTGTGAGAAGTGGGATTGGTCTTGTCTTCATTCACCCGTAGTGCATGCATATCAAAATTGCTCTAGTTTCCATTTTATAAAACAGAGACAATACCCCAATTTTCCTGACTCCTATTTTGCATTTCCTGACTCTAATTTTCCCTATTTTGAAAGTTCTTTCCAAAACCCTGGGCTGTTTGGCTGTTTCCTGATACCCCAACAAGAATCCCCTGGAATCTCCTAGAAAAGTAGTTTCTGTCTGTCAATTTGCCAATCCTGATTCAGAACTTATTGTAATTTGATTGTCCCCTGGCTAATTTTCTCTTAGAATTGTTGCTGTATGGAACCCCCACTGCTTACACTGCTTTTGTATTTCTTAACCTAGCATTTGCTCGTATCACCTCTGGCCTTGTTAAACCATTTGGACATTTAACTATCTGGCTGCTCGCATAAGAACAAGCTTACTGCCAAGTTAACTTCTTCCAACGTGCTCCTTGCCGTTCTCAGCTCTCTTCCAGCTGGCTTTTATTTATGATATCTTGGCCTGTCTTTTCTCCCAGATTCTTCTTAGAGATGAAATTCTCTAACTCAGACAGCTGGGTAAATGAAGAATCAATTTAGACAATCAATCCTCCCCCTCATTTGCCCTGTTGAATTTGTTGCTTCAGCATTTTTTTTCAGTGCTTTTGCATCATAGTAAATATTTGTTCTTTCAAAAGCAGTGTCATTTTTTATGACCTTCAAATTCATGTTGTCTCATTGGTATATAATAGCTTCTTCTAAATATGAAAAGCCTAAACTCAGTGCCTGGCTCTATCAGGATCTCTTCCAATTGATCCTGATGGGCTGGCTAGTAATTGCGAAGTTGAAGGGCAGCCACCTTCCCACTGGCCTAGCGAGCGTTTCTAGCCTTCGGGAACAGGGGGAGGGCGGCTTGTCTCCCTCCAGACTGCTCAGGGCCAGCCACTCTCATCCCTTGCTGTCTGCTCAGGGTCTTCCCTGAAGGTAAACTTACTAGACTTCATCCAAATAGTTTTGGTTTGGGGAGTTTCATCAAAATTTATAGTTAATCTGTATAAATGTATGTAACCTATAGATTTTATCTTATAAACACTTCAATGTGTATTTAATGTGGAAAATAATTTCCTTTGAATATATACATTACACTAAACTATTTGAATATGAATTTTGTATATTTACTTTTAGGAGTAAAAGTAAAAATCTCTTTTGGGAGGATAAAATTCTGGAAGGAAGAAAAATAATATTTTCAGAAGGGTAGATTGAATTATATGCCAAACGTATTCAGAGAGAACAAATTCAGTTGTTTCAAAATATCAAATATTAAAATGTAATTTTCAAATTAAAAAAATATTAACATTATCTTCTCAATTTGTATTGTTAATACTAGTGAACAGTGTCTAATGGCTCCTAAAACCAAGCTTTTCCTTTCCCTTTGAATTGTGCTTTCCAAAATCTATGTACGGTTATTTCACTCCAGTATTCTTAGGTATATTTATGTATGGAGATAAAGTCTGCATCTTTGAATGTGATATTGAATATCAGATTGCAGTATTTTATTAAGAGTGATAATTCATAGATATTTTATAGTATAAAACATTCAACTTACAGGTATGATTAGGAAAGACTCTGTAGATTTTTATCTTACAAAACAATGGAACTCAAATTGGACATCTTGACTGGATACCGCCTAAAGTAAGAATTCTTCTGGGAAGTTGGCCATTTCCAAGATGGTTACTTCATGTTTTCTATTCCTAAAATATCCTGGGGCAGTAAGACGTTGGTACTGGGGCTGACAAGCAGTCTTTTCCTCTCAGATTGTGCTACATCATTTTGTACTTCCTGCCATTACTGGGTTTTAGAAGATTAATCTGATGTATAATCCTTGAAATATAAAAATAGTCTTTATATTACAAAACAGTTCCTTTTAAATGGCACCCTTTGTGCATGGCTTCACCTCCAGCGGGGCCAGGGTCTGGTCTGTCTGTGAGAGGGCTGTGTCTGTGATCGCTCCATGGCCAGTCACCTCTGAGAGACTGCTGCCACAAATCAGAACAGAGAAGCCCCGGCCTTCCTCTGATGTCCACTGCACACACAGGGCAGCCTTTGTTCAAGGAACCGGGAGTCCTCAGAGACTTTGTCTTTATACAGTGGGATAATCCACACAGGTCCCTATAATGTGGAGCTAAGGTAAGTCTGTCCTTGTGCACAGAAAAAGTGCTGGAACCTCAGTGCCTTGCCCAACTCCAGCTCCTAAAAGCCCCCCGAGCCTTGTATCCAGTCATTGAATAAGTCCACTCATTGAGCCTCTATCAGAATCATCCACTTGTCTCCATGCCTACTGCACCATCCCAGCTCTGGTCACTATTTTCTCTTGCCTGTACCACTGCTTGAGCTCCCTGCCATTACCTGTCCTTCAGTCTCACTGCCCAGAAGTCTACTGTGCTTATTTCAACTGTTGCTAAATACAAAATACTCCAAATGCTTCCTTTTGCCAAAAGGATAAAGTCCAAACTCCTCCATACGGCATGCTGTTCACCCTCTCTACCTTCAGCTCTCACTGTCACGTTTCCAGCTGCTTTGTATTTCTTTGTGCTGTTTCTTGATCTTAAGCGTCTGCATCTGCTGCCCTGGACCTGGAACCCTGCTCTCCCTCGGCTTCCTCCGTGGTCTTCCCTTCATCTTCCCTGACACACCATCCTGCCTGCCCAGCTGAACTCATCGTTGAGATATAAACCTTAGTGTACTAGACTCTGAAGAGCTCTGACTCCCAAAACCGAGTTAGGTTCCACGCTTGCGTGCTCCCGTAAGACCTGACACTGTGTGTAATGGCCCACTTACTTGTTACCTTCCCACCTAGACCGTACGTTCCCTGAAGACAAGCCCCGTGAGGTGCTCATGGCTCCATCAGGACCTGTGACTTTGATGGGCACATAACAGGCGGTTGCTTTATATCTGTTAAATGAATATTACCTTGTGTCTGCTTACTCCTTACTCCTGATTTCATTCCTACATTTCCTTGCCTTCTGGACGTTTGGGCCTCTCTCCTGCATGATATCTGTGATTGCCCCCATCAAATCTGACATCCAGTTTGGCATTTAAAATTTTGATCTTGTTTGTTATTGTCTTTTGGATGTTTCGGCCCTCTGGCCCTCTCTGTTTTGACGGCTTTGGAAAACTACCCCGACTCTGACGTTGCCTATGCAGCCGATGTCCTTCCTGAGCCTGCATCTGTTTGGAGGAGGGGGAGGTGGAAGTTAGATATTTGTTCCCAATTACCTGTTATCACAGTGTCACTACGCAGAGGTATGACCTTTGACCTTCATTTTGACAGCCGGAGAACTACTCTGGAGCCGGTAACGGCCATCTAAATTCATCACAGTGCATCACACTTTCCTTACTGGGGGACTGAGCGGTGCCTTTGCTAAGATCGTCTTGCCTTCTGTTCTTTCCACCCATTCACTGCAGGCATCAAGCCTCTAATTAGCTCCTTACTCTAAGCGTTTCGCTAGCCCTTTTCTTTTTCTGAGGCAGATTCCTGCAAGTCATAGCAAGACTTGGAGGAAACTCCTTAATTATTGCTTCCTCAGCAATCTCTGTCTTCTGTTTTCCTACTTCCAAGCTTTAACTCAAAGGATAAGAGGCAAAAATGTTCCCCAAATCTGTTCCAAACCTCCAAGATTTTCCTCAAAAGAAAAGAAAGTGACTCAGTCACTCTCTTGGTTCTATTTTCTCCTCTTCTCTGCTTCCTGTTCTTTCAGGATTTTTCTTTTCTCAAGAGTAACTTTGTTCATCTTTCATAAATCTGTTGTGCATTTGTATACTTCCTTGGAGAAATGTCTGTTCAGGACCTTTGTCCATTTTTAAAATGAGGTTATTTGATTTTTTGCTAGTGAGTTGATGGAGTTCCTTATATATTTTGGATATTGACCCTTTATCAGATACATAGTTTGCAATTCTTTTCTCCCATTTTGTAGATTGCTTTTCACTCTGTTAATCATTTCCTTTTCCTGTGCAGAGACTTTTGAGCTTGATATAGTCCCACTTGTGTATTTTTGCTTTTGTTATTCTGTGTTTTTGGTGCCATGTCCAGGAAATCATTGCCAAGACTGATGTCATGAAGGTTTACCCCTATGTTTCTTTCTAGGACTTTTCAGTTTCACACCTTACATTTAAGTCTTTAAGCCATTCTGAGTTGATTTTTGTGAATTCCCAATAAATTAAAAATAAAAAGATCATACAGTCCAGCAATCTCACTTCTGGGTATTTGTCCAAAACAATTCAAATCAGATTCTTGAAGAGATAGTGCAGCATTATTCACAACAGCCAAGATGTGGAAATAACCTAAAAGTCCACTGATGGATGAATGGATTAAGAAAATATGGTATATCTAGACAATGGAATATTATTCAGCCTTACAAAAGGAAATCCTTCCATATGCAACAACAAGGATAAAACTTGAGGGCATTATGCTAAGTGAAGTAAGACAGTCACAGAAAGACAAATGCTACATGATTCCACTTTTGTGAGGTAGATAAAATAGTTAAACTCATAGAAATAGAGAGTAGAATCATGGTTGCTGGCATCTGGAAGGAGGGAAGTAGGGACTTGCTATTTAATGGGTATAAAATTTCAGTTAGTCAAGATGAATAAGTTCTAGAGATCAGCTGTGTAACATTGTGCCTAGAGTTAACCATTCTGTAGTGTTCACATAAAACTGGTTAAGAGGACAGATCTTATTTTTAGTGTTTTTAGCACAATAATAAGAAAAGAGTGACTTTGTTAGCTGCGAGTTGAGCTTCTTGTGGAGTCAGGGACTCCTAGCAATTTGCAGCACTTTATAAACTTTTACAAATTCCTGCTTAAGAGCCTTTGAGTTTTCCTCTTGAAAACTAAAGGGCTCAAATAGCAACTAACCTTGCAATAGCCTCACCTCTGTACATCCCTCAGAGATATCCCCAAATATATATATTTTTTAATTTATGGAAAGTATTTGCTCATTTGTGGCATTAATTGATGTTTTCCTGGTGGTCAGGAACAGAGCATGAATTTTCATTTCTAAATATCCATGAATGTCTTTCAGAGTCCTGTAAAAGAAAAGTTATAGATGGTCCTCCAGTGAAAATGGTAATTTTTAATAACAGTAAGTTCACTGGCCCACAAAGTAATGGATGACAGCAATGGAAATGGCTTCTCTTGGCCAAAGCAGCCTTGTGGTTAGCAGGAAGAAAATGACCCCTGATCTAGAATGATGCTGTCTAATAGAAATAATGCAATCCATGTATGTAATCTTAAAGTTTCTAGTAGCCATTAAAAAAGTAAAAATAAATGGTGAAATTAATTTTAATAATATATTTTCTGTAGCCAAATATATCCCAAATATTATCATTTTAACAGGCTATAAATCAAATGTTATAAATGAGGGGCTTTTTTTCAGTACTAAATCTTTGACATTCTTTGTGTATTTCATGTTTACAGCCCATTTCAATTCTGACTAGCCACATTTCAGTGGTCATAGCCCATGTGACTACTGGCTATCACATTGGATAACTAGGTGTTACTGCTTTGGACAAGTTATCTAGATCTACTTAAGATCTAGAGCCTGAAGAAGGTGGTCATCACAGGTAATATTAGTGGATGTAAGATGAAAACTGAGGAGCAGATGTCCCCCACTATGTCCCTTACCATGACACTCATAATGTCTTCCAGGAAGAATTAAGTTTGGCACTCTTAATAACGCAGAGATTAAGTTTTTTTCACTTCACAGGATGGGGCCCTAAAGTACAAATTAAGTTTGGTTGTGGATGAATTAGAAATTTGTGTTTCTGGCACTCTTCAGTTTGTGGTCTGAATTCCATGCCTGTTACAGGAAGCTCACAAAGTAGATGAGATGATTAAACGGAGAAAAATTATAGAAGACCATGGTACAATGTGTGGCCCATTGGAGACGCTCAGGACTTACCCCCTTTCACAGTACAAATCCAGGGAGGCCAAGGCCAGAGGTTTTGTATCTCTTATGATGAATAAACTTTTGAAGATGGATGTCTGAAGGCTTCAGGATGTGCTCATTAGATAAGAAAGTATACATGAATAAGTGCCACTTATTTCACTAAAAGATGACTAAGTTTTATCATATGACATTCTCAAAGACTGTAACGTCCACAGTCTTCTAACGATG
This sequence comes from Phataginus tricuspis, assembly GCA_029783875.1. Classification (NCBI taxonomy): domain Eukaryota; kingdom Metazoa; phylum Chordata; class Mammalia; order Pholidota; family Manidae; genus Phataginus; species Phataginus tricuspis. The sequence continues at coordinate 1,161,169 of JAQQAC010008719.1, read as the reverse complement.
AAGCCCATCAGGGCTTGGAATTGGAAACACATGTATGCTAAGGAGTGTGTTAAGTAGAGGTATATACATTGGTCTATTCATTTGTAAATAGACTAAACAAAATGCTGAAAAAAAATATACAGAGAAAAGTGTTTAAGTTGTTTTTAAAGTGGGAAAAGCATCCTGACCACAGGAAACATCTAAGATTAAGGGGTTTAAAAAAATTTTTTTAAACATTTTTTGAGACACATATTGATTTTGTTGTTGTTTAAATAAAGCATCCTGCCGTTTTGTCAACTCTGTTCAGGCCTAACCAGTAAGAAATTAACATCAGAGGCAGAGGCTACAAAGAAATTTCATGTAGCTGATGTTGACTATATATGTGAGAAGCTGGGTGAAAGAACACAGTTACCCAAGATTATGGTCGAGACACACCATGGAGATACCTCATGAAGAAAAGTATGACTATTTTGGAGGAAAGATTAAGATCTTTCTTTGTGGAATATTGTATGGCAATGAAATCTGGGTAACTAGTGTCTGAAGACAGCACCATAGTTAGGATATTATTATTATAACAAAGACCCCAAATAGCAGTGGTATAAACAACATAAACATTTATTTCTCTTCCATGGAACCACGTAAGTGGAAGCAGCCAGAATGCATGCACATAGTGGCTCCTCAATGTCGAATCTCTGTGTCCTCCTAGCTTACGGCCAGTATGGCCCTTTGGCTGAGGCAAGAATGGCCCTACCCTCAGCCCTGTCTTTGAGGGTCCTACACCCAAATCCAGTAAAATGGCAGAGGAGGGACAGGATATTCGCAGTAAACATTTTCAATTAAGGCAAGGGAGAATGGGAAACCATTCCTGGAGAGCAGTCACTGGCTTTCAGCCACGACCAGACCAAGGTGGACACCGCGGACCTCCTTGTTCGGCGGCTGCGCGGTCCTTGGTCGGTTCATCTGGAGACCCCTGGTTCTGCCCTCGGAGGAAGTTCTTTCTCCACTGTTCTCTGTGGTCCCTGAGTTTGCCTTTTGGGACATTCTTCCTTGTCCATCACCCTCCATAGTAAATTTAGGTGAGCTCTTGGGAGTATAAACATGGGGGATGCTTGAACTTAATGGCCTTTTTCAGGCTACAAGTGTGGTTTCTTAAGCAACAGATTTTTTTCTCAAAATATTAGTAGGCTTATAGCCCTTGCTTTAAGCTGGTTTCATAAATAAGTAGCCAAAGATATTCTCTAGTCACTCTTCTCACATCTGAAGACTTTTTATTAATAGGACCTGTGCCTTTTCCTGTTCTCCCTGTGTTACTACTGGCCTCCTGGAGGCCACACGGCGCAGCAGGGTTGATTGGGAAGCTATGACATAAATCTGACCATTGCTTGTGGACTGGACTGACTTACAGGGAGATGCTTGAGAGAGGCCTGGGGACACAGTCTTAGATCCAGCTAAGTCTTCATCTTTAGAGCCACTTCTTAGCCCTGTTTCAGTTTTGTATACAGAAGTCATTAACTTTTTCAGTGACACACACGTCTAAATTACTGGACTCTATGTCTACTTAGACTGAGGGTTACCTGCAGAGAAAATCTTCCTTAAATGTATTCCCTTCAATCTATCCTCACAAATGTTCTAGTTCTAGCTTTAGTTCCTCTTTCTTCTAGGTCCTTCCTAAAAGTCTCCAAAGGCAACCAATATACACCAGTGTTCTGAATTTTTCAATAAGTTGCTAGACTCATAGGCCATATTTCTACATGTTCTGCCTTCCAAGGCACCTTAGGTGACAGTTTTCATAAACGAATTTCTGAAAAATAATGACTCACCAACCTTCTACCTTCTAATATCTGTGTCCCTTCCACTTGCTGCTTGACACTTAAGCAAGTGCCACAGATATTAGATTCTTTTGTGACAACCACAATTCTAGTATCAAATTCTAAGTTAATTAGGCTATAGATACAGTTATTGTTATAGAGCTCCCAAATAACAGTAGCTTAAATAAGATCAAGTCTCCCACAGCAGCCCAGGTGAGAACAGTCCAGAGCAGGGAAGACAGCTCTGTGACAACTTCTACTTTGTGGTTTGAGATGACTTCTTCAACTCTGGTCATCACACCCACATTGTAGCCTCTTGGAAGGGGGAACTAAGATGGGGAAGGGACATGCCTTCCTCTTAATGCATGACTTGAGAATTTTGCATCGCATTAGCCAGGACTTTATCATATGACTACATCTCACCCCAGGCAGGCTGGGAAATAAGTTCTTTAGCTGGGCAGCTACAGTCCTATCTTAAAATATTGGTACAGTAGAAAAAAGGAGTGCACAGATATGGGAAACCACAGTAGTATATGCCAGAGTGAGCAACTGTAGGCACAGATGGGCAACAGCAAGAAAGAACATTGCCATCCATCTGCTTTACAGACACTGAGTCACTTTCATAATCACTTAGTAACAGTTCCCTTCTTAGGAACTTAGTAGCCACGCCTGAACTTAAAGGGTGCTCGTGGATTCCAAAGCAGCAGAGCATTTTTGGAGAACTTCAGTTTTGTTTGGCAAAGCAATTGGCTAACCAGAAAGATCAGCATGTATTTCTTGGTCTTGAAGATTTTATAACATTTCTGTAGACTGCAAAACTAATAGGACGACTGTGAACAGAATACTGGAAACTACAGAAACCAAGGAATGTCTCCCAAATAAGCATTAACTTTTTAATTTTCCTTTCTAGACTTGCTTTCTAGAAAGAGCCCTCTTCTTGTCTTTGCTTTCTACAATGGTACTTCACTGAACCCACACAGATAGAAAGGACAGAGTTCTAAATTTAAATTCAGATCCCATTGACTGCAGTCAGGCTACAGTGTAATTCTCCCCCCGGCTTGCGCCACTGGACACGGTAACGAGGGCATAATTAGGACTCCTGACTATTTTGCAGACTCTCTCAAGTTTTCACACTGTGGATTAAGCAATAGTGTTCAAACACCGGAGGTTATTAATATCACTATGAATAAAATCAGGCCTGACTGTTGACCCAGTTTGAATACAAAGTAGGTGTAAGTGCACAGTCCTTGGGTCAGACACACTGCGGTTCAGACTGGGCTCTGGGATATGAAATTCACTTATATATGGGGGAGGAGGCTTTAGTTTTCTTACCTCTTGAAATTTCATGATCTTATCTTCAACTATCAGTTATTAATATAGAGAGAGAGCTCTAGTATATATACTCTGTTCTTTTTCCTAAGCCTATTTTCCCTAATCATTCGGATGTTGGGGATAATAATTAAACTTACTAGGTCTGTGGGCGGTTAAATGATACGACAGGTAAAATTGCATAGGACAGTGCCTACTGCTCAAATATAGCCATTATTATTGTGCTCATATGGAATGAACAAGTCTGTAAAATATTATCTGTAATATACTTCATAAAAAATGGTACAGGTGTGTGTGAGTGTATATGTGCAGTGTGACAATAAAAGTTGTTCAAATTAACACAGAGGCACACCAAAATGTTTTCCTCTATGAAGTACTTATGATTGAGAAATAGTACTCTGTCCAGACTAAAGTTTCACTCATCTCTTACAAAATACTTTAAGAACAGTAGGTAGGCAGTTGATAAAAATGTTTGGTATTTGTTAAAGTAAATTTACTAATGTGCAGACTTTTCTTTTTGGTATCATTAATGTACAATTACATGAGCAACATTATGGTTAGTAGACCATTATCAAGTCCCCCCACATATCCCATTACAGTCACTGTCCATCAGCGTAGTGAGATGCTATAGAATCACTACTTGTCTTCTCTGTGTTATACTGCCTTCCCCGTGCCCCCCCACACATTATGTGTGCTAATCGTAAAGCCCCTTTTCCCCCCTTATCCCTCCCTTCCCACCCATCCTCCCCAGTCCCTCTCCCTTTGGTAACTGTTAGTCCATTCTTGGGTTCTGTGAGTCTGCTGCTGTTTTGTTCCTTCAGTTTTTTCTTTGTTCTTATACTCCACATATGAGTGAAATCATTTGATACTTGTCTTTCTCCATCTGGCTTATTTCACTGAGCATAATACCCTCTAGCTCCATCCATGTTGTTGCAAATGGTAGGATTTGTTTTCTTTTTATGGCTGAATAATATTCCATTGTGTATATGTACCACATCTTCTTTATCCATTCATCTACTGATGGACACTCAGGTTGCTTCCATTTCTTGGCTATTGTAAATAGTGCTGCAATAAGCATAGGGGTGCATATGTCTTTTTCAAACTGGGCTGCTGCATTCTTAGGGTAAATTCCTACGAGTGGAATTCCTGGGTCAAATGGTATTTCTATTTTTGGTTTTTTGAAGAACCTCCATTCTGCTTTCTACCATGGTTGAACTAATTTGCATTCCCACCAGTAGTGTAGGAGGGCTCCCCTTTCTCCACATCCTCGCCAACATTTGTTATTGTTTGTCTTATGGATATTGGCCATCCTCACTGGTGTGAGGTGATATCTCATTGTGGTTGTAATTTGCATTTCTCTGATGATTAGCAATGTGGATCATCTTTTCATGTGCCTGTTGGCCATCTGAATTTCTTTTTTGGAGAAGTGTCTGTCCAGCTCCTCTGCCCATTTTTTAATTGACTTATTTGCTTTTTGTTTGTTGAGGTGTGTGAGCTCTTTATATATTTTGGTTGTCAACCCTTTATTGGATATGTCATTTATGAATATATTCTCCCATACTGTAGGATGCTTTTTTGTTCTATTGATGGTATCCTTTGCTGTACAGAAGCTTTTTAGTTTGATATAGTCCCACTTGTTCATTTTTGCTTTTGTTTCCCTTGCCTGGGGAGATATGTTCATGAAGAAGTTGCTCATGTTTATGTCCAAGAGATTTTTGCCTATGTTTTTTTCTAAGAGTTTTATGCTTTCATGACTTACATTCAGGTCTTTGATCCATTTTGAGTTTACTTTTGTGTATGGGGCTAGACAGTAGTCCAGTTTCATTCTCTTACATGTAGCTGTCCAGTTTTGCCAACACCAGCTGTTGAAGAGGCTCTCATTTCCCCATTGTATATCCATGGCTCCTTTATCATATATTAATTGACCATATGTGTTTGGGTTAATATCTGGACTTTCTATTCTGTTCCACTGGTCTATGGGTCTGTTCTTGTACCAGTACCAAATTGTCTTGATTACTGTGGCTTTGCAGTAGAGCTAGAAGTTGGGAAGCGAGATCCCCCCCTGCTTTATTCTTCCTTCTCAGGATAGATTTGGCTATTCGGGGTCTTTTGTGGTTCCATATGAATTTTAGAACTATTTGTGCCAGTTTGTTGAAGAATGCTGTTGGTATTTTCATAGGGATTGCATTGAATATGTATATTGCTTTAGGCAGGATTGCCATTTTGACAATATTAATTCTTCCTACCCAAGAGCATTGGATGAATTTCCACTTGTTAGTGTCTTCTTTAATTTCTCTTAAGTGTGTCTTGTTGTTTTCAGGGTATAGGTCTTTTACTTCCTTGGTTAGGTTTATTCCTAGGTATTTTATTCTTTTTGATGTAATTGTGAATCTATGTATTAATTTTGTATCCTGCCACTTTGCTGAATTCAGATATTCTAATAGTTTTGGAGTGGAGTCTTTACAGGTTTTTATGTACAATATCATGTCATCTGCAAATAGTGACAGTTTGACTTCTTCCTTACCAATCTGGATGCCTTTTATTTCTTTGTTTTGTCTGATTGCCATGGCTAGGACCTCCAGTACTATGTTGAATAACAGTGGAGAGAGTGGACATCCCTGTCTTGTTCCTGATCTTAGGTGAAAAGCTTTCAGCTTCTTGCTGTTAAGTATGATGTTAGCTGTGGGTTTGTCACATCTGGCCTTTATTATGTTGAGGTACTTGCCCTCTATACCCATTTTTTTGAGAGTTTTATCATGAATGGATGTTGAATTTTATCGAATGCTTTTTCAGCATCTATGGAGATGATCATGTGGTTTTTGTCCTTCTTTTTGTTGATGTGGTGGATGATGTTGACGGTTTTCAAATGTACCATCCTTGCATCCCTGGGATGAATCCCACTTGATCATGGTGTATGATCCTCTTGATGTATTTTTAAATTCAGTTTGCTAATATTTTGTTTAGTATTTTTGCATCTGTGTTCATCAGGGATATTGGTCTGTAATTTTCTTTTTTTGTGGGATCTTTGCCCGGTTTTGGTATTAGAGTGATGCTGGCTTCATAGCATGAGTTTGGAAGTATTCCCTCCTCTTCTATTTTTTGGAAAACTTTAAGGAGATTGGGTATTAGGTTTTCTTTAAATGTCTTATAAAATTCAGCAGTGAATCCATCTGGCCTGGCAGTTTTGTTCTTGGGTAGTTTTTTGATTACTGATTCAATTTTGTTACTGGTAATTGGTCTGTTTAGATTTTCTGTTTCTTCCCTGGTCAGTCTTGGAAGGTTATATTTATCTAGAAAGTTTTCCATTTCTTCTAGATTATCCAGCTTGTTAGGATATAGATTTTCAAAGCATTCTCTAATAATTCTTTGTATTTCTATGGTGTTCATCATGATTTTTTTCCTTCTCATTTCTGATTCTGTTTATGTGTGTAGATTCTCTTTTTCTCTTAATAAGTCTGGCTAGGGGTTTATCTATTTTGTTTATTTTCTCAAAGAACCAGCTCTTGGTTTCATTGACTTTTTTCCTATTGTTTTATTCTTCTCAATTTTATTTATTTATTCTCTGATCTGTATTATGTCCCTCCTTCTGCTCACCTTGGGCCTCATTTGTTCTTCTTTTTCCAGTTTCAATAATTGTGACTCTTGACTAATTATTTGGGATTGTTCTTCCTTCTTTAAATAGGCCTGGATTGCAATATACTTTCCTCTTAGAAGTGCCTTTGCTAAATCCCACAGAAGTTGGGGCTTTGTGCTGTTGTTGTCATTTCTCTCCATATGTTGCTTGATCTCTGTTTTAATTTGGTCATTGATCCATTGATTATTTAGGAGCATGTGGTTAAGCCTCCATGTGTTTGTGAGCCGTTTTGTTTTTTTGTACAATTTATTTCTAGTTTTATACCTTTGTGATCTGGGAAGTTGGTTGGTAGAATTTCAATATTTTTGAATTACTGAGGCTCTTTTTGTGGCCTAGTATGTGGTCTATTCTGGAAAATGTTCCATGTGCACTTGAGGAGAATGTGTATCCTGCTGCTTTTGGGTGCAGAGTTCTGTAGATGTCTGTTAGGTCCATATGTTCTAAGGTGTTGTTCAGTGCCTCTGTGTCCTTACTTATTTTCTGTCTGGTTGATCTGTCCTTTGGAGTGAGTTGTGTGTAGAAGTCTCCTAGAATGAATGCATTGCATTCTATTTCCTCCTTTAATTCTGTTAATATTTGTTTCACATATGTTGGTGCTCCTGTGTTGGGTGCATATATATTTATAATGGTTATATCCTTTTGTTGGACTGTCCCCTCTATCATTATGTAATGTCCTTCTTTATCTCTTGTTATTTTCTTTGTTTTGAAGTCTGTTTTGTCTGATACAAGTACTGCAACTTCTGCTTTTTTCTCCCTATTGTTTGCATGAAGTACCTTTTTCCATCCCTTCATTTTTAGTCTGTGTATATCTTTGGGTTTGAGGTGAGTCTCTTGTAGGCAGCATATAGATGGGTCTTGTTTTTTTTATCCATTCTATTACTCTGTGTCTTTTGATTGATACATCCAGTCCATTTACATTTAGGGTGATTATCGATAGTTATGTACTTATTGCCATTGTAGGCTTTGGATTCATGGTTCAGGGGTAGCTTCTTTACTATCTAACCATCTAACTTTAACTCACTTATTACGCTATTATAAACAGAGTCTGATGATTCTTTATATCTCTCTCTTCTTATTCTTCCTCCTTTACTCTTTATATGTTAGGTGTTTTATTCTGTACTCTTTTGTTCTTCCCTTGACTAGTTTTTTGGATAGTTGATTTTATTTTTTGCCTTTAGTTAGTGTTTAGTTGGTCTGCTTATTTTGCTATAAATTTATTTTCTCTGGTGAAATCTATTTAGCCTTAGGAGTACTTCCATCTAGAGCAGTCCCTTTAACATACCCTGTAGAGGTGGTTTGTGGGAGGCAAATTCCCTCAACTTTTGCTTATCTGGAAATTGTTTAATCCCTCTTTCAAATTTAAATGATAATCGTGCTGGATACAGTATTCTTGGTTCAAGACCCTTCTGTTTCATTGCATTAAATATACCATGCTATTCTCTTCTGGCCTGTAAGGTTTCTGTTGAGAAGTCTGATGATAGCCTGATGGGTTTTCCTTTGTAGGTGATCTTTTTTCTCTCTCTGGCTGCTTTTAATACTCTGTCCTTATCTTTTATCTTTGCCATCTTAATTATTATATGTCTTGGTGTTGTCCTCCTTGGGTCCCTTGTGTTGGGAGATCTGTGGGTTTCCATAGTCTGAGAGACTATTTCCTTCCCCTTTGGGAAGTTTTCAGAAATTATTTCTTCAAAGACACTTTCTATGCCTTTTTCTCTCTTCTTCTTCTTCTGGTATTCCTATTATGCAAATATTGTTCCATTTGGATTGGTCACACAGTTCTCTTAATATTCTTTCATTCCTAGAGATCCTTTTATCTCTCTGTGCCTCAGCTTCTCTGTATTCGTGTTCTCTGATTTCTATTCCATTAACAGTCTCTTACACCTAATCCAGTCGGCTCTTAAGTCCTTCCATTGATTGTTTCATTTCTGTTATCTCCCTCCTGACTTCATCCCTTAGCTCTTGCATATTTCTTTGCAGCTCTGTCAGCATGGCTATGACTTTTATTTTGAATTATTTTTCAGGAAGATTGGTTATATCTATCTCACCAGGCCCTCTCTCTGGCGTTTGAGTAATTTTGGACTGGACCAGGTTCTTCTGCCTTTTCATGACAATAGAAGTGATTGCAGCAAGTGGTGCATGTGTCAGCTGGGAGAACAAAGTCCCTTCCTGCTTGTTGGTCGCGTTGCCCTTCTCCGCTGCCTGTGCCAGTTACCTGCACACTGGGAGGCAGTCTCTGGGATAATCCCCTGAGCTGCCATGGGTGGGGAGGCCCTCAGGATGGCCTAGGGTACTGCCAGGGGTTGCAGGCGCACAGTGTGTGTTCTCCTGCGAGAATGGTGCCCCTTCGTGCCTTCTGGACTTTGTGCTGGCTTCCTCTGTCTGTGCCGGGCAGCTGCGTGCAGGGGGCAGCCTCTGGGCCTAGCCAGGTTAGCTGCGCGCTGGGAGGAGACTCTGTGTGGTTGCTGTGGGTGGGGCTGCTCCCCAGCTGGTCCGCAGCAATGGCAGGTCAGCGGTTTGCTTTCAGCTGCATTGCCATCCAGGGGGTTAGGGCGCCTATAGTTACTTAATATTGCCAGCCTGCTGGGCTGAGTGCGCTGGGACAATTTTGTCCACCTGTAAAACCCTTGTCCCTTTAAGACTTTTAAAGTGCCTGCTTTTCTTTTGTCCCAGGGGAGCCAGCTGTGGGGTCCTGCTCGCAGTCTCTGTCTCACATTTTACTTTTCCATTTCTCTAATCTCCAGTACACCATGTGATGTGTGTCTGTGCTCCCGGTGCAGATCACCAGGGCTGGTTACTTAGCAGTCCTGTGCTTCCACTCCCTCCCCACTCTGATTCTTTTCCTCCCACCAGTGAGCTGGGGCAGGGGGAGTGCTCGGGTCCCGCCGGGTCGTGGCTTTGTATCTTACCCTTTTCGTGAGATGCTGAATTCTCGCAGATGTAGCTGTAGCCTGACTGTTGTACCGTATCTTCTGGTCTGTCTTTTAGGAATAGTTGTATTTGCTGTATTTTCAAAATATGTATGGTTTTGGGAGGAGATTTCTGCCACCCTAGTCATGCCATCTTGAGCGTCCACGCCCCAGACTTTTTAACATCTATTTTAAGAGTCTCCTATTAGTATGTTAACATATTAATACATTAATATTAACACCATTAGTACCCATATGCTAGCCATCCTTAAATACATGCCATATATTATCTCATTTAATCTTCACAATTACACTTGATGGTAGGCCTTATCTCTATTTTATAGATAACACTGGCACCCAGGGAGGTTGGCTGACTGATTCAGACGCATATGGCAAGTAGCTGGGAGATAAATGCAAGAATGGAATTCAGGTCAGGTGGCTCTAGAGTCTATTCTTTTAACCAAAATATTGTACAAAAAAATTAAAATGTATGTGTGAAAATAGCAGAATGACTATTTAATAACAGTTATTTGCACCAATAACATGGTCTTTGAACATTATCCTCTAGGCCAGCCTAAGAGCAGGTATCTATGGTCCTGTTCTCTCAAACAAGCCAGGCATGTAGAAATATAGAATGCACCTGCCATAGGAAATGTCAATTAAAACTGTCAAGTGTGTCTTACTGACATTTTTTGGCTCCATGTTGTATTTTCAGTTTCCTTTGAATATAAGAGTCAGGGAACAAGAGAAGATAAAGGAGACTCAGAGAAAGAAAGAATTCAGGTACCCACCATTCTTTTATTCCCAGCACCAATCTTCAAAAGAAAAATGCTTTCAGTTCACTGTTCTTTGACTAACATATGCAGAGAGATGATCAGTCATCGGAATGATCAAATAATCCCGGAGAGATGCCGTGAACAACAGAAAGGCAGCTACAGCATCTCAGCAGACCAATGTCATTACAAAGGAAATCTGTAGTTCACATTTTCAGCTGCAGCTTAGAAAGACGATCATAAAAGTTGTATGAGACTCTTTAGAAGAAAACTTCTCTTTAGAAAGTAATGAGACAGTTTAAAATGCTCAGAAATGGTGGCCTGTCTAGAGTCACTGTTGTAGCAGTGTCTTAGTTTTCTGCTGCTGCAAAACAAATTGCCAGAAACTGAGCAGTCTAGGCTAACGCACACTGATCATCTCCTAGCTTCCCCAGGTTGGACATCCGCGTACCACGCAGCTGGGTCCTCTGTTCGGTGCCTCAGTTTGCAGTCAAGGTGTTGCCCGGAGTGGCATCTCATCTGAGACTCGGGATCCTTTTCCAAGCTCCTATCATTTTTGGTCGAATTCAGTTCCTTGCCATTGTAGGACTGAGGCTCTCATCTTTTAGAGGCCATTCGATGTAAAAGTCTAAAAAATGTAAACTACTTTCTAGTGACCAAAAGCAAATCAGTAACTACCCAGGAAAGGAAGCAAAGTAGGAAAGGCTGGACTCGAGCCAGAGAACATTACAGGGATCATGGATTTGTTCCTTATCTTGACTGTGGTGACGGCTTCACAGGTATATAGGTATGTTAAAATTCATCAAATTGTGTACTTTAAATATGTGAACTTTATCATACATGAACTGTAGCTCAACAGCTTTTAAACAGCGAATATAATGGAAGAGTGACCAATGTACAAAGAATGCTGAAGCCTCCTGTGTTGAAGAACAACCACACCCTTAGATTTTTGCAGTGGAAACAGACTACCATGAGACAGACTTTTGCCTGGCCATGTCGGCTAAGACTTAATTATTTAGCATTTATTGACGGAGCACCTATTACATGCCTTGCACTGTGTTAGACACTTTGTATATGTTATCTAATAAGATTGTCGTAACAACAGTAATACAGCAACTTTGGAGGGCTCAGGTTACTTATTCCATAAAATAAGTGCTTTGAGACACTATACACAAAAACATTAACAACCTTTTGCCCCATATAGATTTCAATAGTGTTCTGAGAGATGCCACAACACAGTAGGGGGCTCTGGTTTATAGAATACTACCAAATAAAACTAGCTGGCCAGTGTTTCAAATCTTCCTTCATAGGATAAATCTTGGAGTTTCTCTGATTCAGAAAGCACAAAATTTAAGGAAGAGTAAGGGAGAAATTTTTCTTTCTCCTTATATTTAATTCCATGAACAAAAAAATCTTCAGCCTGTGGAAGGTACTTTATGAAATGTATGAATTAGCCTAATGCTTTGCCACCACTGTTGATTAGTTCAGTGGATGGTAAGGTTAGCCATCTTCCCTGGAAAGGGAAACCATCTTGAGATTGAAGTATGGGAAGATGTTAATATCTGAGATAAGGTGGACCCCGATCAGTGAACTCCCACACGAGTAAATGAGATTTTTGAATAGGGAGCGACATTAGAGTCAGATCAGCATTTTCAAAACACAGCTGTAATGTGAGAATGGAATGGTTGAGAGGAGAGGGTAGTGTCCTAAGTTTGTCCTTATCAGGCCTGGAGACCTGATGGAATAAAATCAGACTAGTGAAATGAGCCTTGACTCTGAAAATCATGGCTATGCAGTAATTGGGCATCTCCGAGTCCTATGCTGTGATCACACATGTCAGAGCCATGCAAATACATGTAAAGTAGTGTGGCTTACCAAATTTCTCCGAGGTTATACAGCTCAGTAGCAGGCGTACAACAGGAAGGTTCAGGATCTGGCTTGTTGACCATGTATACTAGCCTAATCCACCCAGGGAGGAGGGCATGGCACGAGTGAAGGTGTTTCAGGGGCTTTAGGAAAGTGGATTTCTTAAAAATTGCTTTGCATCTCAAATTCCATATTTATTAACTTCAGTTTGAAGCGCTGACCACTACTAAGTGAGACAGTCCCTGGAAAGGTTACTGCGCACAGGTTCAGAACATTCTGACAGTTGAAGGAAGGTTGAGAGAAGAATTACTTCCAAAAATTTGCAAAGATGAAATTTTAAGATGATTTTTAGGAATGACAATTATAATTTGTAATTTTAATTATGTAAGTATAGGATTTAATGATAACTTATTTGATTATAATTACAATTCTATAATTATGTAATCATACTGTTTTAAGAACAATGAATCAAATATTGCTCTCTTGGTCCTTCCAATGAAGTCTAATATTTTTATGCAGTAGGAAAATTGTTAATATAGAAATACATGCAATATTAGATTGTTTCACTGGGTAGTTAGGAATATATCCACTATAAGTAAAGAAGGCGGCTTAGAAATAAAGCAGAAGTTTAAATGTTTTTAGTTGCTGTATTAGAAAAAAATCATGCTGTTGCAAACTACTGGTATATGGAAAGTAATAAATGGAATCTGATGTAAAGCTATCATGGATGATAGCATCAGGATAGCATCAGGGTTGTACAAACAGTGGCACTCTTTGGAGTAAATGATGAAACCAAACCTTCAAATGCTATAGAACTATTTTTGTCCTTAGATCCAGCAATGGACTTTGGGGTTTGGCAAGCATGTTACAAAACACTAGTGACACATTTGAATAGACTGAATCCCTCTTGAGCTCTCCTGTTTCAAACTCCTTTATTTTCTGCAATATGAATTTGTATCAAGATCAACAAATAAAAAACGCAAATGTGAAAAGGTAAAGAACTGTGTTCTAGCTGGGCACAAGCCCAGTGTTCAGAATTTAATGACGTTGAAATTAAAATTAAAATAATCAAAAGAAGCTTCTAATGGTCAGAGGTTGGTTCTATTGGGCAAAATTGGTGCCTGGAGAGTTGCTCTTCTTCTTGGCTTGCTTTTCTGAAAACGAGTGGACTTTTAGCCCTGCGGTACTGCTCATCCTTCATTTAGAAAACCTTGCTTAGTATATCTTTAGGTTGGCTCTCATCTCAGAGTTTTATTATTTTTGCATATTTATGATCTTCTCCCAAAGCAATTACAGTAAAGAGCTGCCAGAATGCCCTACACATATCCTATGAGGTAACCAGGTCAATCTATTTCATGGGCCAAGCAATATGTGTTTGTCTTTGCATATCTTACTCCGCTTAGGATATCCTGCCCTTGGGAACCTGGGTATGGATTTGTTAGAAAACACAATAAAGTAATGGATCCTTTTCTCATAAATAAATGCATATACATATAATCTTGCATGTATCACCTGCTTAGACACAGTCCAAAGCAGCCCTTACATGCCAGACATTGGTAGTGTGGCCACTTTGTCATTGTATTTTGAACATTTGTTTGTATATTTGACCATCTCTGGCAGGCTGCAAGCTCAGGACCATCTCTTACTGAGGTTTTATTCCTAAGAAGCTCAATAAACATTTGTTGAATGGACTGGTTCCTTGAGGTTCAGCTACTTGAGGCTCCATTTGTCACTAACTATAGATACCTAAGAGCAGATTGAGAGACAGGCACAGAAGGGCTTCTCAGCAACGGTTGAATGAATGTTATAATGTTTTAATTGCATAAATATATGGTACTTTGTAATGTAAAAGATGTTTTTCATGTATTAATTTTGTGAATAAGCCAAGTTTCTCTGTCTCTGTCTCTCTCTCACACACACACTTTCTCTCTTTTCTCTTTCTAATTAGGATTAAACAGTATAAGAAAGCCACTAAAATATCCAGTAGTGCATATACAACTGTTGGGTAAATGGAGGTTTTCAACCAAAATCTCTCACCTGCATGGGCAGCGATATGCATTTAACGGCCTGTTTGCACGTCAATGTGATGTCACTGCAGATCCGCCAGTCTGCCACAGGATTGCCTGCCTGGCTTCAGGGATGGTGAGTAGCAGTCGTTCCCGCTTCACCTCCGTTCCTGGTATGTGATTGGTCAGGCACCCGCCAGTCAGGAAGGACCTGCCCTGCAGAGGTAAGAGGGGCACGCCCCACAGCCAGAGAGCTGGAGCTTGGGAGCATAGCCGAGTGAGAGGGGATGGAGAGCACAGGCTGTAGGCAGAGGGAGAAAGGCTGAGCTGTGAGAAATAAAAAACCTTTCCCCAACCTCTCACCCTTGTTTTCCTTTGGTCTCATTGGATTCATAGAGAACTTTCCAGGATGGGGAACCTGCTTCCCCCCAGAGCCACCACAACAAAACATTAGAATACATTTACTATGTTGATGCTCTGGATTTGTGATTAAGACTCCTATCTAAGGATAAAGAAGTATTAATCAGCCTGTGTTTCTGACACTCTGAAGAGAGTCATCAGGAAATGAAGGCAGATATTTCTAGGCTTGCTGTAAAATTGCTAAACTGGCCCTGCTACCTCCGTGATATCAAACCAGCACTGACCCTTCAACTCAAGATGATAGAAGAACAGAAGGAGAAGAGAGGGTGTACCAGTATTCTATTTCCTTATAACAAATGGCTTAATGGCCACAGCCCTAATAGTTTCAAACAACATACATTTATTATCTCACGATTTTCCTGGGTACAGGTTAGCTAGGTCCTCTGCTCAGGCACACAAGACTGAGATCAAGGAGTCAGCCAAACCATGGAGGATCAACCAGGGAAAGCGTTGCTTTCAAGCTTCCTTAGAAAGTCTGCAGAATTCATTTCTGTGTGCTGGTAGGACTCACATCCCCTTGTCTTTCTTGTTGTTGTGCTAGAACTATATCCAGTTTCTAAAGGCCATTCTCAGCTCCTCACTGCGTGGTCCCTGCCATTACACCTTTCACATTTCTGACCTCTCTGCCTTCTTCTGTGTGCCTCCCCTTAAGTGCTAATCTGAATAGATCAGGCCCTACCAGATGTCTCTCTTTGCATGAATTCAAAATCAACTTATTAATAACCTGTTTGAAGAGTAATATCCTATCACTTTCTCAGGTTCCGCCCACTCAAGGGGAGTGCGTTACACAGGGCATGTACACCAGGGGTGGGAGCCCTGAGGACCCCTGCCAATGCTGCCTGCCGCCAAAGAGGAAGGATGGTGGGAGGTGTCTGTGGAGCCCTGTAAGTGCAGTGGGAGGTTGTCCGAGACGGGAGACAAGAATCCCATGTGCCACCACAGTCTTACCATGGTAATGCCATGAGACAAGAGCAGAGCATGGCAGGGGGGTCCTGGGAAGGCCTGATGGATGTTCCCTTAAGTTTGTGGGTATCTATAAAAATACTGGTGCCAGCGAATTTTCTGCAAAGGTAGGAGACTTGGAGCATGTGGCAGCTGAGCGGCAATAGCAGAGGGTGGTGTGGTACACCTGAGAAGAGGTTCGAGTCACCCCTTTCCAGTTGCCCAAAGCCCTCAAGGAGGGGGTGGGGAGATGTACCACTCAGAGGGGCAGTGGGGCATGGACTACTTAAGAAAAACTAAAGAGGAGATGCTCCTCTTTAGGGGCCCGCCTGGTTCAAGAGGCTGAGAGAAAGCTGAAGTTCTTCCCAAGAGTGCCAGGCACAGAATCTTGGCGGAGACGGTACTACCAGAAGAGCACACGGAGCCAATCGGAGACTGACTGAGACCTCGGTTGCATCCTCACCACCAGGAGGCCCCTATTTCTCCTCCCAACCCCCTAAATTGGTGGCAATGAGCTTTGCAATAGGGAAGGGCAGAAAGTAAGCAGAATCAGACCATTCCTTCACCCCACTCCACATCTTTCAACGTTCACACCCTCTCTACTGGGGAGAAGAAAGAGGTGTGGGTGGGAAGAGTTGTCGATGTGATTTAAGCCAATATGAGATGAGAGTCTTAAAAACAGACTTGGACGTTTAGTGAAAGCTATGGCACATTTCCAAGATGTCCTTAAGGAATAAGGAAGAAATATTTGACAGAGAATATTGAAAACAGTGACTGGAGAAAAATTAAAACATTTCACGTTATAAATCCATTCCGAGGCTCCCCAATAAAACAATCATACATATATTTAAATTTTTCTCCAAGCTTCCAACAGTTTTATGTTCAAAACAAAAATTTCTTCCCAACTTTCCAGAAAACAAATGACATCACTAAGTTATATAATGGAGGGAATTAGATCCAGATACATTTCCCAAGAGCAAGTTTTGATAAGGAAAGCTGGGATGAAATCAGTGAACAGGATATATTAGTGGGATGGTGAAGAAGGGATACCAGGAAATTGCTAATTGGGGAAACAATGCCAAAAGCATTTCTGGATGAAAAATAATACATAGCTTGAAATGTTTGCCTGTTACAAGCAGGATATTAAAATGAGGCCCTAATATTTGTTTCTGAATGCAGCTATTACCTTGTGTTATGTTCAGCATTTTGAAATAATGTGAGGATACATCTGAAAACACAAAAGTGTTTCACAAGAACTCAAAGAAAGTAAAAAAACCAATAGCTGATTTTGTACATCCCACTCTAAAATAAGTTGACTCATTATAAAGTGGAAAAAGTAGTTTCTATGATAATCATCTGAATATAACTGTACTGAATATAAGTAGTATCTATAAAGCTTAATGATAAAAGATAAACCCGCTAGTTGTCATTCTTTGGTGGCTAGTTCAAATCATACTCATTCCATTTCGAATTCCCATGATGTATATAAAATTTAGAATGTGTGTGGGTGTGTATGTATCTGTAAGTCATCACAGCATATTGATAATAGTATAAAACTTGAGAAAGACTTATCTTCAACTCCAGAACCACTGATAAAATCAAATTAGCTTCAGAAGAAACCAATCTCTTAAAATTTAACAATAAGAAATATTAAGTGTAACAAGTAAATAACACATCCGTATGTTGGAGAAAACCGTATGTGTCCCAGCAGAAGGACTAGTAGGTTACAAAGAGCTAACTTAACTTCTCTGGGTTGGCACATGGATAGCCAGCACAAAGAACAGAACCCCTGAATGTTAAAATGACGTTTAAGACACAGAGCCGTTAAAATCAAATTTTGTTAGACTTGGTTTTAACACAATTTCATGTGAAATTTGTCTTTTACAATAAATGCTTTAAAGATTTGAAATTACTACTTCAAATATAAGAACTACTTTGCTAGGAAGTCCTGTGTGTTACACATTTCATATATGAGCAGCGAAAGAGGAAGGCGCTGGTGCAAGTCAGGCGAGTGTGCCGGACGGCAAGCCACTGATGGATGGAGAGCCCTGAGTGCTCCTTGGCGACACAACTGAGACTCAGTGGCATGCATTGTGCATGATTTTAAAATGTCATTCACAGTGCTATAAAATTTATTCTCTTTCAAGTGCAGTTGTATCTTTTTATAAAAGAGATTAGCTGTCTTAGACTGTTGTCTAGGGTATGGATGTTTTCCCCGTTTTGGATAATTGAGAAATTGTTAGAAGCTTATGTTATATATATAAATATATCTATACATACATATATGTATACATGCACTCATATGTAAATGCTTGACTATGCAAAGGATATTTTTAGATGATAAGAAACTAGAAGAACTGGTTGTGTCTGGGATTAGAACAGTGTGGCCAGGGACAAAGGTGAGATGGTATCTTAGTTTGGTTTTCCCCCAGTGCAGATCCTGAATTAAGAATTTGGGTGCAGACAATTCATGAGAGGTGATGGCAGGAGACGCAGCTGTAGGAAAAGGAGAAGGCTAAGGTGTTTCATGATGAGCATATTACCACTGTGGGCAAACAGGGCTTAGTCCCACTGAGGATACGTCCAGAAACTATATGAAACACACGTCAGAATTTTCCCTCCAGAGGAGACAGAGGAAGGTTGGGTCATTTATCCACCTCCCTCCACTCTTCTCCCTGCCATGGTTGAGAGTTGTTCCAGGAGCCTTAACTTCTCCACACTTGCTGCGCAAAGAAGAGAGAATGGGATGCTTCCAGGGAAAGCCGTCCTCACCCTGGAGATCCTTCAGGGTGCTGGGAGTCTAAGGAGAATGTGTTTACATTTCATCTGGTCCCCTGGCTCTGAGCTCCTGCTTCCACTGTTCTGCATTGCTTCACTGCATGTTGAACCCTTCTTCCCACTCTCCACTATCTCCCAAACCCGTTCTGTGCCCCCCGCCTCTGCAATACCCTTCCTTCACAAAGAAAGGCAGACTTCATTAAAGGTTCAGGGTAACAAAGCCTAGAAAGCCTTAAACCACTTAAAATTGATTGTTGGCATCTCTGTTTTCCAAAGGCCTTTAACAATTTCTCCTGCCCTCTGTAGGGATTCACACCGGACCCTTCTCACCAGTTTCCCACCATGTAGTTTGGCCTTGTGAGGTTCTTCTCTAAAGTCCTGTCTTTACCCACTCACAGTTCCTGGGATCACAAATTCCTAAAATTCCTTCTGCAGAGCAGTCTGACTCTCTGCTTTGCGGCCTCTTTCCAGCAGCCTGCAGGGCTTCACCTGTACATCCAAGTGAGGTACCGTGTTCATAAAAGCAGTGTTCTCCCAAAATAACTCTAGTTCTTATTGTTAAAATACCCATTAAAAAGTTTTGTTTTTTCCTGCTACATTTGTAAGGTTGTTGTACAAGAAACAATCTTAAGAACACAGCCACTGGGTCCTGACTATATTATTTATTAATTGTCTTAGTTCAATCTGGATCCACTTTGAGGTCCCTGTTTTGCTCTTTTCTCCCTACATGGTCTATGTTGGAATGTCTACTTCTTTTTTATTTTATTAAGGTATTATTGATATACACTCTTATGAAGGTTTCACATGAAAAAAACAATGTGGTTACTACATTTACCCACATTATCAAGTCCGCACCCATACCTCAATGCAGTCACTGTTCATCAGTGTAGTGAGACGCCACAGATTCACTATTTGCCTTCTCTGTGCTACACTGTTTTCCCTGTGATCCTCCACACCATGTGTACTAAACATAATAACCCTCAATCCTCTTATCGCACCCTCCCCACCTGACCTCCCACACTCCTCCCCTTTGTTAACCACTAACTCCTTCTTGGAGTCTCTGAGTCTGCTGTTATTTTGTTCCTTCAGTTTTGCTTCATTGTTATACTCCACAAATGAGGGAAATCATTTGGCATTTGTTTTTCTCTGCCTGGCTTATTTCACTGAGCATAATACCCTCCAGCTCCATCCAGGTTGTTGCAAATGGTAGGATTTGTTTCTTTCTTATGGCTGAGGAATATTCCATTGTGTATATGAATCACCTTTTCTTTATCCATTCATCTGCTGATTGACACTTAGGTTGCTTCCATATCTTGGCTATTGTAAAAAGTGCTGTGATAAACATAGGGGTGCATATGTCTTTTTGAATCTGAGAAGTTGTATTCTTTGGGTAAATTCCAAGGAATGGGATTGCCAGGTCAAATGGTATTTGTGTTTTTAGTTTTTTGAGGAACCTCCATATTGCTTTCCACAATGGTTGAACTAGCTCACATTCCCACCAGCAGTGTAGGAGGATCCCCCTTTCTCCGCATCCATGCCAGCATTTGTTTTCTTAGTCTTTTGGATGCTGGCCATCCTTACTGCTGTGAGGTGGTATCTCATTGTGGTTTTAATTTGCATTTCCCTAATGATTAGTGATGTGGAGCATCTTTTCATGTGTCTGTTGGCCTTCTGAATTTCATCGTTGGAGAACTGTTCCTTAATATCCTCTGCCCATTTTTTAATTGGGTTATTTGCTTTTTGGCTGTTGAGGGGTGTAAGTTCTTTATATATTTTGGATATTAACCCCTTATCGGATATGTCATTTACAAATATATTCTCCCATACTGTAGGATGCCTTTTTGTTCTGTTGATGGTGTCCTTTGCCGTGCAGAAACTTTTTAGTTTAATGTAGGTCCATGAGTTCATTTTTGCTTTTGTTTCCCTTATTCAGGAAGAAGTTGCTCATACATATATTCAGGAGATTTTTGCCTATATTGTCTTCTAAGAGTTTTATGGTTTCATGACTTACATTCAGGTCCTTGATCCATTTCAAGTTTACTTTTGTGTATGGGGTTAAACAATAATCCAGTTTCATTCTCTTGCATGGAGCTGTCCAGTTTTGCCAACAGCAGCTGTTGAAGAGGCTGTCATTTCCCCATTGTATGTCCATGGCTCCTTTATCATATATTATTAATTGACCATCTATGCCTGGGTTTATATCTGGGCTCTCTAGTCTGTTCCATTGGTCTATGGGTCTGTTCTTGTGCCAGTACCAAATTGTCTTGATTACTGTGGCTTTGTAGTAGAGCTTGAAGTCAGGGGGAGTAATCCCCCCAGCTTTATTCTTCCTTCTCAGGATTGCTTTGGCTATTTGGGGTCTTTTGTGGTTCCATATGAATTTTAGAACAATTTTCTCTAGTTCATTGAAAAATGCCGTTGGTATTTTGATAGGAATTGCATTGAATCTGTAGATGGCTTTAGGCAGGATGGCCATTTGACAATATTAATTGTTCCTATCCATGAGCATGGGATGTGTTTCCATTTATTGGTATCTTTAATTTCTCTCATGAGTGTCTTGTAGTTTTCAAAGTATAGGTCTTTCACTTCCTTGATTAGGTTTATTCCTAGGTATTTGATTCTTTTTGATGCAACTGTGAATGGAATTGTTTTCCTGATTTCTCTCTCTGCTAGTTCATTGTTAGTGTATAGGAATGCCACAGATTTCTGTGTATTAATTTTGTATCCTGCAACTTTGCTGAATTCAGATATTAGATATAGCAGTTTTGAAGTGGATTATTTAGGGCTTTTTATGTACAATATCATGTATCTGCAAACAGGGACAGTTTAACTTCTTCCTTGCCAATGTCGATGCCTTTTATTTCTTTGTGTTGTTTGATTGCCTTGGCTAGGACCTCCAGTACTATGTTAAATAAAAGTGGGGAGAGTGGGCATCTTTGTCTTGTTCCCAATCTTAAAGGAAAAGCTTTCAGCTTTTCGCTCTTAAGTATAATGTTGGCTGTGGGTTTGTCATATGTGGCCTTTATTATGTTGAGGTACGTGGCCTCTATACGCATTTTCTTGAGAGTTTTTATCATGAATGTATGTTGAATTTTGTCGAATGATTTTTCAGCATCTATCGAGATGATCATGTGGTTTTTGTCCTTCTTTGTGTTGATGTGGTGGATGATGTTGATGGATTTTCGAATGATGTACCATCCTTGCATCCCTGGAATAAATCCTACTTGATCATGATGGATGATATTTTTGATGTATTTTTGAATTTGGTTTGCTAATATTTTGTTGAGTATTTTTGCATCTATGTTGATCAGGGATATTGGTCTGTAATTTTCTTTTTTTGTGGTGTCTGCCTTGTTTTGCTATTAGAGTGATGCTGGCCTCATAGAATGAGTTTGGAAGTATTCCCTCTTCTTCTACTCTTTGGAAAACTTTAAGGAGGATGCCTATTAGATCTTCACTAAATGTTTGATAAAATTCAGCAGTGAAGCCATCTGGTACAGGCGTTTTGTTCTTAGTTAGGTTTTTGATTACCAGTTCAATTTTGTTGCTGGTAATTGGTCTGTTCAGATTTTCTGTTTTCTCCTGGGTCAGCCTTGGAAGGTTGTATTTTTCTAGAAAGTTGCCCATTTCTTCAGGTTATCCAGTTTATTAGCATATAGTTTTTCATAGTATTATCTAATAATTCTTTCTATTTCTGTGGTGTCCATAGTCATTTTTCCTTTCTCACTTCTGATTCTGCTTATGTGAGTAGGCTCTCTTTTTTCTTGATAAGTCTGGACAGGGGTTTATCTATTTTTTTTAATTTTCTCAAAGAACCAGCTCTTGCTTTCATTGATTCTTTCTATTGTTTTATTCTTCTCAATTTTATTTATTTATGCTCTAATCTTTATTATGTCCCTCCTTCTATTGACTTTAGGCCTCATTTGTTCTTCTTTTTCTAGTTTCATTAATTGTGAGTTTAGCCTGCTCATATGGGACTGTTCTTCTTTCCTGAGATAGGCCTGTATTGCAATATACTTTCCTCTTAGCACGGCCTTCGCTGCGTCCCACAGATTTAGTGGTGTTGAATTATCGTTGTCATATGTCTCCATATATTGCTTGATCTATGATTTTATTTGGTCATTGATCCATTGGTTATTTAGGAGCATGTTGTGAAGCCTCCATGTGTTTGTGGGCTTTTTTGTTTTCTTTGCATAATTTATTTATAGTTCCATACCTTTGGTCTGAGAAGCTGGTTGGTACAATTTCAATCTTTTTGAATTCACTGAGGCTCTTTTTGTGGCCTAGTATATGATCTATTCTTGAAAATGTTCCATGTGTACTTGAGAAGAATGTGTATTCTGCTGTTTTTGGGTGTAGAGTTCTGTGGATGTCTGTTAGGTCCATCTGTTCTATTGTGTTGTTCAGTGCCTCTGTCTCCTCACTTATTTTCTGTCTGGTTGATCTGTCCTTCAGAGTGAGTGGAGTGTTGAAGTTTCCTAGAATGAATGCATTGCATTCTATTACTCCTTTTAATTCTGTTAGTATTTGTTTCACATATATAGGTATTCTTGTGTTGGGTGCATAGATATTTATAATGGTGATATTTTCTTGTTGGATTGACCTTTTTAACATTATATAATGTTCTTCTTTGTCTCTTGTGACTTTATTTGTTTTGAAGTCTATTTTGTCTGATACAAGTACTGCAACTTCTGCTTTCTTCACCCTATTAGTTGTATCAAATATCTTTTTCCATCCCTTCACTTTTAGTCTGTGTATGTCTTTGGGTTTAAAGTGAGTCTCCTGTAGGCAGCATATAGATGGGTCTTGTTTTTTTATCCATTCAGTAACTCTGTGTCTTTTGATTGTTGCATTCAGTCCATTTACATTTAGGGTGATTATTGATAGGTATGTACTTATTGCCATTGCAGGCTTTAGATTCATGGTTAACAAAGGTTCAAGGTTAACTTCCTTACTATCTAAGAGTCTAACTTAACTCACCTCATATGCTATTACAAACACAATCTAAAGGTTCTTTTTTTTTTTCCTCCTTTTTCTTCCTCCTCCACTCTTCATATATTAGGCATCATATTCTGTACTCCTTGTCTATCCCTTGATTGTCTTGAGGATACTTAATTTAATTTTGCATTTGCTTAGTAATTAGCTGTTCTATTTTATTTACTGTGGTTTTATTACCTCTGGTGACAGCTATTAAACCATAGGAACACTTCCATCTATAGCAGTCACTCCAAAATACGCTGTAGAGATGGTTTATGGGAGGTAAATTCTCTCAGATTTTGCTTATCTGGAAATTGTTTAATCCCTCCTTCAAATTTAAATGATAATCTTGCTGGATAAAGTGTTCTTGGTTCAAGGCCCTTCTGCTTCATTGCATTAAATACATCATGCCACTCCCTTCTGGCCTGTAAGGTTTCTGCTGAGAAGTTTGATGATAGCCTGATGGGCTTTCCTTTGTATGTGATCTTATTTCTCTCTCTGGCTGCTTTTAATAGTCTGT